>JANPWX010000699.1:7003897-7022356 GCA_024734555.1 Trochalopteron elliotii | reverse complement strand
ATGGATGGATGGATGGATGGATGGATGGATGGATGGATGGATGGATGGGTAGACAGATGCACTAAACATTTCACCCCGTACTTGAAAGCTAATGAAAAACACATTTTGTGGCTTTGACAAATTAACAGAGCAGAGCAACCTAGTTTTATATCTTATTTCCTGTTTTTCTAGTGAGTTTTGGCTTGGAAAGCAAACAGACTTGTGCACAGATGAATAATGTGTTTAGATTTAGATTTGGCCAGAAAAGGAAGTCATGGAAGACCTTTTTACTTGGATGGAAATAATGTATGTTACTCTGATGTTACTCTATGGGATTCAGTTCTGTTGCTGCTTTCACAGCTGATTGCAATGTGCTAATGTCCTAGTGCCAAATCTCAAATGGCTCAGTGAAGTCAGTGGGAGTTTTGACTAAGTCAAATCTAAATTACATCTGAAGTAGGATGTTAAGATTTGCTTTGTTACAAGACCTTCACTGGCACCCTAAAGCTTCTACACCCTGAAAAAAAAAAGGAAAAGTATTTTGGGAGAGTCTTAAACACTCTGTAACTGAGATGGTTTCTGGAGCACAGACAGGCACTCAGGAAAACAGATGTAGGACCATTTTCCAGTAACCCCACCAAATCACAGTGCAAAGAGCATTTCAAGGACAGTCTGGAGTTGTAGCACACAGCACTGATGTCAGGCAAGCTCTCAGGGTGCACAGGAGAGCATGCAGAAGACTCCTTGTCAGACCCATCCATCTTCTCATGCTGGCCCCTCTGAATGACTTAGGAAAGAGGGATGATCTGTACAGCAGGATCAGGAGTTCAGTGTTTCAGACAAAATCATCAGCTTTATTCTCAGCTGAGATTCCTGTTAATAAAAAGCAAAAAGTCATGCCTTAGCTTTTGTGGGTTTAATTATCATCCTCCTGTAGAAGGTATTGATCTGGGTGGAATAAAACTCTTGAGCCTGACTCTTACCAGGGCTCTTTTACAGTCTCAAAATCCTGTTTATCAGTACAAAACAAAGTTCATGGTTTTATGGGATTATACAATGGCTTTAGTTGCTATTTATATGCTTTTTAAATAGTTGCATTTTTCAAAAGATTTCAGGCCTATGTAGCCAGAAAATGTGAACTGTATGGATTTAAACTAGCATACCAACAAAAAGAACTTTTTACTATTTTTAATCCCCCTATTTTTAAACTACTCTCGTGAATCATCATCTTCCGGGGTCTCTGGGGCTTTGAAGGGTTGCAATTCACATCACTTCCCAGCTCCAGAGGGTAAGAACTGTTCAGTGTTCTCCTCTCCTTGAAATTTCCATTAAGTATAAAGATTAGCATTAGACTGCTATGACAGCTTTGTAATCAGAACTTCTTTTCATGAGAAGATGGCTGGAGCCACAGATATTTCTTTATTACATATCATAAAATACTCACCTGAATGTACAGATTATAGTCTTTTTAGGCATTAATTTGGTTTGGACAGCTGGACATTTTTGAGGCACCCTGTTTATTCAGCAGTCCTCTGCCTTCTCTTCATTCTTCCACAAGTATATATACTTATACACATACAGGACAGCTAAAAGACCTAATTCAGGAATTCTGTTATGAATATTTTGAAGTATCAACATGAAGTCTTGTATGGCTCAGACCTGGGTGTCTTCCTGAAAACAACACTGGCTCACTGGCATAGACCATGTGTAGGTTGACCCTGGCTAGATGGCAGGTGCCCACTGAAGCCACTCCATTACTCCCCTCCTCAGGCTTGTGGGTAGAGATAAGGGAGAGATCAGTCACTCATTACTGTCACAGGCAAAACAGACTTAACTTTTGGAAATTTATTAAATTTATTACCAATCAAATCAGAGTACAGTAATGAGAAACAAAATCTAAACCTTAAAACACTTTTCTGCAAATCCTGCCTTCTTCCAGGGCTCAGATTCATTCCCAGTTTTTTGCTTCCTCCACACTGGCAGTGCAGGAAGATGGGGAATGGGGGCTGTGGTCAGTTCATCACATGCTGGTTTTGCTTCTCCTTACTCCTCAGGAGGAAATCTCCTGACACTCTTCCCCTGCTCCAACATAGGGTCCCCTCACACAGGAAGACATCTCTACTGTTGGCCCTTCCCACTGGCTGCAGTTTTTTTGTGAACTGCAGCAGGGTGGTTCCATCAGGAACAAACTGCTCCAGCATGGGCCCCCCAGAGGGCCACAGGTCTTGCCAGGACCCTGCTCCAGCATGGGATCCCCAAGGATTCACAGCCTCCTTTGGGCATCCACCTGCCCTGGTGTGGGGTCTTCCAAGGCTGCAGGTGCATCTCTGCTCCACCATGGCCCTCGATGGGCTGTAGCCTTTCCCACCATGGGCTGCACCCCAGGCTGCAGGGGAATCTGCTTTTGAGCCTGGAGCACCTCCTCCCCCTCCTTCTCTGACCTTGGTGTCTGCAGAGGTGTTTCTCTCATGTATTCCAACTCCTCTCTGCTCTTACTGCAATTGTTCCTGTGCAGTTACTTCTTTCCTCTCCTTAAACACATTATGTCAAAGCTGCTTTCACTGATGGGCTCAGCTTGGCCAGCAGTGAGTCCATCCTGGAGTGGGCTGATGATTTATTAAAAATATGGATATTGATTTAATACCAATATCCAACTATGATGGACAAAGACTCTCTAACAGTTTAAAGTTAGAAAGTGTATGTTTATTACAACACCGGGCAGCGTGCGGGATAGCTCCCAAATACACACACGCTCTTTACAGATGATCACAGGGTCTTTTTATGTACAGGAGTATTGAATACCCAAAATACAAATACATATTCATAGCTCTGGTACATCCCATTCCCCGCTTCGTATGGTAATTAGCCAAAAAGCCATTAAGCATGCGTAATTTGTTCTTTGAAATGGGTCAGTGATCCTTTTTATGGGGCGGGGTCTCAAAATGATGAAGTAAACGGGTCTTCCTCGCTTTGACTTTTTAACCTTTTAGTGCTACGTGACAACGGAATCCTGTTTTTCCAGGGCTGTTTGACTTATGATTGTATTGTATTCTTGGAGTCTATTGACTAGTCAGAATACATAAACAGGCCTCATGATTTATCATTTCCTTAAATCGGGCTTCTGTTAGTAGAGGGAAGTTTGTCTATCTTACCTCAGCAATATCTAGTTTAACTAAAGTCTTCGATTCTTAAAAATTAATGTCTCACTGTCATTGACTCTGTTGGACATGGAGGAAGCTTCTGGCAGTTCCTTAAAGAAGTCACCCCTGTAGACCCCCTGCTACCAAAACATTGCCTCACAAACTCCATACACACCAGTATAGGCACACACATTTTTCATGTTGAGGGAAGTCAAACAACAGAACAGATTTTCCAGAGATGCTGAGCAGCATCCATCTTTCAAAGTTTTCAAGACCCAACGGAACAACCCCTGAGTAACCTTTTATGAACTCACGGCTCATGTTGCTTGGAGCAGTCCCTGGGCTGCAGATTTCCTGACATGTTCTTCCAGTTATTGGGTAATCCTGGGGTTCTAGGACTATGTAGTGGATAGTTAGATATATATATATTATTTTTTCCACTGCTTTGGGGATAAATATTAAATAATCTACACACTGCTACATTTTAAGTCCTGGTTGTGTAAACCAGTGAAATCCATCCAATATCCTTGTTTACCTTGAAGTTACAGTATTAATTTTAACTATTCCAACTAACAATACAGAGAGCTTAAATATTTTTACAAAGTATCTTTAAAAATACACATTAAAGTTATCTTTCCTCCCCACCCACCGTGGAATGCATAGGGAAAACATTTCAGTCTCTCCAGTTACTGTAATTACAAGCTCCCAGTATATAGGACTATGAATGCTTTTAGAGTAGAGGTGTACCTGTTCACACTCAGAAGGGTAGAAGTACAGGCTACAAACCAAAGGGAAATCAGAACAGACAAAAGAATGATGAATGCAAGAGAGGAGAAAAAACATCTGGTGATATCTTCCCTCAGTTCAACTGTTCGTTGCTGTCCTGAGAGTCTCTGTTGCCGGCCACAGTCACAGCATATGACTCCCACTGATTCCCTTACAAAGCATTCCATGACTCTTGTAACATGTTTGCTGTATTACCCATTGTTCTCAGGTTAATATTCCTTCCTTCTTCTGTTCCTTTCCACTGCCCTACAAGGACAGCATTTTTCTAGCTCCTCAGTTAACAGCCATTCAGAGTTCACACCCTTTTCATCCTCTCTCTCATGGGCTTTTGCAGTGACCTTTCCAGAAAAAAATAAACTTTCAGATTGCACAGTGATTAGAGAGATTATGCACATTATGCATTCCCCTTGCGAGCACGAACACAACAAAAGTTCATTTGAGAAACTCAAGCACTCTGCTATAACTGGGAAAGGTGTTTCCTATCTCCTGCAGAAGTGGCCTTTTTATTCCCGTTAGATTTAATCAACCATTTGCGTCTATCATCTCACCAAGAAGCTCTTTTGCTTTCTGAGGTTTGCATGAATTTCAAAAGCTGCTGCTAAATCACCAGAAAAATTATATTAGCTTCTAGGGCTTTTTAAATTCCCTATCTGCTTATCTCATGCTTAGCCTATTCTGAGATCCAACTAACAACTAAAAGCTCACATCTATTTTTTAGGTTGGTAAAGCATTACCTAAAATATCTGAAAGCAAACAGAAAGGTCTGCTGTTTCTTCAGAATATTTCTCCCTGATGTTCCTCCCACCTTCATCCACATAGACACTAAAATGACACGACATGAGATAGAACCTGAAGAAATGTTTATTTACTTGGAGATTCGACTCCAGTGCAGAGAACTGTGTAAGTCATAAATCTTTTTTACATAATCACCCCCTTTTTCCAGCCAAGTTTCCTGTTGTTCCAACAAATTATCTACAGGACAGTTTGATCCAATATTTTGTTTCTAAGATAACTATTTTGATATTTTCTCTCCTTTCAGAAAATACAGGCAATGAATTGCTTTCAACTAAGACTAAAGAGTTTGCTGAGGATTTGGGAGATGCTTTTGAAATTGGGTAAAAAAAGAGTTGAAAACTCTGATACCTTTGGCACAGCACCAAGCATTACAAAAGCAAAAACCTCATGTGATTGCCCATAACTGCCATCTCCAAATGAAAGTGTCACATTGAAGTCTTCCCTCCTCATTTCTTAAGCTTTTCTGTTAAGTGAATGTGCTTCATTTGGCTTATGGCCGTTAAATTCGTTATAGCAGGTGTAATATCGACATACCTACAAGAAAACAGTAAGCTATTGAGTACCTAAATGTTGAATTTCCCATAAAAATTATAGAAAAATTAACAAAAAACTCCAGTAACTCCCATATCAGTCAGGGTCAACATGGTCACATATTAGGTAATATGTGAAATCAAAGAATTATTATAAAATTACTATTTATGGTAAGTGCACTAACCGCAATATAAAACATTTAGAATTTCTTCTATTTACAAAAAAAAAAAATTATCCTAGATTAAGAAACATCTTTGACTGTATATGAAAATGTGTTTGTTCTCCATAATAGGAAAGAGAACAATTTTAGTTTTGATCTGTGGGCCATGTCTATATTGATCATATAGGTAAAAAATTTCACTTATTATCAGACTAAAACTGAGCCAGAATGTACAGCAGCACAGTACACAAATTTAGCTCTTAGAAAACATTTTAAACATAAGGCTTCAATTTTATACCAGTTTTGTATAAGTGTTCCATTCCCGTAAAAGAAGTACAAAGGGCAAATTTTTTCCAGCCTCAAATGAAGAGAACGCTGAAGACGTAAGTAAAGATCAGGGACAGGCACTCTCTTCATCAATTTCTTTTTAGGAAGTAAACTGTAATGCAAGTTTTCAGGGGCTAGAAAGGATACGTGCAAACAATGTGTTTAAAAAGTGATGTAAGCAATTTAAAATTAATTTTCCCATAAGCAGAATTCTTAATCAGAGTCCTCCGAGAATCTTCAAGGGGTCAAAAGCAGAGAGTTACACTCCCTATCCATATGGAGTTGGTAATGAAGAAATTTTTTCAAGTCTTTTCATAACCTCACAGAACTTGTGGAAGAAATAAAAAACTTAATATAAGTTCTGGCACAGTAGAATCAAACAGAGATTTGCTACATACATGGCAAGCCTGTTTTAGTTTGTAAATCCATTGTGGTCAGAAGAAAGGAATAATTCTGGCTCTAAAATTAATATCACTACTATTATAATAATATATTTTCAAGATTATTCTTTCAATTATATATAGATGGCTAATCGTAAACTATAAATGTTTAGAGTTAAAGCAGTACCCTGAATCTAAGGATTTTTATACTTTTATTTAATATTTGTAGTTTAATGATGTAACTGTGCCATCTGAAAAACAAGTTACATGTGTAATGTTTCAGCGAAATACATATTAAACATTATAGCAGTCCAAGAACATTCACACTGTTTGAATTAAGGCACCTGTCTCAGGAGTCCCCTGTTAATGGAGTGAGTAAGGTTCCTCTGAAGGTTAACTCAGGGAATCCTGCTTAGAAGCCTATCACTGATTATTATGCAAAGAATTTAAATATGAACTATATGACACCTGTGAAACTACAGACGGTGGACATATTTTCCTTCAATATGTTCATTGCAATTTTTTATTTTAAAATAGTCCTTGGTAACTGCTCTTTTTGGAATAAAATCCGTGCCTGCAGTTTGCATTTATCTAGATTCAGTCTTTTACTTATTCAACTATTTATCTTATCCAGGCCCAGTTGTTTACTGTGAAAATTATGTCTTGAATAGTTGCTCATTTGAGGTTTCCTATGTGATTGTTTATGCATCAAGATAAGAAAAAATAAATCAGACTTAAGAAAAAAAATAGATTATTAATAACAGTTCTGAGGATATTCCTTTTTTGCATGGAAGTATGCTCTCTGTTTTCATTCTGGCAATCTAGTGTACCCCAGTGCAAATGAATCACAGAAGATTTAGCTTTTGGAAAGGCTTTGTGAAGTCTTTGCCAAATTAATAGTATTCTTAAGACAGCAATGTCTTGTTGCCCTGACTTTCAGATTTAGCTGTTGTTGTCTTAAAATTCTTTTTGTTATACTATAAAAAACCATGTTCTTGTGTTATAGGAATTACTACCAGCAGCATAATTAGTCTGATGAACACATACATACAGATGCCAACAAAATATGGTAAAAAATACTAGGGTCCTTTCTGCATTTCTTTTTGAACACTCAGAAAAAAAACATACACCTCAAGATCTGGTTTCATCTTGGCTGTGTATTAATGAAGAAACAAAGGTCCATACATAACCAAAATTATCTTGAAGAAAGTGATGACCCTGATGAAATGCAGTTGCTGCCACAGCTGTATTTCAGTATACACTGGACAATAAAATGATACATCATGGGAAGATTTACATCTCTTACGCTTTCTTGTGGAATTCTTCCACTGCCCCTTGGAGAGATTCAGCTTGTCTTTTAAATATATTAGCAAGCTAGAAAACTGATTTATTTGCAGCCCTATGATTTTTCTCAATACATCAGAAAGAAGTCTAATAACAAGAAAGAGGTTTAGTAACAGCTAAAAATGCCTTAGGTTGGTCTAACCATCTTTATTTTGGATATCCAACATTAAGACCCTTTCCAAAGTATACATGGCTAACAGCAACAATCGCTTTAGACTGAGCCTTCATTTTATAAAACACCTGAATAACCTAAATAATAGAGGAAAGTGCACTGTTTTCTTCAAATAGGTGATGCAGGACCAAAACATGCTCTATGTATATCTGAGATAAAGATACATTGTAGCAGAGTTTTTGAAGATAGTGAATATTTGGACTGTGAGTGAATCACCTAGCCTGGGCCCCAGATGAGGGCCTGTAAGGCCTCAGTGGCGCAGGTGGAAATTCCGCTGCCAAGTCTGTGGCGCAGTGAGAATTGCCCCTTAAGGTGTTAACAAGGCACAGAGAGGTTTCTAATAGATAACATGTATAGTAAGTAGTCTGAACACCAGTAGCTGCCTTAAGAGTTTTGTCAACAACAAGTGTTTGCATTCTTTTCTCTGCTGTATGCCAATGGAGAGCTGCTGTGGATGTAAACTATATGGAAATGTATAAAAGTAGCCATCTTAGCTGAATAAAGTAGAACGTAGCTGTTAACCATATTGGCTTGATCTGCGTTCTCTCTATACTCCGACTTCCTTTTTATCTCAGGCCAACCCTGGTAATAATATATTCCACATATAATGCAAGTCTCCATTCTAACACAGTCCCCGTGTGAATGAGGTGAAGTTATTTCGTCTCTCTCCTCTTTGATTTTCTGTTTAGAAATATGAACAACATTGCTATCCTACCTCCTGGGATATTATGAGAGCCCAATCAGTAAACAATTTTGCTCCAATATTAGGGATATAGAGTCAGATATACAATGCCAGCTCAGATAAGTCATATTACTGTGTAAATACCAACTGTTTGCAGTATCTTTCCAGGATGCAATCCTCCCAATTTACACAAGACACGACTGTTTCATTTGGTAATAACAAGATGGTGAGTTTAGATCATTGTATTGTATGTTGCTGATAACAGCCCAAAATTGTAACAGAAATTAATAAAGAAAATAAGATGCACGTGTTTTCAGGTGAAATATTAAAAGTAACAAAAAAACTCTCTGAGTTGAGAAATGCAAGCAGATGGAAAAACTATTATGTAAATGCATGATTCAGAGTTTTCCTAAGGAAACAATTTGACCTGAAAAATCTAAAAGCAGAATTCGGCCACAACACAGATGCACGCCAAGAGCCTGATCCTTACTCCTTGTTGGAGTGTTCTTTAAAATTGCTCAAAGAATACTATTTAGAGGTTTGTGAGATCCCCAGTTCAGACGATTTACTCATTTGACTTAAGTTACAGTGCCATCTACTGTAGTAATAGACACAGAGAGTCCAGATCTATTGTAAATTTTATTTTTTATTCTAAAATTTCCCTCTCCTGAGCTTATTTTTCATTTATATTCCACTGCAACTGTAATCAAATCAATCTATGAGTTTACAAGCACTCAAAATCATATTATATATGAATATAAATGGAAGTACATTCAGAGTTAAAACACCAAAGTTAGAATACAGTCTTAGGAAATCAGACAGACATACAAACTACAATGAAGACTTTTTGGGGGTGTGTAAATCTTGCTTCAGAGTTCAGGATGACCAAACAGAAGACTTTTTTTCTGCACTCTGCTCCATTGAATGTACTTTCTGCAAATCTTAAATACTGTCTAACCAAAAGAGATGCCACAGAGTTGTATTTTGTGCCCATCTGCCACAGCAAGGATGCAAAGTTGTAGATTTCCATACACAGAAATCCCAATGCCCCAGTACAGTGAGCATATATGAACTATCCCAGTACATTGACATCACAATCTCAAAGACAGAACTGGGCATGAAAACCTTGTCATTTTGTAGCTAACTGGAACATGCTGAAGGGACAGATGTTAGTCAGAGAGACTTCTCTCAATTCAAGCAAGGTGAAACAGATAGGGAGTAGTCTTCAGAGATCTTTCAGGAATGTGGGTATCATGACTGGGACATAACCAGCTCTTAGGACACGTGCAGTTGACACACAGCTCACGATTTTGCTGCCCATGTTCATTGTGCTGCTGTAGTCTGGACAGCCCTGCAGCATAATCAATGATATGCAATCATCTCATTTTTCTACATATTTGTTAAATCAGAGGTAATTATATTCCAGAGGCTCTCATGCAAATCTGTAAATGCATCACATACCAGAATGAAGTAAAAGGTACTAGCACTGTATCAGACTTCTGTATCAGGCTTTAGTTTTCTAGATGCAAAGAAAGAAACCAGGACCCTGAAAAGTGAGGTTTTATAGGGTATGATTTCTGTTTATACTCTAGACCACATCCATTAATTTACTGAACCTGCAGCCAAATGGTATTTCATATTTTCTCAACACCTTTGTTTCCAAGTAAAGTCAGAAGAATTTACATCCAAACTGCTCCTGGTTGCATCACCAAACATCAAAGTTAATACAAGACTATACTGCTTTGTGTCTTAGACTGATGGGGCTCCCTTCTCTTTGCTCTCTGCTTCTTCAGCCTGCCCTTCCTGCTGATTTCTCAGACCTTTTGCCAGCTGATAGTTGCACTGCAAAGGCTGCAGAGACTTACAGCTGGTTAATTCCCTCTTTCCAGTGAACTGCATTGTGCACCCTGCTCCTTGTCACTCCTATGGTGAATGATTCCCCTGTTGGAAGTTTTACTGAACAATGGAAAACAGACCTTAATACAACACGTGATACTGTAGTTCACTGAGAGGTCGTCTCATATAAAGACTGATGCAAGTTGATTGTGTCTCAAATGGGGCTTCCTAAGGACTTAATTCCATATCAGCTGGTTTGACACAGGGCTTTTTACTAAGCTGGTATGAAATATGCTACTGCTTGAAGGCACTCCTGTTTGAAAGTCCTCTGTTCAACATGCTTATAGCACATATATCTGAAGGAAAAAGAAAAGCAATTTTTCACTGTCTATAGTGCCAGAACTTCTGGGGAAAAAAAAACCAACAAAACTTCAACAAACAGCTAAGGTGCTAAGCAAGGCCTCTTTTTCACAGTTGTTAGGAATCATAAACCAGAATCCCATTTAAACCCATTGAAAGAAGTCACCCTGCCCTTCCCAGACCCTTGTGTGTGCAGCCCCCACCACCCCCACCTACTCATGCAAAGGATCCTAAAGCCTCATGTCAGCTTTACTCTTTTTACCATTTTGAGCCAGATCACTGTGGCCCAGTTCACCATGGTCTACACAAGTTAGGACTTTACTGCTAATTAAGAGGGTGCCAAGCAGTGCAGAGGGACTTGCAGCTACTTTCTTTACAGCTGGTCCCCTCCAGAGAATGTCTCCGTCCCACAAATCCCTGGCCCTTGGTCTTGCACAGTTCACACATAGTACCATTGTGGCCCCAAGTTACAATTGCCCTTTTGTCTGCTTTTCCTCATCTCAAAGAGTCTGAAAGAATGGGATGGCCATGTTGCAGCTTACCAGGAGAGGTTTTTTATTGCATGAAACAGTGAGCATGTGTTGCACGCTCTGTGATAACATGGGCAGAGAGAGAATTGATAATAGGATAGAGGGACCCAGAATTAACAAAGTCTTACCTGTCCTACCCAGTCAGAAGTATTCAGGCTTAAATTGTATCGTGAGCCAGCCAATGCACACAGGTGCAAGCAGAGGAGGAGGAGGAGGAGGGGTTGCAGAAGGCCAGCTTCCCTTGCTCCAGTGGCAGTCTCCACTTGAGCACTTGGAGGACTTCAGCTGCTCTTGGAAGGGTGCTATGAATCTCGTAGCAATGATAATTAACTTCTAATATTAATAAACTTAATAAACTATAATCTAATAAGCTATAATCTTAAAGAAAGGGTATGTAATTCCAAGGAGTTAAAAAAACTGCTGAGCTGGCTTTGGCAAATGTAAAAGATGGGTGAGCAATGGTGGGAATCAGTTCAGAAAATAAATCACTTAGTTTCAGTAAACTTGGGCTCTGTTTTACTGCTCAGGGCAGAGAAATTGAGTCCCTGTCATGGATGCAATCATGTCAACTAAAAGCTGTTGCAGTTCATCTGTGCGAAATTATATGGTGGTGACACTGAATCTTTACATGTTCAATCTTGGGGCACAGAATATAATTTGGAGTGTGTGGTAGTAGACAGCAGCCTTACTGCCTCTGCTAAAAAAAAAAATACTGAGTTTATCTTCAGAGCCATTCATTTTTAGTTGCCATAGAAACAGCCATTAGAGCCATTTTATATCTGGCTGACAAACCCCACATTTTCTGACATGTCTTGCCTTTTTTCCTCCTTTTTTTTTTAAATTCTTTCATGTCTGATTTTTAATTCAATGCAAAATGTCTGACAGAGACATTACTCCTACCTGAAACACAGATACAATTTCTTTTATTTTTGTCTGTAAAATTCTCCATTGCTCTTAATATATATGTGCTCAGTTCACAATAAAATCATATATTTCTACTTGAAAATAAAGAAAAGGAATAAAGACACACATATAAAACAAAATTACAATTATAGGTACTGGTTTTTTTCTCTTGCAGTAAAGTATCAGATTAATATTAGGATGAGATCTTTCTTCTAATAGATTCCCAACTGTTCTCCTAGTTTTGCTCCTCTTCAGTTATCCCAAATGGATTCCAGCCACAAACTAAGAGCTTATATTTAGTTACTTCAGTTTCAAATTAGTCAAATTACGTTTTTTTGCAATTGTTTTCTATGATTTAGGTGTTCTTCCACTAATTCTGAAATTTTCTAGGTTGTTTTCGGGTTTTTTAGTAATGATATCTTGTGACCTCACACCTGCAGGAAGAGAAAATCAGTATTTTTTAAAATGTTCATTCATTTTGAGCAACTCAAGAATATAAAGATGCTGAATTTCACCAGTGTTTCCTGACTACTGCTGCTACTGCAAAGACTGACATTCTAGATGTCAGATTCTCACAAATTCAATAGGTGCTTTTGGAAATTTGAGCTCAAATGTCTCCCTTCGATTAAAATAAATATCCTGGTATTCTTACCTAACTTACAGAGAGAGAGTTAATGAATAAATCATAATACTTGTAAATTATATAATAAATTCAGATTTAAAGTGTTGGGAAAACGCTAAATATCTATGAGTATTTTGTGTATTTTATGTAACTCAAAATGAATTTGGGCTAATTCAGAATGAGACCTTCTATCCCAGAAGTTAATTATTACATATGCAAATTTTTTATTCCTAGGATACCCTGAAAATTCCTAAAGAAATTTAGGAATTTTGTTGAGAATTCCTTGTTGAGAATAAGGAATACTTTTCTGCCACTAAGCTGTTAACAGCAAAAGGATGTTCTATTCAAACCCACGAAAACAATGCTGAAGCAGTCCTTGAGAATGGCCTGGGAAACCATAACTTTGCTGTATGACATGCAAGTATTCTGACAGTAAGCCTGGTGGTATCAGCACAGCAATGCACATGCTTTCATCGATTCATATTCTGCTTATTTGCTTCCCTTTGTGGTGTTTAAATCTAAACTTCTGTCCTGTAACAACTGTAATCAGCACACACATAATTGTTTCATGGTGTAGGCAGCAGTTGATGGCTCCTCCTCTGGGATGAGTCTCTGATTTGTAGGGCACCAAGAAGCTGCCGTGGGACTTACAATGATTATTTATTCTGCATCCTCAAGATCAAACCCCCTGGCTATCTGTGCAGACTCATGTCCCTGGCACTCTTAGGGATTGCTGGAAGGAAAACCTGCCCCTTCTTTCCTCTCTGCTGTCTCTGCAGGCAGGATGGTCCCTGTGAAAGCTGTGAAAGCTGCAGATGAGAGTGATCCCTGTTCCCTGTGCAAAGGTACCTGGCACAGCCCATCCTGCTGCACCTGCCTGCTGTACCCCAGAACAGCCACTCCTGAAAATGTCAGTGGTACAAATAGGACAGCCCCTCCTCAAAGTTTTGGTGACACAAATGAGACACTCAGCTTTTCTGGTGCAATCCCAGCAGTGGGATAGGGGTTGGGACCTGCTATACCATCCCTGTAGCAGGAGTGATGAGCTCACAGAGGGCACAGGCAGGGGCATGTCCTCTCCGACCCTTGCTGTGTGCTCACGTGAACACCACTCAGCAGAGCTGCAGAGACGTGGATCAGGGCCAGGGTGAGAAGGCTGGCCTGCTCTTTAAATAAGATACATTGCTTTCCAGTTCCAGACTAATTCTGCTTATTTATAACACAGTAATGATAGACACTGCCCCTCCTGAAATCTGGAAGTGTTCAAGTTCAAAAAAAAGCCAAAGCTGAATATCATGGAGGATGCTTCTCTTCTCTAAAACTTTATCTCTAAATAGCTGAGCTATTTAAAAAAAAAATTTAAAGAGGAAAATTTTAAAAAATTTTAAAAATTAAAAAAAAATTAAAAAATTTTAAAGAGGAATCCTGGAGAACAGACTTGTGCCAGCCTGTGCTCAAAGCACTAAGGTGTGTTCAATGCATGAGTGAGCAGTGAAGATTTTTTTTCCAAATTCAGAGTGACTCCTGGTATCAGGAGTAAACAGAAACTATGTACCAAAGTTATTCTTGAGCCTAAATTCCTTGAAATATCAAAGAACATCTTAAAGTGGCCTTTGTGGTGTTGTTCCTTTATTTGTATATGCATATAGCCAATTCAGAGAAAGAAAGATGTGTTTAATGCAGTTAATATGTTTAGGAGTTTTCAATCAATTTAGAAGAGGAGTTTGAACTGCAAAAAGGTATTGTAAAAAATAGATTAGTGACAATCTTAAGGGTAAAAATGAAATTTTAGAGACAGGTTTTTAAACAAGGAAAAGGGAAGCTATCAAAAAATAGGATGTGATATTAACCTGGAAATTCAATTTCATACTTTTTCTGAAGGTAACAGAGCCCTTTGATTAGCAGCTCATATGAAAGTGGATTCAAACGAGGTAATTGAATTTATTATCACCTTTTGCATTATACTTACCTTCTCTAATATACTTTTCTGCCTTGAGGGTTAGAATATGCATACCATTTGCAAATCATATCCTGATTAACCATAATTTTCAACCTGGCTCTAAACCAGAGAGTGAACAGTTGAACCAAGAGAATCAGCAGACTAACAGGCACTTATAGAGGGGAAAAAAGATGGAACACAATGCTCACATGATCCCAAAACAATTGAATACCTATAAAAAGACAACTCTGAGCAAGCGATGAATAATGCCAGCTATTTTCCTACAATAGCTATGTCAGTAGGAGTTCTTGTAGATGCCCTTTGGATGCAGTTTTACATTACACTTAATCCAATCTAACTGTGAGCCGCAACCAAAAGATGAGGTAATATTCCCTCTTTCCCAGCACAGGCTGTTGCTACCTTTGTTGGGAGCACAACTGTCTCTTTTCACGTCAGCCTGGAGTTACACAAGAGTTAACAAAACCTGAAAATTTGGCCTCTGAAAGGAAATATGCAGATTTGTGCCTATTTGCCATCTCATTTTGAATATAACATTTTTTTTCCTTGCTTTTTTGTCTGTGGAGTTTTATAACTAAGGTATTTCAGTGGAAAAGACAATTTCTTACAGCTTAGAGTGTACAGACTTTTACCATCTGGATTACTTTACCAGGAGAAAAACAATGAAAGGGCTTGCAGAGTGGCTCCAAGAGGATTTGGAAAGATCAAAGCCTTCAGGACTACAAGAAAAGAAACAAAACATATTCATTGCAGTTGGACTGACATAGCTAGGACATAAGTTCATACAACAAAACATACACTGCACTTCTCAACTAAGCTGAGGTCTCTTCTGATTTTGAGCACTATCTTGATTAACATTGCACTTTTTTATAGCTTATCTTTTCACTTTGTTGCCTATAACATTACCGCATGAACAGTTTATGCTGATATTGAAATAAAAGTCTATTTGAAAATTCCTGCCCCATTCTCAGCCTTGATGCCTCAGGCAAATTCTATATAAATTTATTTTTTAAAATATAAATATGTATTTTTGTCATGTTGATATTGGCAAAAATAGGTTAATGTTTAAAAATACTATTATATTGTATTATATTGAAACTGATTCTGCCACTCTTAACTAACATAATATATTTAAATATTTTTGAGATAATCACATACAATACAAAGGGGTGGGAAAAAAGCTCTCCTCCCCTTTGTCTTGCAGCAGGAACATCCTAATAGAAAATGGTCAGAAATTATTCAAAGAGGAAGGTATGGAGACTTCTGTTGGCTAACAATGTGGTCCTCAGAGAACCAGCTGGCTTTTATATTCAAAATGAGGATTATATCTGAATTTGCATCATAAACAGCACAAGAGACCAAAAGAACAATATGCAAATAAATAGGCTTTTGTGTATCCATGAGAAACAGGGACTTGTAGGCTACCTTCTTATGCAGAACCGCAACAGTCCCTTTTCCCCCTCCTTCTGCTATTAAGGGAGCTCCAGCTGTTGCCATCAAATGACAGAACATCCCATGGTGTGAAAGAAGATCTGAAGGAAGACACCAGTTCGTCTGCTACCATTTATTCCCATGGTTGGCTAAGAGTTTGGAAGGTGTGTGATTACTTCATGAGTATTGGCTCCTGCTGTCCCAACAAAACTTATTTATTAAGACACTTCTCCAAGACCATGTGGCCCTGCCAAGAATCCTTTCTCTTAAGATCACATTTGTGTTTCAGGCCCTGCTTCACATCAGCCTCCTATATTTTGTCTAAATAATTTTAATGTGTACAACACATAAAGCATTAACATTCACCGGAGTGGATCAACTCTGAAGTTGCTCCCTTGAGGCATAGTAATTCACAAAAAAAGCTATTGATGACCAGAAGAAAAAGGAAGACACATTTAGTCAGTCTGCTCATGGAAAAACTGAAAACACAGCAGAAAATAAATAGAACAGCTTGCATAATATTTAGTCTCCTACACTGCCTACAGAATTTGCTTAGCAATACACATACAAGAATAAAAATTATCATAATCTAGTCTGGAAATGGCTGTGGACAATAAATCTAGCAAGTCAAACTACTGAAAAAGGCTCCAAAGTGGAAAAGCTCCCTGAGCATGAAACAGCATACGGGGGCCCAAGGGCTTCACTGATCATCCTTCATTATCACAAAGAGCAAAGCAGAGGTTGATGTCTTTTCCTGCCTCCTCAAAGGCCCTGGATGACATCGTTCAAATGCTAGTGGTAATCCCTGGGGCGGTTCTGAGGTGAAGATGATGACTTTTTCATTCATATTTCATTTCCTCGCCCTTTTAAACTATCTATGGATAATACTCAGATGACAATAAAACATACAATTGCACATGACCTACTATCCACTGTTATTTTTTAATGTGATAATTAGGATAGCAAGGCCTTAGGTTTTCTTGATTTCAGCGACTTTATTTAGCATGGCCAGGAGTGGTAACTGTCAGAGTGCTTCACTTTCTTCTTGAGAAGACTAGTTACTAAATCAGTCCACCATTAGGCAAGTATGTGAACTCAATTAGATCTTAATACTTTAACAGCACTTGTGTGGACTGTGAGAAATCCAGAAGAGTGAATTCTCCTTGCAAAACCAATCAATCATTTCATTCACCAGCAACTTCTGCATTCATAGATGTGAACATGTACTTTTAATCTGTGATCAAATGTAGCAGTGTAAATCATAATTGCAACCAACTCTAGAATTCAATTAAGATGTCTTGTTTGTTTGTTCCTAACTACTACCTCTAAAATGTTTTTTTCAGGTGATACTCTGAATTTTGGTAAAGGGCTCACAATCTGCTAGTTCGTCTAACCAGGAAACTACAACAAAAACCCCTTAAATACAGTATTTTTGTCTTCTGGAATTAACAGCAGGAATGACACAAGATCTGCAGCTGATAAATTTATCATGTCACAAGTTGGATAAGAACACCAGGAATAACTCAAGCATCTCCATACCTGAAATATATCTAGAGCGCCAGCAGATGTTCTCCACAACATATCCTTTGTTTTGGATCTCTGATTTTTTAGCTATTTTTTGGTCTATTCATATTTCTTTTCCATGGGCACTTCAGTGTGGGATTGCAAGATAGACAGGGATGATTGCACACAAATCCAGGACCCAAGATGAAGTCAGGACACTTTTGGATGCTGATCCACACACTGTGAAGTACTCCCAGTCATGAAACAAAAAATTTGAGTCAAGCTAAAAATAACATTTTTATTCACGGCAGTGATGCTTTTACATTATTTTAATTCAGTCTGAGAAGCACAGGCTTCTTATTGTCAGCTTGTGATAAAGCAAAAAAAAACAGGTTTATTTTTGGATGTGGAACATAATGTACAAAGCAGAACATAATCTATTATGTAGAGCATTATGTGCACCGCGCTTTATGTAGCAAGAGATGTTGTTTCTAAAAGTCACCTGCAACTTAAACATGGATCTGGGTAACAGAACATTCATTCAAAATTAATTTGAAGCTGCCTTGCAACCTTAACAGTTCTGAACGCATAACAAACAAACAAAAAACCTAACACCGAAAAAAAGAACAACGCTTGATTTGACACTAATTATCTTCACTATGTGATGTTAAAAAGAGAGCTCTGCAGCAGCACAGCGGAGAGCCCTGACTAAATGCAGGTTTGCGTGTGCCTGTTTTGTGTCCTTTCCGCACGTTTCACTGCGCTCCTGAGCCCAGCGCGCCGCTATTTTGAAGACGTAGCACGGTGCTCGTTTTTCAGCCGGTAATTACGGTCCTTGGCTACTGAGCACGCAACGCGCTGTGACTGTGCCGGAGCTCCCTTCCTCGGAGCGAGGCAGCGCGGCACACGAGCCTGCACCCGCAGCGTCGACACGGACCTCACCGCCGGGCACCGTACAGCCCCGCCGAGCAGGGCCGGGCCAGGGCGGCCGAAGCGGGAGGCGGCCGAAGGGTGAGGCGGC
>JANPWX010000699.1:6963613-7003504 GCA_024734555.1 Trochalopteron elliotii | reverse complement strand
GGGCTGGACGCGCCGGGGGCGAGCGCCTTCCCTCCTTCCCTCGCTTTTTCGCTTCTTACCAGCCTTCCTCCCTCTCCGCCTTTCCTTCTCGGGGGCCGCTCCAGAGGGCTCTCCGCGCCGGCTCGGCGGACGGGACCCTCCCGGATGCGGCGGGGAGAGCGGCCCCTTCCCGCCGGCGGCGGAGGGGAAGCGCTGCCATTGTTCGCAGATGAATCAAAAAGCCGCCGAGCGGTGGCTGTTTGTCGGCCGCGCTTTGCGGGGGAGGCGGAACTAGTGCGGCTTTATTCTGCAGCGCTGGAGAAAGTATCCAGCTTTTTGTATTTTCTTTTCTTGTTTTTCTTATTCGTTATTACCTTCCATTTTAAAAAGTGGCGCAAGCCTTTTTTAAAGGACGACTTCATATTTTGTTGAGGAAATTTGGGTGAAATAAACATGTCCGGATTTTAAGTAGTCCACTTTTGTAGTTTGTTGTTGGGTTTTTTTTCGTTGCTTGTATCAGTTTTGCACGCCATCTGTCCTATTAGCGAGTCCTGCACTTCTCCAGGTTGAGTTGCCCCAGATTGCTTTGTTCCTGTCCTAGAGCATAAATAACCGGGAACAACTGCGCTTACGGGGCCCAGCTGTATGCCAGCTTGCCCTACAGAGAACTGGGAAATAGGTAATGGCTTTGGAATTCACAGGTAATTTGTAACTTTGTCAGCAACTTGTAGCATTCTCAGAAGACTATTTCTTCAGGTATCGATTAATACAGTAACTCTAAGTATTAATAATCTCATAAAGGTATACTATGAAAGAATGCCATATCAAAAGGAGATGATGAAAAGTGCTGATTTGCTCTTAGTTTGTCTGCATGTGAAGGTTTCTCCCTTACAGTTGAAGACCCACTATATGAATTTAAATAGGAATGAAGCCTAAGACAGACACCATTTAGCAGAACATTTTTTGAGATTCTGTGATAGCTTGAATTTGGTTTAATCAATTCTAGATAAAACTGGTAACAAAACAAAATTTTCGGGGAAAAAACCCTTGCTTGAATCTGGTAGTGTTTGTGTAAATTTATATGTGCAGAAACCCTCAGAGTAGAATAGTTATGTGCTGTAAGTGTAGTGTGAAGAGATAGTGCCAGAACAAACGTGGTGGGAATGATCTGTTTCACTCACATACTCCTGGTCTGCTCAGGTCGTCATTACTGTCGATATTCTCTATGACCATGGTGGTACCAATGAAGAGAATCTTGTGATAATTTAGTTTAGCTTAATCCAGCAGGTAGGGAACCCTTTTGCTTTTTTCACTGTATTCACCCCAGTTGCTCCCCTGTTGGGTTTGTGTTTCTGCAGTCTGTTGCTTCAGTTCATAAATCTTGCAAAATACACGGCAGAAAGGTGAGAAGAGGCTAGTGCCCTTTTTCCATCAGCTTTGGGGGTTTTGTTTGTTTGTTTGAGGGGGTTTTCTTCTGCATTTGTGTCACACACCCCCAAAAAATTGCTGTTTGTTCTTTTCCAAATTTCATTTCTGTGACTTTCTATTTAAAGTAATATTATTGAACTGAGCAAGTCTTGAGACAGTATTAAAGTTTTACTATGAGAGATTGATGCCTCTGCACTTTCCATTTCCTTCTGTCCTATATGAAAGAAGGCAAGTTGTATTAGTTACTAGCACTCAATTCTGACATCATTGAGAAAGGTTGTCTAGAAACTTTTATTCATGAGTTGCTGTTCCTGATTTGAAGCTGACGGCTTAAATAGATAAGGTGGGACATAGTTCTGTGAATGTGTGAAGATGATAATTAAGAAAATGCTTTAGGGAGAAAGTGATTTGCATTATTAATTAGTTTATGTAGAGGGCATTTGACAACATATTTGGGAAATAAATTGTCTTTATCTGTTAAATGAACTTGTTTTTTGATTTTGTTGCTCTGCATTAATGGGACTTACTAATATTTTTGAAGTTGGACTACAGGAACCCTTCCCACTGGTTTTGGCAGTAACAGGGACTGAAGAATATACTTTGGAGCTTGCTGTTCTTCTGGATGCAGTACATAACTGTATTTATACACAAGCTGGGACAAAACTTTTGTTTGCACCTGGAGTTAACCCTTCATTTAGGATGTGTGACTGGATAAACTTCCCTTGGTTGTTTTGTCTTGTTCTCTACCTTAAGGTACTCATCCTTGAGGCTATTCTGGGATTTCTTAAATGCCTTTTCTCCAAGTAGGAGGAGGATAGGGATGTTCGGCTTGATTAGTGCTAAATGAACCATGAGTTATAAAGGTGGAATAAAGACCACAGAGCCATGGGTTTACAAGCTGGCCAAGATGGATGACAGCTGTAAACTGTCTTGGGTTGTATTTAGTGTGTTTAGTGGTTCCAGTGAGCTGACTAACTTGTTATCAGATCTTTTGAGTGCAAATGCATCTTTCCTATTCCATCTGAAGCTCATTGTCTGTCAGTGTTACCTCTTACTCTTTTATTAATGTATTGTTCATCATAATAATATTTTTTGTCCTTGGGCTAACAGCTTTAGTCAATTTGGCTCTGACCAATTACATTTTTGTTTAAATTGTGGTTTCTTTGTTTCTCTTTTTCTTGAAGAACTTGGTTGAGTAACTTTTCTTTTTTTCTTCTAAGCTGACTTCCCCATCCAGCAGTCTTTTCTATTTATTTACGGTCTCATTTTGAGATGATAGCCTCATAAATGTAGTAGTTCCTGCATGCATTGCTTGTGCCCTGTTAGAAATAGATATTGCATGGAATATTTTACCTTGAGCATCTCCCTACATGTTATACATCTTGCTCTTCAAGAGAGTGAGATCTGTGATGCTTGTTAGGACTGTTACCTGTGTACAAATAGCTGAGGATGACATTCTCTCAGGGGCAGAAGACCCTCAGTAAGGTTGGGGTGCTTTAGCAAATATTAGGGTGTGGTTTTATACACAAAACCCTAGAATATTGCTGTGTGGTACAGAGATGATAAAGAGGTAGTGCAGGAGGCCAGTTTGGGTCTGACTTGAGGCTGCCTGCCAGTTTGGCCAGCAAACTGGGTTGTTTTTTTATGGTCGTGAAGATTTGACCATGCTTGTCAAGTTCCCTGATGTACTTTGCATTTTCCAGCATGGGGTGTTTTTTCCACATGTGGTCATGCATGTAGTTAAACAGTAAAAACTTTCTATACATCTACAAAAATCTTTCAGATCAGAAAGAGGATGCAAGAGAACTTAAGGATATCATGTTTTAATGCTGTGGAAAAGGTGCTTCCTTTGTTTATACTCTTAATGAGTAAACTTGATAGTTGCATTGTGGATATGTCTAAACATGCGTGTAATGATCTATTTTGATATTTAAATGCTAGCAAGTTAGAGATGAAAGACTTTTCATTTTGTATTTTGTAACTGGAAAATAAAACTGATTTAGGTGGAATAAGCAGTTAAGAGGCTAATTATCTGAAAACTACAGTATCTTAGGGATGTATTAGTGACTGTCTTGACTTCAGGTCTGTGACACAAAGGAAATTTTTTGAGTGTGATAAATAATAGAAGCTAGCATTTAGTGGCCAGTTAAGGCCAGTTATTAAAAGCAGACTTTATATCAGAAAGACAGGTGTCTTATCCTGGGAGGGGATGGACACGTTGATGAATTTTTACTCAGTAGAGCTGTCCTGGTCAGAAAAAAAATAAGCTGGCAGACCTGCATGTGTTATAAAGTATGTCTACAATACATGATGGCATATGCATTTTGTCAGTTCTGTTGAAAGGGGCCCTGCAAAGACATAACTTCTTTATATTGGTAAATATCAAGCTCCAGAGAAACTTCAGACCTTCTTATCTGGCACCTGTGAACAGTGATACTATGTATGCTTAGTTTGTGTTTTTGACTACTTGTGAATTGTTAGTTATTCTCTGTAACTCCGTAATCACTCTGTAATTTTTAGTTACAAGGGATCAGATTGCTTAAATTTTAGTGCTGTGCTGGTTGTAGGGCCAAGAGCATTTGGGCCTGTAGAGTAAATATGAATCCTGTGGTTGAGCAAATTTCTCTACTTCTGCCATAGGCACTTTGCTGTCTTAGAAATATCAAAGGCCGCTTTTTTTGTTAACGTTCCAGTTTGTATGTTCAGACAGTTAATCAAGACCAGAAAGATTTTTGTTTTGTCTTTAACTTGTTATTCTTCAGGACTTACAATTTTTTTTTCTTTTCAGTAAGTACACTAACATGTGTTTAAGAGTTTTTGACCACAAATATGGTAACTTGAGTGAAAAAAACAGTGAGGGGGAAGCTGGATAGTTTAGTGGGTTTGTTTGGATTTTTGTTTGGTTTTTTTGTTTGTTTGTTTGGGTTTTTTTCCAAAAGCAACAGTAACTATTTTTCATGAAACTTTATTTACCTCACTGATTTTTTTAAAATGTATTTTTGGAGGTGTTAGTGTTTAACTCTTAAGTTGGACAAAGTTCTGCAGCAAAAGCAAGTCTAACAGACATATGGACAGATTAAAGAAATTTTGCTTAAGAACAACAACAACAAAAGCCATTTCCAAAACAGCATTTGCTAAGGAAATAAGTGGTTCTCTGCAGCTCAGAGGAGTATGACCACTAAGTTCCAAAAAGAAAATAACATGTTAAGTTCGCCCTTCTGGACATGAAGTTCCTTGTGTTCATGGCTTTCATATGGGAATGTTTCACCCAATTCCATCTATTAGCACAGAATGTGGAATTTCAGTCCTAATTTTATGATTAAGTATTTCAATTTGTGGTCTAGTTAAAACATAGACTTTGGAAATGCATTGCTGCCTGGTTTTCTTTTCGAGGGGGCCAGAACAGCAGTGGTCACTTGGTTTCTTAGCCTGTTTATCTACAAGACTGTGAGTTACAGTAATGATGAAGAAATAATTTCTCTTCATGCTTGATGTCCTCCTTGTAACTAAGGAAGTTGGAAGAGGTCAAAACTGCTGAAACTAGAGAAGTAACACATCCTGTACTTTTTTCCTCTTCTCCATCTAGGAAGGAAGGGTAAGAGTGTTTAGGTAAGTTTCCACAGAACGCAAATGAAGGAGAAGGGGTTGTTGGATCTTGTGCAACATCCACGAGGGCACCTCTCTTCTGTCTACACTTTGAGTTGCTGGTTCAGATCATTCATAATCATCTAAGCACACACCTTGCTGACAGATTGGTAAATGAATGAATTCTATGCTGGATGCAAAACCAGCACAATGTGAGAAGAAATTCTAGTGAATATCAGGTTTTCTCTTGTGTTTTTATGTAAATTAAGACACTGATGTTATTGGGCCTGCCCTGCACCTATCACAGTTACATGCAGACTCTGCTGCCTTAATAATTCTCTCCACTGATGGAGACCTGAAAGCCTGTATCATACAAAAGATCTGTCTGTTTGAGAGGAGTTTCTTGTTGCTAGGGGAATGCTGCAGAGCTGTGGACTGCTGCCCACTCTGGTGTTCTGGCAATGCTGACCTCAGAGAGATAGGTTAGTGTACATATATCTGCTGTAAGTTTGGTGATTGTGTTTTTGTGTCTCTCTACCAAGACTAAATTCTACTTCCCTGAAGTCATCATTCATATACCCAGATGACTAGAGTTACTGCACATTTAGTAGAGGACTTCCTTAATTGCCTTGTGACATCAACCTTAATCCAGCTGTAGGATGTCATGTTTGGGCCTGTCTCAGGCAGTTCTGTGTAGCTGATTTCATTAGCCATGGTGATAGGAGGAATCAAACAGAGAACTGGATAGACTAGGTGAAATATGAAACCCTTAATTTAATTGTGATAAGCTTACCTCTCTCTTTAGAGAGAGATTTTTCTATTTAAGTTTATTGGGACAATGCAATTTAACGAGGATTAAATGTACTTGATTGACAATGCTAAAACTCAGTTTACCTGTTGGATGTTTTAAAAATTAATATTATTTGTTTTAGTTACTCTTTCCCTGTATGAGCAGTAGTTGATAATATTTTTATATTTTCAAGACAGTGGATCTTTTGATCATGGTTGTGAATATGTTGCATTTACAGCACATTGCCAGCTTTGCAGCCTGTGTTTTGTGGAGTCCAGCTTGGTTCTCTCTAGCTGCCATATATGGTACCTTGAACTATTCTGTCTAGGATGCTTCTGTGCATTTCTGGATACAAATTCATAGTGGGTGCTGAAATATCTCTGATACTACAAAACCTGGTGAGGCAGTTTCTGTTCTGGAGCAGGGTATGAGAGTCCAGTTAAACTGGGGGAAGTTGGCTCAGAGGGATGATAGCTGCTTGTGGATGGGCTGGGTGTTGGTCAGTGGGTGGTGGACATCAGTGGTTATGCATCACTTGACTTGCATGTGCATTATTTCATCTCTTTTTGGTGTCTTTTTCATCATCCCCATCATTATTTTTATATTTTACTTTATTTCAGTTATTAAACTGTTCTAGTCTCAACCTACAGGTTTTACCTTTCCATTGATTCTCTTCCCCTGTTCTATAAGGTTTGTGGGGTGGAGTGAGCAAATACCTCTGTGGTGCTTAGTGACCAGCTGGAGTTAAACCACAATAGCCCTTTTTTTGTCACCCATTGTGGGGCTTGACAGGTTGAGAAAACAACAAATCTGACTAGAACATGCTAGAACAAAATTGTTATAAGCATTTGTCATATTAGTTTAATAGTTGTTAGATACAATGGTGATTTTATGCTCTCAGTTGTTCTGCTTGTTCTCAGAGCTCGTTTAACTCCTTACTTACAGTGTGTGCTCCCTGTTGTGCTGTTTATCAACCATGGGAACTGGTCTAAGGTTATTGTGTTGTGTTTTAATATAAGCAATCTGGTCTAGTGAAAGATATTCCTGCCCACAAAAGGGGGCTTGGAACTAGATGGTCTTTAAGGTTTCTTCTAACCCAAGGCATTCGATGATCCTATGAGCACTGGTGTATGATATGACAGAATTGCTGGCTGTGGAAATAATCTGTTAGTTGTACTCAGTTCTGCTGTCATCTTTGTAGTTCGTGAGTGATCTGTTGGAAACTATTAATGATTACACCTTTTACCTTTCATTCTCTGAGAGTTAACCTGTGGAGGTGACATGATCCCACATCTTTCCCTTCTCTGCCAGGCTAATAAAAGTAGCTCTTGAAAATTTTGAATATCCTTGGGATGTTGAAACAAGCATGGCCCTATTGCCAGGAACCATGACTGTGTGCCAAGTCTTGTTTAGGGTTAGACAACTATTTGCAGCTACTCAAACCCTGTGGCAAGGCACTGTGGCTGCTCAGACCTTGGTGGCAGATGGTGCAGGTGCTCAGACCCTTGTGGTGGGTGATGCAGTTGAACCAGAGCACCAACCCCTGCCAGCATCAGTCACCCCTTTTCACCAGAAGAAATGGACACAGGAGAGCTTGTTTAGTAAAGGAAACAAAGCAGGGCCATCACAAGGACAGGAGGAAGAGGTGGAACAAGAGGCAACCACTCAATCCCTGTCCCTGAGAGAGCTGTGGGATATGCAAAAAGATTTCAGCCATCACCCAGGTGAGCAGGTGATCACCTGAATGCTTGGATGCTGGGTAACAGGGCTGGGAGCCTGGAATGAGAGGGCAGGGAAACCAAGCAGCTGGGATCATGTTCTAAGGAAGGGGGCATTGACAAGGCAATTGGCAAAGGGCCCCAAGTCCTCAGCCTTTGGGAGGTGACTCCTGTGGAGTGTGAAGGAAAGACATCCCTTCAAGGAAGATGTTCCATGTCACCCAGGCCACCACAGAGGTGTCCAGTACCTTTGTTATGACCCAGACAGTGCACAGTCACCCACAGACCCAGAAGAATTCCAGAGAGGCAGAGGGGGTTAAGCAGCTGCCTGGCTTCTTGTTCTCTCAGAAGACCTTCTGTTGGGCTTGCTGAAGGTCAGAGAACAGGTGCTGGTCGTTACCACGGGGTTGTACCAGCAGCAACATTGCACCAGCTGAGACTCCATGATTCCCATTCAAAAGCTGATTTATCAACTGGAGGGCTAAGCAGTGATCAGCAGGACCATATAGCCAGTGTGAAAGTATAAGGGAGAGTGGAGACTAACAGTGAGCTATGGTGGCCTGAATGAAGTCACACTGTGGCTGAGTGCTGCCATACTGGACATGCTGGAACTCCAACATGAACTGCAATCAAAAGCTGCCAAATTTTTGACAGGCCACAATTTGCTTTCACTTAAGGGAACGTCCAGTAGAGCTGGAATCCAGCACCTCAGGGATTGAAACATGGCACTACCAGTTCTATGGGCTGATCCAGACTGCATTGGAACAGGGTGAAGCTCTGGAACACCTGCTGTACATCAATAGTATTATCATGTGGGGCCATATAGCAGCAGCAATTTTTGAGAAAGGGGAGAAAATAGTCCAAATTATTCTATAAAACGTAGTAAGGTCAAGGGTTCTGCATGAGATTAAGTTTTTAGGAGTAAAATGGGAAGATGGATGTTGTCAGATGCCAGTGGGTGTGATCAACAAAACAGCAGCAATGCCTCCACCAACTAGCAGGAAACAAACAGAAGGTTTTTTAAGTGTTGTGGGGTTTTGGAGAATGCACATATTCAGATTGCAGTCTAATTGTAAGCCCTCTCTATCAAATGACCTGGAAGAAGAATGACTTCAAATGAGGCCCTGAGCAACAACAAGCTTTTGAACAAATTAAATGGGACATAGTTCATGCAATAGTCCCCAGGCCGGCCTGGACAGGGCAAGATGTAAAAATGTGCTCTATATTGCATCCAGGGCAAATGGCCCTACCTGCAGTGTCTGGCAAGAGACTCCAGTCCATCTCCTCTGTTTTGGAATTGGGGATACAGAGTACCTGAGGCCTCCTATACTCCAGCTAAAAGAGATACTGGAGTCTAATCAAGGGACTTGAGCTGCTTTGGAAGGAATTGATGTTGATGCACAGCTCCTCCAGCTCCCTGGCAACTGCCAGTGCTAGGCTGGATGTTCAAAGGGAGGGTCTTCTCTACACATCATGCAGCTGGTGCTACATGAAATAAGTGGGTTGCAGTGACCATATAATAAGCTTAAATAGGAAATCCCAGTTGCCCAAGAATCTTGGAAATGATCATGGACTGTCTAGAAGACAAAGATTTCAGACTGTCACCAGAAGAGGAGATAGCACGTGCTGAAGGGGCCCCATCTCAGAAAATGAGATGCAGTATACCTAGTTTATTGATGGGTCCTTCTGTATTGTAGTAAAGCATCAGATGGAAGAGCATCAGTGCATAAACTAGTGGGAGATGGGTGGAAGAGGCTGATCACTGCTCAGGAACTGGCAGTGTATTTTATTTCAGTTTTTAAACTGTTCTTATCCCATAGGTTTTACCTTTTTCTGATTTTCCTCACCCATGCCACAGAGTGGTTGGGGAGGGAGAAGTGAGTGGTACTCACTAGGGAAGGAAGCAACTGTGTGGTACTTAGTTGTAATCTTGGATTAAACCATGACAGTTCTGCATTCTGATGTATACAAGTCTGGGAGTAGGGTTTGTGGATTTTTTTGATTTCTGCTTATATTACAAGAGCAAAAGTATTGGAATGGAAAACAGTGGCCAGAAGTATTTTGTCTGCATAAGTTTAGAATATAGTGGGAGTCATAAGAATTTTATATGTTTTGATGTAGATGAAACTGGTGCTTAGCTTTTCAGCAGGGATGTTGTGTAGGTGGTCAGTCAGATTTACTGTGTCTGTGGAACATGGCAGTTACCACAACTTTTGCTTCAATAAGTTTTAAGAGTAATATTAATTACAATCTTTTTTATTTTAGGAGGCTGAATATGGTGGGCATGATCAAATTGATTTATATGATGATGTAATTTCTCCATCTGCAAATAATGGAGATGCTCCAGAGGATCGTGATTACATGGATTCTCTTCCGCCATCTGTTGGGGATGATGTAGGTAAAGGAGCTGCACCAAATGTTGTCTATACATATACTGGAAAGAGAATTGCCTTGTACATTGGAAATCTCACTTGGGTAAGTATCTTACTGCTGTTTAGTTGTAGACAAGAGTTTTAATTATAGATGTAACTATTTGTAAAATTTTTGTGCTTTAGAATGTTTTCCGTGAAATATTGTGAGTATCAAAAACCAGTTTTTGTTGTTGGTTTGATTTTCTGTAATTTTAATTTGTGGTCGTGGGGTAATTTTTCCTTTTACCTGATATTTGGAGAGCCTGTCTGGACCTGTCATGATGTCTTAAAAATCAAGAAAGTCTTTGGTAAATATAAACTTCAGAGTTTCTGTCATGTTTTAAGTGTTATGAAAGAATATTTGTGCTACTATGTTCTTAAGGTTTTCAGAGAAACAAATGAAAGAAGTGAACAAGTTTAAACTATTAAATACTTCAAGGTTACTAAACAAACCCAATTTTTAAAGTAAACTGTTGCTGAAGGTTTTAGTTTAAAAGGAGGTTGAAGGTTCTCTGGGATTTTCTTGAAGTTACTTTTCACATTTTTCCAGGGCCTTTTTTATTGGCAGTGACTCTTTCAGCATAACTGTTTTCAGGTATTTGTCTTGAGGCTTATTTCTCCATCCAAGAAGAACAGGCTTGTGATAACTCACAAAGCTGCACTCGCCCTTAGGACAATTACCTTTATTAGAATTAAAGCATTTTAAAATCAATTGCAGTTAAGCAAATAGTGCAAGAGCTAGTCAGTAGCTGAATTAGGTGGAGCTTTCATCTGTTTATGTGAAACCAAGTTCTTCAAGTCCCACATATACAAAATTATATTTTAATGAGGGTTTTTTGTTTCTGATGATTTCTTACTGTAGGTGTTTTTTTTCATTAGTTGTTACAGTATTTCAGGAGCTAATGGGTAAGTAAAGGACCTGACAGTTGACTTAAGTTGTGCCACTTTGAAGTACATGAATGGAATCAGTAAAATGTGCATGAATTAGCTGAACTAATTGTTGAATGGTAAGATAAAAATGACTACTCCAAACAGCCTGAATAAAGTATTCCTCTGGATCTGTTTCACATACACAGACTCAAAAATCCATGGAAAATTTAGTTGCCCTTTGCCTAGTGTTTCAGATAGGCTCTCATAGTTGAATATTAAAAATATTTTTCAGTGGACAACAGATGAAGACTTAACTGAAGCAGTTCATTCACTGGGGGTAAATGACATTTTGGAGATAAAATTTTTTGAAAATCGTGCTAATGGCCAGTCTAAAGGGTAAGAACTTGTCATTTATTTTTACTATGTGTGGACTGAAGTGTGGGAGAGGAAGGAGTTCTCATTTTTCATAATTGTCAGTCTTAGAACTGCTCATCTTAGCTTATTGATCCAGAAATGATTTGGCATATAATTTCATACTAATGACTTGAATTTCAGGTATAAATTTTTGTGATGGTATTGTGTGTCTCATTATTTTGTGAGTTAAAGCTTATTGGTCATCTTCATTTAAGACTATTCCTAGATTTTTAGTTGGTGCAGTGGTGATGCTTGTTTTTCTTCAGCGTAAGTGCTGTTCCCTCAACCTTCATTATTAAATCATTCTTTTCATGTTTATTTTCTGTTAACTATTTAAAGTAAGTGCTTAAGCCCATTTTTCACTGACAACCTTAATTCCACTGCATGAATGTGCCTTTCTTTCTCTTTGGCAGCAACAAGCACACAGTGTATGCTTAATAACTTGGTCATATGAATTCTTGTGACTTGATATCTTGATGTTGATACTCCACCAAAAAGCTGCCTTTGTTGTGATAAATTTTGATGAGTCTTGTACTTGCTCTTTGGCTTCCTTCTTTTATGTCCTAGGATAAGTTACTTTATCTGTTCTGAAAACTGGACTAAAACCTGAGAGACATTTTCTGTGTCTAGTTGTCAAGTATTCTTTTGCTTACTGTCTGTAATCGTTTTCATGAGGCATCAGCATGTCAGAAAATGAATAAATTGTGGTGTAATTTTTTTTTGTTTCCTTTCAGGTTTGCCCTTGTGGGTGTGGGATCAGAAGCATCCTCCAAAAAGTTGATGGACTTGTTGCCTAAAAGAGAATTGCATGGACAGAATCCTGTTGTAACCCCGTGTAATAAACAGTTTCTGAGTCAATTTGAAATGCAGTCTAGGAAAAGTAAGCTTTTCTTAAGTGCTGTCTTGGAAATGCAGAAAAAGTAGAATGGCACTTTTTTAGCGCAGCATCTTGTAATTTCTACACAGTTTAAAATAGCCATAAAATACTTAGAGTCCAGATGAATGAAGTTGTATCTTTGTTTAAAGAACCCACTTCATACACTGAAGAGCTGCTGCATTCTGAAAAAAGGTTGCAGCTTTGTGCAGCTCTTGTCTTAACAGCTGGATATGCTTTTTCAGTTTCTTGTGGGTGTAATTTAGAAAACACAAAACACAAGAGCATTTAGAAATTTAACATTTGTAGACAGACTGGACTAAATTCTAATGTGTGGACGGTCTGTATTTATGATAGAATGGGGAAGAGAGGTTCCATGCTGTACTTTAGCACCATGTCTTGTGTTTCCCAGTGTGGCCTTGGGCTTCATTGAAGGAAGGACTGGCAATCTCTCCAGATCCTCTTCCTTTAGTATGAGGCATAGTATTTTAGCAAAGAATGTTTTCTTCCCCAAATGCATTGGGTTTGGCTACGGGGAGCAAGCTGGTGCTCATAAGGTCGTGCTTTAGCACTGCATGAAACTTTAGACCAAGTGTTGAAATACTGTAACCTATTTTGATCTATGTAGTGAAATTCTTGCTTTTCCATTGCAGCCACACAATCTGGCCAGATGTCTGGGGAAGGTAAAGCTGGTCCCCCAGGCGGAAGCTCAAGAGCAGCATTTCCACCTAGTAATAGAGGTCGGGGCCGTTTTCCAGGTGCTATTCCAGGTGGAGACAGATTCCCTGGACCGGCGGGGCCAGGAGGGCCACCACCGCCTTTCCCAGGTAAAATTATGCATATATGGAGTTCCAGTCTTGTGTTTCAATGTGGCTTTCTTATTTGGGAAATGATAGAGATCGAGGCAATTCAGTAATGAGACATAAGCAGTGTTCGCAGCTAGATTGTAGAATTTGACTGTTCCTTTGTTGATATTCAACAGAAAGTTGTACCTAGTAAATTTGGTCACAGGAGAGGAACTTTTTTAGATACATTCTTTATACTATGTCAATATACATATTTAAGTATGAAAAAAAATAAAATAGATCGTGTTAGCAAGTAGATTTGGCTGTAGTGTAGTGTAGTTGAGATTTTCTGATTTGCTATATGTGCTGAGAATGCCTGTGTTGCAGAGTGTAAAGTAACTAATTTCCTTATTTTAGTACAAGTTTGCACGTGATCAGAAATTCAGCTTGATTCATGCCCACTGACAGGTCAGTTAGTAGGCACTTTAAACACCAGAAATTTGAGGAGAAGGTCTTGCTGTTTAGTTAGGTATCTGATGTAGAAGAAATGCGTTAAACAATTAGGTTTGCACTGCAGTGCTGACATATTTTTTCAGCTGACATATTTTTTAGTAAATGTCATTCAGTAATAGATTGTCTACCAGCAGTCCAAGGGACATAGTCAAGTTGAAAAAACAGTAATGAGAATCTAAAAGAAGGTTTGAATACTGCATTTACATTACTTTCTCCAATACAGCTTCTCCCATATTTTTAATATGTATTTTCTCTTAAGACCCATATGAAAAACTAGCTGCAGTAAGATGCAATGTTTTCTAGCTTTTGTGATCTTCTTGTGCGTTTTGGAAACAGCAGCAGGTGATTAAGTGATTTGAGGAGGGGAGTTGTCAGTGTTCAAGATAATATTCTTCTTTTTCCAGTATCTCTAGATACCTAGTATCAATAGATACAGATAAGTTAAAACTTTTCTAAGCTACTGGACCTAAAGCAGGAACACACGTCTTGTACATGTTGCACAGTGTTCAGGGAGGGAGGGTTGGTTTCTTTTTTGTCATTAATTTTAAGAATAAAAAAATGGAAGAATTTTTTTAAAAATATTTCTTTGTATTTATTCACTCAATTTTGTTTGTTTGTTTTTTTGTTTTGTTTTTTATTTTAGCTGGACAAACTCCCCCACGTCCACCCTTAGGTCCTCCTGGCCCACCAGGCCCACCAGGCCCTCCACCTCCTGGTCAGGTCCTCCCACCTCCATTAGCTGGACCTCCTAATCGTGGTGATCGTCCCCCACCACCAGTTCTGTTTCCAGGACAGCCTTTTGGTCAGCCTCCACTCGGGCCACTTCCTCCAGGCCCTCCACCACCAGTTCCAGGCTATGGGCCACCACCAGGTCCACCACCACCTCAGCAGGGTCCACCTCCACCTCCGGGTCCATTTCCCCCTCGTCCGCCTGGCCCTCTTGGGCCTCCCCTGACTCTTGCTCCTCCTCCACATCTCCCTGGGCCACCGCCAGGTGCTCCACCACCAGCACCACATGTGAATCCAGCTTTCTTCCCCCCACCTGCCAATAGTGGCATACCCACTTCAGACAGCCGTGGCCCACCTCCAACAGATCCATATGGCCGACCTCCACCATATGACAGAGGTGACTATGGGCCACCTGGAAGGTGAGTTCTTTTTGTCTAATGTGTTTGGGTAGCAGATTTTACTCCTCTTGTTGGAAGCATTTGATTTTCCCTTTTAATGCAAATGGTAGGAAAAATTAGAAGTAGAGCCAGAAGGGATCCCACCAATCTTGTAGTTTGCCCTTTTAACTTCTCCAAGGGAATAAATCTGAGAAACATGTTTGCAGCAGGAAGAAAATCCTGAAATGCAACACCAGTAATCTCACTTCCCTTTTCAGCTCTGAAATGTTTGTCTTCACTGTATTTGGCAGTGTCATCATTCCATGTGTTCTACGTGTAAACTTATATATCACTTCCTATATAGCAGCTTCTGATTGTGCTTCTGTCTTAACTTGAAATTCTGACTTTTACCTGTATCATCGTGCTTTGCAGGCTGCCTTGTAAGAATGCTGTGGAGTTTTCTTTTTTGAATATGTGCATATGTTGAGGTCATACCAAGCTCATACCATTTTCATCTTTCAGCAGCATTGCTTGTCCCTTTTTTCTTCAGGATTTAATTAGAACTTAGTGTTTGTCTTAAAAGCCAGGTGTGAATTTACTGCAAGACTTTTACCTTCCTTTCCTATCAAGATGTTTCTGCTCATTTGGTGCAATCTTGCTGTGTTTGTAGCAGTGGCTTTTCCTGTGGTTAATCCTATCTGTGACAGAGTTCTTAAGTCCCTGACTTGACTTGTCAAGTTTTTCACATCTGGTTTGAAACATCTTTTTCATCTGTGATTTCAAGCATCTCTGTCTTGCTGCCGTTTCTTGATTTTTCACTGTATTTGTATTTGTAAAAAATTTTGGCATAAATTGTAAGAGAGATCATTTTACATAGTTATATCTGAATTTTTCAGTAGTAATTTTACTGCTAGCATGAGACACGCTTCTCTGGCTTAAAATGTTTCCTGCAAAGATGCTGTCCTTTGATTCTTTTTTTACCACAGTGTTTAACCACCCCCCCCCAAGCATTTGTACATGTGATGTTCCTACAAAAGAAACTATAAAAATTCAAGCATTTGGCTTAATTGCCTGAAAAATAAGACTGTAAGGTGTTGGGTGTTTTTTGATGGACAAAATCAAGGTTGTCTGCAGTTTATCGAATGTCTGGGGAGGGAAGGAGTGGGAATAGGACAGTATAACTTACTGTCCAGTATTTTCATTAATAATGTTGAAGCTATCATCCATAACTATTTAAATTGTCATTAATTATATATCATAGGCGTTTCACTGGAAATAACATGTCCATAAGAGAAAAATTACATATTCCATTCTATGGGAGGCACACGAAAAATAATACTCAAAACTCAGGGAGGTATGAATTTTTAGACATTTCCTCTTATGCTAAACTGGCTATAGGATCTTGTTCCACTTCTTGCAATTAAGAGGATAGCATTGCTTATTATTCTGCATTTTCTTTCTACCAGAAGAACTAACACTGTTCTAGAAATATCAAGCAGTGGGCCAGTTTGACAGTCTCAGCATTTATCTCTTAACACATTTCTCCAAATTTTCTATGTGACACAGAGACTGGCTAATAGGACACTGCAAAACTTTTGGGAAAATTGAGGTTTACTTCTGTTACTTTGCAAACCCTGTATAGGTAGCTGATAATTGAAGTATAATGAGTATGAGGATTCTGCTTTATTGCTTCCTCCTTACTGTGACTAGTAGGGAGATTAAATTGGAGTACCTTGAACTTGACCAGAAATTTGAAAAAAAAAAAAGCTGTAAAATGTTGACATATCATTCAGAAAATTGAGTGTTTTAAAGATGATAACTATTTGTTTTTCAAAAGTTATAGCATTCTGGTCTTAGTTAAGGTCTGGGAAACAGGATCATATAGTTCTGATTCCAGTACTGTTATGAAAATTTTCTCTAATTTTGCTCAAAGCTGCATTGCCTATGTACATGTATTTCCACATCCATTCAGTTGGGAATATCTATTTATGTACCTTCAAGGATTTTACAAAAATTGTTTTGAAATAGATGGGATGAACAAAAAAAAGTCTATTTATACAGCAATGTCTTAATTGTTTCTTTGGGATTTTTTGTTTGGTTGGTTTGTTGGGGTTTTTTTTTTTGGGTTTTTTGGTTTTTTTAAGCTTTCAGGATTTTATGTAACAATGGTCCTTAACAAAAACCAAAACCAAACCCAGATCCTGCTTTCTTTTCTGTTTGTCACTGCTTAAAGTTGCAAACTTGGATTGTTGAAATTGCAATGATAGCTTCTGAAGTTCTCCTTAACCTTTTAAATACTAGTTTTATTGCTTGCAGAGAAATGGATGCTGCAAGGACACCTCTAAGTGAAGCAGAATTTGAAGAAATCATGAATAGAAATAGGGCGATCTCAAGCAGTGCCATTTCAAGAGCTGTATCAGATGCCAGTGCTGGTTAGTAAAACTCAATTAATGTGTTTGCTGTTCTACCCAACTGAAAAGAAGTTATGGGTTTTTTGTTTGTTTGTTTGTTTTTTTTCTAATTAGGAATCTGAAAGGCCTGAAGCCACATTTTCCTGATAGGGCGCTGAATTTAGGTACAACTTATGACTGATTTTGTGCTGTGCTTCAGTTAGTCTCTAAGAAATCCTTCTGAGTACTGATCTGGACAGTATTTTAATATTTGATGCTACAGTTGATTATCTAGATGGCTGTTTAAGAGAAGATACTCAAAATGGTGTAATACTGTTATAGATAAAGATCTAGGTTTTAATTTGCATAATTTTCTGATCCTGATCTTACATCATTTTCAGGGGACTATGGGAGTGCGATAGAGACCTTGGTAACTGCAATTTCCTTAATCAAACAGTCCAAAGTGTCTGCAGATGATCGCTGCAAAGTACTTATTAGCTCTCTTCAGGACTGCCTTCATGGAATTGAGTCCAAGTCTTATGGTTCTGGATCCAGGTAAAACTTTCCTCTTCCATTTGCTCTTAAGAAAGAGAAGGTGTAGTGCAGGACTAGTTTACAGAGAAGAAACTAAGGTGTGTAAGAAGTTAGTGATTTGCTGAGTTGCACAGGAAATATGTGAAGGGACCAAATAAGGCTTTCCTGAACCTAGGAAAGCTGCCTTTTAATTAACCCACTTTTCAAAATTGATCTGACTAGCTGCAGTTTAACTCTTAGTTTTATTTAGTGGTTTTCCATATGCAGATTAGGCTATGTTGTAATGATTGAGATGTGGTGCATTTCCCACAGCTGGTTTCAGTCATCCTCCATTCTGAGTATGTGCTCTGACTTTCCCTTGCTGCATTAGAAAGTGGGTGCCTGTAGCTGAGTTCTTAGCCACCACTGTTTGTACCAGTATCTTTTAAGTTATATACAAAAGTATACCTGCATCACAATGAACACATCTTTCCCTCATATCTGTTTTGGGTCAAATTTACACTCATAAGCAGAGTACAAATCTGGCGTGGGAAGGAGAAGTATTTTGAAGGAAAAGTTAATGAGGTAATTTCTTTTAGAAGACGTGAGCGATCCAGAGAGAGGGACCACAGTAGGTCACGAGAGAAAAGCAGGCGCCACAAATCACGTAGTCGAGACCGTCACGATGACTATTACCGGGAACGAAGCCGTGAGAGAGAGAGACATCGCGATCGTGACAGGGATCGTGACAGAGAACGGGACAGAGAGAGGGAATATCGTCACCGTTAAACAAGGTGAGCATTTCTTTCCTGTTCTTGAACTTCACTGACTTACTGAAAGTAACTGCTCCAGGTTTGAGATTATTTATACCGTTCATGTCTGTATTTAAATGATCCTGCAGTATGTACTGAATCACTTTCTTCTTGCAGCACCTGACGTCAACATAGGTAAGTAACAACAGGTAACTGGTCTTGGGAGGGAGCAAGTATTTGTACAATTATCTTCTACATTCTGCATGCCGCTTCTTTTATTTTGGCTGATAATAGTGTTCCCAGTTTTTATGAAATGTGATTGAACCACTTCTTCAAAAGGCAATAAGTCAGACTGTTGTCTTTGTAATCTTAAAAGATTATATGACTTTTACAGCTTTATTTCTTAATTGTATTTAAAAATACTAATTTTGTATTTAAAAATATACTTCTGTAAGGACTGCAGCATTTAGCCCTTCATAGATTGTGTGTGGATTATTTCAATGTCCATACAGTTATTGTCCTTGCACAGGTACGGTGGTGATTTTGTGGGTTTTGGTATTTGTGGGTTTTGTTGTTTTGTTTTGTGTTGGTTTTGTTGTTGGGTTTTATTTGGGTTTTTTTTTTGCTGGTGAGTTTTAGTCAAATTCAGGAAATATAACCAGATTTTGCTCTTTATTTTATGAAATGTGTATCAGTATCTTCTGCCTTCTAGCTAAATCCAGGTATTAACCTTCAGTAAAATTCATTATCAGTTGTTGCCCACCACCCTGATTTTTTTCAGTCTGTCCCCCTTCTGGTAGTAAAGTCATTTTCTGAAGACTAGCAAACAAATGTATGACACTAGAATTGATTCTTTTCTGGTTGTTCACAAACTAATGCACTCTTTTATTTCATGTATCTGAAGTCTTGTATGCATCAGATGTCTAGACAGCTAGAGCAGCATGCTAAACAATGATTTTTTTCAATGTTCCACTTTAAAATACATAGAAATATTTACATTATATAATGTACTACTTTGAGGGTTGGGAATTAAAGCCACTCATGATTCCTTATATTTGAGAATTGAAAAAAAAAAAAAACAACCCTACCTAATAGTGACTCCCTAGTGGTCTTTTCTGTTTTAGAAAGAACTTCCACTACATCTGCACTGAAATTGAAGCTTGTAGACGTGCCTGTCTGCCCAGCTTCCATTTCTGACATTTAACCTCAGATTTAGTTTCCAGATCTGCATGTGTTTTTTATTCATGGAAGTTCATTTATAGATGTAACAGAGCAAAACTTACAAAAGTCAAATAAAATGTAATATAGTCCTAAGTGAAGATACCCTTCTGTATGTGTTAAATGTCACTTTTTCAGGCAGGCTTTTTGTGTCACTGACACTCCTCGGGGAGAGATTAAATTTATGATAGTAAATGCTCTAGTGTATTGAGAATTAAGTGGGATGTTGTCTCAGGTTCATATACCAGCAGGGGACACAAAAAGAAATAACTGCCATAGAGAAGGGGAGTCAAAGGCTTATACAGGAAGGTGAAGCGTGGCAGCTGAAATAAAGTTGGCAGTATATTTCAGTTAATGCCACTTTTTGCCATTAAAAATGGATTGGTAGAAATATTTCTGGAATTTAGTAAAAATATCAACTCTGGTTCTTAATTGTAAGATAAGAAAACGTAAAAATACAGATATAACAAAAGTAAATATAATTTCTTTTATTGAACTTGGTTTTTACCTTCTGTAATAACTGCATATTTTTGATATTTGCAAATAATTGTTACTAATAGAGGTAACCATTGAGCTGAGTAATGGATGCATTTTCAGAGTGTTTTCGTTCTGTTGGAGGTGAGCAAACCATACTAAAAATTGTTAATAGCCTGGAATGAAAGATAATTTTTTTAACCCTTGGCATAGTTTACTAATCTAGCTTTAATTTTTGTGTATTTAGTGTTGTGCACATAGATACAGATTTACTGTGCCAAGTACAGATTTCCTACTCTCTTACCCCAAGAATATATATCAAGCAGCATTAGGTTGCATTTTATAATTTCCAAAGCACAATTTGCACTGAGGCTGTGATTTCAGTCTCAGTTCAGGTGGGAATTATATTTGTGAGATCCTTCAGCTTTGTTGTGTGCTGGGACTTCTCTTTTCTTTCAAATGGGTGTCTTGGTAAGATTCCCTTGTGCAAAGAAAACAGGTCCTAAGAACTTGATTTAAATGGCAAATTTAGTATACTACATGTAAATGAAAGCATTTGGTATTTTTTTAAGTTAAGTTGTAAATATTTTGTCTTGTTACTGTCTTAATGAAGAAGAGCTTTACTGTAGTTTTGTTTTTATATATTTATACGCACACACATATAAAAGAAACACAGTTATCTCCTGGTTTGTATGTTTCATTTTCACTAAGATGTATGTTCCCATACATTTTTTGTTTCATTTTTTACATTGAATAATACTCATAAACTGATTTAACACTCAGTCATTTAATAAATATCAACAGCGCTGAAATGAGTTATTCCCCATATTACTGTGTTTTGCCAGAAAACATGAAGTTGCTTCTGTGCCTACACCCTGTGAATGGCACCTATATTTCTCCTTACTGTGTACCTATAGTCATGACTGTGATACTGTGCTGGCATTTTTTCCAAAGTGTTACACGTCTAGTTCAGAAGGATTCTAAGGGTCCATTGTGATAATTTTTGTAAACAGTGAAATTCAGTTTGTACTGTATTACATTTATAGAGATGGGTTAAATTGGAATAACTTACAAAATATGTTTTTAACAGTAAAACTCTAAAAAGTTTAGTTGTGCCATATCAGGTGTTTACACTTCTGTTTGTACACTTAATGATTTAAACTTAAATTGTTGCAAGATTTTTATGCCTTCACTTGAGTAAGACTTCATGTACATTGACAATCCATACTCCCGAATTACCATAAACGGAATGATTCCTTGGACCATCTTGCCTTTGCTCATAGAAAGCCTGTAAATATAAAAGATAACAATGGATTTAAGACAAATGTCTAACTTGGATTAGTCAAAAAAACTGAGAACCCAATAGAATGACATTTAGAGGAATTAACAGCAGAATTAATGTGTACAAACAGAACAGTAACTTCATCAGCATGAGTCCTGACTTATTAGGGAGGATTTTTTTTAACTGATAATCAGTAATGTATTTCTAGGTGATACATTGTCCCAGTCTTAATACCTGTCTGAATTTCTATAACTGCTGAATGTTAAGTTTTTATGTTTTTGTTACCGGGTTGATGGATTATTTCCTATTTAAACTGGATTTGGATTGAATTGCAAAGACAAAACCACAGCATTGTAACAGTTGATATGTATGTAGACTTTGTACTTCATATTTCATGTTTATTCTCTGATTTTTCTGCTCTCAAACCACTGTAAGCAAAATAATTTGAAGTCTGAGGCTCATAATGCTTCTTCAAAAACTGCTCTCAGATCACTCTGAAATTACTTTCAGGATTCGAGTGATTGAAGAAGTAACATGGTTGGAATTTTTTGTGTCAGTGGGAGGGGAAATGGTGCTGATGGCTTACATGGTATTCATTATATTTTTGCTTCTCTAAGTTGGAACGGTCCTGTAACTTTGCTAATAACCACTTAAACATCAAGTGAAGTATGAAATTAGCCTTTTATGAAATCTTGTAATGAATTGGCAAATGCCTGTTTTTAATAGGCTATTTTAATAATAAGCTTCTAGCTAATATTAAGTGAATCATGTGATACCATTATTCAAGACCTGGGTATATATACCTGTCTGGAATTATATCAGGTCTTAGTCTTAAGCTATTATGAATATTGAATAAATCTCTTTTTTTTTTTTTAAACTGTGTGTTTTATGTGGGGCTGGCACTATTCTTCTGTATTTAGCATTCACCAGAGAAATAATGTTCTGTGCATCTGATTCAGTATTTGAAATCCAGCATAGCGTGACAGGCAAGCAGAACCACTGGTTTATGTGCTTCTTAAAGGCTGTTTTACCATTACTCTGGTGCTTTGCAGAAACATAGAGTTTGTCTGTTAATGTTCAGTGATGAACCTGAATTTCTTGAGGGTGAAACAGGGATTTAAAAAAAATCAACGAAATATCTGATGCTACTTATTTTCAAATGCATAACTTTAATTACTTCTTTCCCATGAATATGTTGCTGTAATTTTATTGACTTCTCAGGTGTCTTTAGACACACTGTATCTTTTTGTTCCCATATCCTGGGCTTTTTTATTTGTAAATTCATTAGTTTTGACAAATTTGATCTGTGTGAAAAGATCCCCAAGAAACTTTTAGGCATATGAAACACAGAAGTGAAAATGTTGGTTTGATGCAATGTTCTTCAAAGAATGAAAAAAATTCACTTTTTTACTTTTGCTCATTGTGGTTTGAGAACTAAGATTTCTTTTTACCAAAAGAAAGGAGACACATGGGAGATTTTCATTTTTATGTTTTCCTGTGGCAGCTCAATCTATCTTTTTGTCTCTTCCTCATATATTAATGTGAAAAATACTTACCAATAATTCATATATTTTTAATTTGTAAACTAAAGATTGAATTTTCCGAAAGCACCTCTCTGTTCATCAGTTAGTTTTGGTGAATAGACAGGCTGGGATAATAGAAGAAAGATATCTGACAAATGAAATTACTTCAGGAGGATTTTCCCCCATGTAAAATTATTTGTACAGTCATGAAATCATTGTTGTGTTGATCCTAAATTATACACTAAGACTGAACAAAGACAGCAGGTAAGTACACTCATAATAGGAGGGGGAAACAGGCAGCAAATGTGAGAAAGTGCTAGTGCTGATAAAAATAGTCTGTACGTGTATGGTAAACAGAACAGAGCCACATGTGTATCTCTGCTTACATGCTCAAAGACAAATAGAAAGTCAAGCTTGAAATTCCTTCTTTCTCACTATGTTATAGCTAAAGCATCAGAATATTTGGGTATTTTGTGATGTTCTGGAATGTAGGTTAAATTAAAAAGAAATTTTTGGCTTTTAAGCTGATACTTTCTGTGGGATTTTTGGTTTGTGTATTTTTCTTCATGTGTAGAATAAAATAAAGGAGAATTACATGAAGTAATTCATAGGAGCTTCTAGGATATAATAACAAATGTGTATTTTGCGTTTTACTGAAATGTGGACATGTGAGATTAAAATTCAATCTCTTGAAAATAAGCTAGTATAATAAAACTTGATGGGTATATGTATATACAGCTTTAAAATTGCTGTAGAATTTTCAAAATTTTAAAGGCTGTTTAAAGCTTTTATGTAAATATTTGGATAATTGGAATTAAAGGGAAAAAATAGAGCTCCTATTGCAAGATGCTTTTGATATATATATTTATATATATAAGAAATCTATTGGGGTTTTGTTGTAAGAGTGTGTCTTTGTGGGTAAAAAAAGTGCTCAAGTTGCATCTTGCATAAATACAGAAATGTTTGATCACTCAAGTTCTGGGATTTCATTTGTGAAATGTTCTGCCATAAATCCCTAACTTTCAAATGACAAAATTTTTTTCCAACACCCAAGTCTGAAATTTGGACAGAGTTGGTAAATTTTGGTAGAAATGCTGAGAAACTGATTGCTGTCTGTAAACTGTACAAATCTCACACATGCCTGGGACAGATAGTTTATGTATGGGCTTGAGGCAGATGGAAAGATGCCAAGAAATACTGACTAGAGGTTAAACTTTTTAGAATTATTTTTGTTGCTTCAATATTCTACTCGCTTGTAGAATACTGAAAAGGGCTGAGCATGCAGGTATAATCCATACAGGCTTATTTCTTTTCGGAACCAGAAGGATTTCCAGTTTTGCCAAGATATAAGTGGCAGAATACTTGGAATCAAAATGTACGCCACTTTGGATTTTAGTTGGTCATGTTTTTAAAAATGGACGCTCAGTGTGGTGCTAACCATCTTAAGAGCCCTATACCAAAAAGCATTAATCCTAAATCCACTTTAATTGTGCATTCTTTAGAGTTCCTGTAGTTCTATAAGTACATTTACAAATACAGCAAATTATTCCCAAAAACTGAAGCTTTCTTATGGTAATATTATAAATCGTATATAGGGTGCTTTGGATCTGTTAACTGTTGCCATAGACATAATAAAGATCCATAATTCTGGCTGCAGCAATTGTATGATGAGAGCAGCAAATTCTGATGTGCAGTCTCACAGCTGTCAGGTACTGATTTTCTCCACTAGAAAACTGAGATTCTCTCCTGTCTGTTTGTGCTAACTTAGCTCACAACTCCAAACATATTTTTCTTGTGGAGGTAGCAGTTTGTCACTTTGCTACTAATTAATTTCAAAAGTACACAACTCCTATGGAAACGTTGGCCTCTGGGGAAGGAACTTCCCCAAAAGTAGTTACTTGTTGATGCATTCAGGACCTGGGAACAAAATCTGTGAATAAGAGAAGAAATTTCACTCGATTTGAATTAGTTTATGTGCATACTGTAGTGTATAGGGGTCGACTTGGTTATACTTTGGATATTTTTTTAAGTTATTGTTAACAGTCACTTTGAGGAAATGAAGAAAAAAAATTGTGTATTTAGTTTTCCCAGCTTTGAAATTACTGTACTAGTAGAAGAATATTTGACAGCTGTGTACTGTTGCACGTTCATGAAATTGCTTCTCTAAATGTCTTGGTTTTCAAATGAATAATTTAATGTGTTGGGTTTTTAAAAGAACTTGATTGAAAGTATTTTGAAATTATTGAATGTTGAAATTGTGAATTATTAATGAAATTCAGATAGCTGATTGTTTTGTAATGGAATTCAACTGAAATCCAGTGTATGGAATTATACTATCCCAAGTATTTTGTGAACTCTTACAGTAATTAACTTTGAATTGTGTGGTTCCCTGGTTTGCCAGAATAGATGAGAATAGGAAGTAGGGCTTGGGGTTTTTTGCAAGAGCAAGTAGGTGAGGAAACCTGGAAATCTACATTGTATTAATTGAAAAGTGGGTTCTTGTGCATAACTGCAAGTGTGTATTTTTAGAGGTGAACCCCATCCAGCTTGCCACTAGTCTCTTGAAGTACTGGTGTCAGATTCTGTGTGCTTTTAAATGTTACTGAGCTGTGAGCCATCCACTTCATTATTCAATCAATTAATTACTTAAATGTCAAACCAGCTTAAAACTTATGTAAGTGGGCAGGTAAAAAATGTAAAAATCTAATTGTGGTAAAATTAATTTAAATTCTTGTTCAGTTACTCTTGCAGAATGCATACTTTAGGAAGTGTTCTATATGAATTTTGCAGTCAGTCACAGAAGCAGTAGTTATTTCTTTCTTTATTATCAAAACCCTTTAACTATGAAGTTTATATTCTTTCAACTTTGTTGTACAGCAACGTTAATCTTGTTTTTAATTACTGTGTTAGAAAACAGCTTCAAATGAGTACCTACTGCTTCTGGGTGTTTTGTGTTAGTTAACATCATGGTGAAGTAGATGCACGAGTTGTGTATGTATAGATAAGCCAACAATTTTCTGTGTGTTTTGGGGACTAGCAAAATCTACATCACAAATTTTGACACATTACAGCTGAAGGAAGAGGAACAGCGTGCAAGACAAGATACATTCTTCAAGGAAAGATGCTTGTCCGGCAGTTTGCTTCATGTGATTGAACTGAGCCTGTAAGGATTCATGGATAATATGAACAGGAATAGATCTGAATAAAGCAAATCTGCATACATGGTAACCAGTAGCTCTTTTACTTTTTTATGTTGCTTAACTGTTTTATTTGAGGGAAACCTGTGTGATTTAAACCTTATAGCTTTTGCAACTTTATTACTGGTTATATACATTTGGCAATTATAATGTGCAAGCAATTGAAGAAAGTCAAGTAAATGCTTGTTTTTATAGTAGTTTGTTCATGTTAAACTGTTCATATAATGTCTGTACACAGCACCACTGATTACAGTAGATGTAGTGTTGTAATAAACTGTTTAATGGGGCTGATGTGTAAAGCTGTTCAAGTTATTTGATGTTTACACCTCAGGGAAAGTCATGTGTTCAGCAATATTTAAAGATAATGTTACAATGAAAACACTGATGCTGTCTTCAAAAACATCGCAATAGTTCTTGCATATGCCTCAACCTAATCTTGCATTCAGCGAGTTAAACGTACTAATGTTGCGCTCTCCCACTCAATTTTGATACAAAAATAGGTGGTTACGTAAAACCTTTAATTCTGTTTCGCTTTTTAGCAGTGTTTACCTAGGTGGCTTGTGAATTTGCTAATTGACTTATAAAACTGTAAAAACTGCAGCTCTCTGTGGTCAGTTGTTCTGAGGAGAGATAGTCCCAGGTCTGTGATTTTTAGCACACTGAAAATTTTGTCTCTCATACAGCCTTGATCCTGATTGACACTACAGTTAATAATATAAACTTAAACTGTTCATATGAACTTAAACTGCCTATAATAAGGGGTAGAAAGGTTAGGTTTAAAACACCCAAAATCCTGCAGTTGTTTACAGTTTTATAGTAATAGTGCTTGTGTCTGTTCCTGTCCACCCCCAAGGCCGTAGCAGTCTGTGTACATAGTTGTATATTAGAAATGTGCCAGAAGAAACAAGATATTACCATTTTTATGACTTCGTGGGTTTGGTATTTTCTTAATACTTTGGGGTTTATTCACACATGCATATAAAAGAGAAGGTACATTTGTATGTCCTTGTTCACCAGTGGGCAATATTTAAATGTCTTAACAAAAAATGGCACTGATTAAATTTGTCAGATGAGGTTTTGTAAATTTACCTAAAAACAAATTAACGGAGCACTCAGTGAATGTAGGCGTCAAATTAAAGAATTTGTTTTAAATTTCATCAAGTGTGTAATGCAAGCAAATAGAAATTTCATAAAAGCTGCAAAAGCTTCATTTCCGTCAGCCTTGCGCAAAGGCTCGCTCTTAGTCTGTTGTAAAGCGTTATGTAACAGACACGCTCTTGGAGCCGTCACTCGTTCAAATAGCTGCACTCAATGTTTTAAGTTAAGTTTCAAGACCTCAGATGGCTTTAAGAGGCAACTCTTTAGAGTCTCTTGATTTCTTTTTTACCGATTTTGAAGATTTTACAGCTGACTTAAAATGTTACCCTGTTCAGGAAAAGCATTTAAATCTGTTTGGTTTTCCAGAGCAGATAAAGCATGTGCTTACATTTCATAGATTTCAAGGAATGTAAACGTATGCTTTAAGTGTCGTATTTGCATACATGAGTGATTTTTATGCTTTACTGAGTTGGGATCCATAGCTTGTGCAACTGCAAAAGTCTTGCATAAGCCTGAAGTGCTCTAATATTTTTGGCACCTACTATTCAGCCAGGTTTCCTGCAGCCAGGTTGATGCTGTTGGACTTGGCTACAGCTTCAGATTCGCCCCTGTTCCTTTTTCCCTTAAATTGTGTAGCTCAGTTCCTCATGCATGGGATCACTGGTGTTTATTGAACTATTTGCTACTGAGAAGATATTTCACATGTTTGTTTAATCCTGTTTGAAAATGAAAACTGCCTTTAAACATTTTGTAAAACTGAAAGTTGTATCAAGCAAGTCATGAATCACTTCCTGCTTTTTTTTTGTGAATAGGTATTGGTTACAAACAGTACTGTTGTAACTTTTTTTTCTTTACTTAAAAACATTGTTTACTACTGTGTATAATGAGTTTAAGGAAGAAATTACCTGTCTGTAGCTGTTTAGCTGGGGAATAGCTAATACTGGAAAAGCAGCAGGTAAGTAATGTTCCATTACGTAGTTTTTAAAATAAAAGAAAGTAACGTTACAAGCATTTTGTGTAGGAACTGAAATTTTAGTCCACATTGAAATAGATTTGAGACTGTTCTTTTTACATAGAGTGTAATTTCTCACTCACATATTTCCATTGCTGGCAATGGAAATAGCAGGAGGAGAATAGCAGGGGTTAAATAACGTAAGTTAAACAGAATGATCATTGTGACCTGAGAGATGAGATCCCTGTATGAAGCCCATTATATCTGCCTGTTCTCCAAATTCTTAGTTTTAACTGATAAATGTACTGTGTTGCAATTTAGATAATACTCTCTTGTTGTTGTGAGCTTCCTTTGTTAGATTTTTTTATAAAACAAAAAAATGTACAGAAAAAAATCCAAAGACCTTGATAGACACCAAAAAGGAATATGCCTAATGTACATCATGTATAACTGGATCTGGAATTTTTACTGAGTCTTGGTTTACTTGGTTTCCTGCAATTTCTTGTGAACATGCAGGAAATGGCAGTTTGGAAACTTGCTGATTGGTGATGATGCCATGATGGCTACTGCTATTTAATATTCATTCAGTTGTATTTAATTTCTTTTTGCTGATGAAAGGATGAAATAATCTGTGAGGAAATAATTTTTTTCAAATATTGAGTTTATAAGTAACATTGAAAAATACTATCTTAAGGCTATGTCCTTTATCTTGAAAGAGAAAACTAATGAGTAGTGACTTAGAGGTGGTGGTGCTTAACCAACAGAACATATTTTGGTGGTTTGTTTTTTAGAAGTAGAGGGTGTTTTTTTTTAAAGTAAAATTTTTACAGGACTGTATGTTTTGACAGGTCAAAGTACTTAAGAAGGAGAACATAGCATTTTGGAAACTGTACAGTCTTTTTTTTTCCTCATTCCCTTTTTGCTTTCTGTGCCAATAATTTTTGTTCTGATTACATTTTGAAAAATGTTTGTCAGAACTTCAAATTTTTATTTACAGTGTGGCTTATAAGCTTGGATAGCTGGGGGGTTTTTTGTGTTAAACAAGATATTTTTATTAAATTTAGACATCAGCTTTTTTTGTTTATGGACTGAGTACTTTCTGGTTTTGTTCCTTTGAAATTGGTGAGGCTTAGTTTTTCTAACTGTATTTTTTTACCTGATTGTTTAGTTGCATACCCAAACCCTTGTAAATGTTTTTTTCCTAGTTGTACGTGGATAATTGGAGATTTAAATGTTGTATATACTTGTCCTCTGTGTTTCTAGTAAAATACATGGCATTCTTTGTAGAAATACTTAATTCCTGATTTTCTTTCCTTATCCACTTGCTCTTTGTGTACAGGTTAAACAGATATTGCTCCCATTTTTATTTATAGAATTTTATACGTAGCCTGTTAAAATTGTCTTTGGTTCTTGCGTGAACTGAGATACAGCCTTAAACTTCCTAATACAATGCTCGTTAAGATACTGTCAGTCATGTAGATTTAGATATAAAACATGCAAATTTAGGACTGGTACTCTTCAGAGTTCTGAGACACTACATTGCTTCTGCATTGAAATATAAACGCTTCTAGATTTTAGAGAAGGAAAGTGCAGGTCAATATAAAAAAATTAATTAATTTGAATTTCTTCCAAAATAACAATTGTAGAAAAGAAGCAATGTGGATTCGGTTGAGATTCAAATTATTTTGGTAATTAACTGCACAGGTCTTGAACATAATGGTTGCAGCATGCTGATGAATCATGATGTTTATGCAGAAATACTGTCTCTTGCAATTATGATGCCTTGCAATTAATACTTCAGACTGGCTTGGGGTGGATGGGGGTGTTGAGTTGGGGGTTTTTTGGTTTCGTAGTTGTGTCACCTTCTTCCCCTTTCCTCCCCATACCCCATTAAGGTCTGACATCACATGTGTTTCTGGATTTCTGTTTCGTTTTAGAGGATAAATTTACTAGGGAGCAGTTTGGGGTGTAGAAGTTCATCAACTTGATTTTCTTGTGGGATTTGTTTTCCCCCATGTGGGACAAAATACGATAAAGCTCCTTATTCCATTTGTATATGATACGTTTGTTAATTCTTGAACCCTTTCTGTAGCCCTAGTGATTGCAGCAGGTTCTGGGATGATGCCTATACCTGTGCTTAAATCTTCTAAACACACTAATTTTACAGAAGTCTCTTGAAAGTAGTAGATGGTATACCTTTGATCCTGATGGAGTGGAGCATTTAAGTTGTAAAAATTCCCATCTATTCATACAATGTAATGTGATTTTTACATGATTTCAGAAATAACACTTTAGAGTATATTCAACTAATAGACTTCAGCCTCACCCTCTTGTACACAGTATTTTGTAATAGAAAATATTTTAAACTGTGCATATTATTATCACATTATGAAACAGACATTCCTTTGATCTTCAGATGTAAGAAAATGAGGAATGTGTGTGCTTTTATAAACATAAGTGATTGCAAATTCATATTCTGCATACTCTTACTACTGCAGTTGTCCTTTTTTAAAACAAGAAAGAAAGGGAAAAAAAAAAGCCAAGTGTTTTAAAGGTGAAATACATTCCTATTTGGTAAACTGTAACATTTTTATGACTATTACCAGCACTGCTGACTTCCTAAACAAAAGGCTGTATTGTCTTCCTGTACCATGCCATTTCCTGGTTCCCGCTTTGCACAAGGATATATGAGTAAAATACTCAAGAAATGGTTTGAATACAGGAGGGGGGTTGTCCAAGTTGGAATGCAGAATTGCAATGCAAAATGTAAGGAAATGGATGCCTGTCAGAATGCCTGACTCCAAAGGATTTTATATATATAGTAAACAGTTCCCTGATGCTGGCAGGCCAAAGAGTCTGTTGAATACTGGATTATTTGGAGACCTACATTTCTCCACAAGGTAAGATGGTATCCTAGCAAATGTGGATTTCAATACATTTTCAGCAGAGGTACTTAAATTATCTGTAAGTTTATGGATAATTTAATTTTTTTAGATGTTATATTTGAAATATTGCACAACTTTTAGCTTTCATAGGTTTCTTTTTTTCAGCCTTTAGGAGACTGTTAAGCAATTTGCTGTCCAACTTTTGTGTTGGTCTTAAACTGCAATAGTAGTTTACCTTGTATTGAAGAAATAAAGACCATTTTTATATTAAAAAATACTTTTGTCTGTCTTCATTTCAACTTGTCTAATTTCTTAGCAATTCTCATTATTGCCAGACTTCTCAAATTTTCAGACATTAAAACTTAGAGGGTGGACATTCTAAGATAGTTACAGCTCGATTCTGTGCTATAATTACTTCTGAATCTAGAAATGGTATAAACTAATTCTTGTCCTTAGCTGGACTTTTTGCAGACTTTTTTTTAAGCTAACCTTATTTTTCTGTAAAATACAGAAACACATGAACTGTGTTAACTAAAGGGAATAAAATAAGCACGTGCATAAAGCAGTTTCAGTCTCTTAAAATTACATTTTCGGACTCAGTGCAGTAATGTTTGGAGCTGTGGGCTTTCTCTATAGGAGGCATTAAAGCACTGATGATAGAACTTTTTAATCTGGTTTCTTGCTTTGACTAAATCTGGCAAATGTTAATAATTGCAAAATGTGAGTGTTCAATGTAGTGGCTGTAAAACAGCTGTATGGCAGGCTGAACTGCTGTCAGCTCATTTTATGCAAAATATTGGTTTGGTACCAGTGACAGTATCCATCCTCTGATGATTTAAAACTACTTTTGATACTGGGGTTACATAGGCAAACGTTTAAACTGCTAAAGCAGAACATTGTGTAATGTAAAACACATCTCTGTTGGATACACAAAGCCACTTGCATTGACATATGGTACCATTCTCATGGTGAACTTCCATCATTCATTCAGTTGTCAAAGTTCATTCACTCTGGCACAAAACGAGCTATATCCACTGTACCACCTTAGATTACTGGTACCAGTTTCTGTGCTGTTGGCTCCACCTTTGGCCTTTGATGAGCCTCTGCCATTTCACAGGGGTAAGATTATGTGAGAACACTGGTGTTCATTTGGGAAAAAATTAGAGTTTCAAAAATAAATCTAAAATTTAATCTGATTGGCTTGGAAGAACAAAAGATTCATGACTGTATTTAAACCCAATGGGTGATTGTACAGGTCTCTGTAGAGGAAACAAAATGTTCATTAGAAAATTAACCTGAATTTCTTTGGGTAGTCTCCAAACCTGCAATAATAGAAATAACATTTACTTACACTAAAGGGCTCAGACATTATTTGTCCAAATAGCAAGCAGTAATAGGATAGGAAAGCGAACTTGGCTGCTGAGTTTACTGTACTGTGTCAGAATTCACAGTAGCAACCCGAGTTTTTAATGTGATTGTGTGTTGCAGCCTGGTTTCATTGACCATGTGAAAATTCAAACAGATGGAAATGGTGTTGGGTTGTGGCTGGTGGGGTTCAGGGGACCCCAGACTGCCTTCTGGGTTAAGAGCAGAGGGGAAAATCATTGCTCTTGAACTCTTGATTTTGAAAGTATCTTCTGCAATTTTCCCCCAGGTTAGGGTGTTCAGCAGTCCCAATTGCTGAAATGTGAGACAAGTGTAAAGTATCCTGTCCCCCAAAATATGGGATGTATACTCTAAGATAAACACAGTGAGGATTCAGTAGCACATGGATGAGTTCGTTATGGAGGTGTTCAAGCATAGGTCAGCTAACCAGGACACAAGACCATCAAGGTACATTTTGAAATGGTATTGGAGAATGGGGAAGGTAATATGGCAAGTATGGGGTTTGTTTTCTTCCATGAGAGTTCCCTAGGGAAAATAGTATCCTTTGAGTTACAGGCATGGAAATAATTTGATAATTATTTATCAAATTATTAGGAATATAATAGGAAAATGTTCTTGCTCAATTTTGCTTTTAAGAACCTTGCCTCCAACCTCTTTTAGGGTCTTAACTGCTGCGGATTGAAAGACTCAGAGATCTAGGTGAGCTGGAGGGAGAGATCCTGGTGGAATCCAGGCTTCAGATTATTGTCCTTGCTTGTTTCCCTCTGACTGAAGAGTCTCTGGTGCCTAGCAATGTGGAAGCTGATGCAGAAGTTTCCTCTCTGCCACCTCAGCAAAGAGAGCTAACCCATCCCATCTTTCATGTACTCTGATGGCTGGAAACAAGATAAAAATGCCAAAAACCCAAAATCACTCACACCAGGATAAACCTCTTCCTGGACATGGCTGTACTTGGCTCAGTAGCCTCACTGTGTGGCCCTTATTATTGGCTGTTAGTTTTTTGGGAGGAGAGGGAGGTGGAAGGCATTTGCGAGGTTTGGCAGGGGAGCTGAAGATAGTTCTGTGAGCCTTCTGTTCTTACACTAACTGCAGTTGAAGGGAGATTACTGGACTGTAGGAACTTTTTCTGTGAGGAAGCTGTGGAGTTCCTGTGCACATCTGCTGTGGGTTTTGCATGCCAGGCAATGAGACATCTGAGTTCACCAGATGTTTTTACAGGAAGAAGTTTTCCCTTTTGCTGCTGCACCTTCTCTGCACCAACCTCACTGAAAGCACTACTGAACTTTCTTCTCTCGCAAAGCTGGCATTTTGCTTTATTTGCTGTCAGTACAGGAGTTACTGATCAGAGAGAGGCTTTAGTTTTAAAAATTTGTCTCTGTGGAAGTGAGACATCTTGAGTACCTTCAGGGAAGCAGGCACTGAGTAAGGAATTGGAAGTGTCTTTTTTAACCCTTGTTTGGGCTGGAAAGAGATGCTCAGGTTTGAAGTATTAGTGCTGTTCTCTGCCTTTTAATTTTCCCCTTGATGTCTGTTGTCTCATCATTCAGACAGTTTCATAATAGTGCAGCTTGTCCAGGAAAAACGGTAAGCTGCAAAAGCGAGGAGCAGCAGAAGGCAAATCAAACACCCAAATAAGCAAAGTCTATGAAGCTAGAAAAGGTAGGTTTGTCCAGTGCAGACTGAGTAAAGGAAGACAGAGGTATGTGTGTAGTTCATGATCACAAAGATGCCTTTTTTACAAACATTATTTCATGAAGTTCAGGCGCAGGCACCTGAATGTCTGTACCTTGAAATTCTGGACTATAACAAATCATGACACACAAGGTGAGGAAAAGCTGGTTTAATGATTTTGGGGCCAGGACCTCTGTTTTGCATTGGAATTTAGCTGAGTCCCCTGGAAGGCCTGCAGTACCATGCTCCTAGAAATAAAGTAGTCAGTTGAGAAAGGAGTTTTGCCAAGTTAGCATTTTTCTAAAGATAACCTCCCGGTCAGCAGAGCATATTTGTTAAAGGAATGTAGTCTGCACACTCAACACTTCTGACAGTGGGTATCACGTATCCTAAAGTACTTAAAGCATGACACTACTTTCTGCATGTATCTTGACTAACAACAGGGATTACTCCAGGCATAGTGAAGAATATATGATTTTATGCTCATTCATGTTCTGTGAGTATAGGTTAAGGCTGCAGCTGCTCAGGAGACTTCATTATGCACTAGATGGACAGATGAACTGGAACTGCATAAGGAAGAAAACTTACCTGTCACATTGAATTTTTAGCTATTTTACCTCTTGGAAGATACAAAAGCAAGTGATGGCTTCTGTAAAATTTAAGTAAATGTCTGGGAATGGGGAAATGGTAAGCCTGCTCTGCATCCAGGAAGAGTAATTTGCTGGGAGATGTACAAAAGAGACAACAGAGAGACCAACGTGAGAATGAGGTGGGAATATATTTCCTTTCTTAGCCAGGAGAAGAAAGAAGGGGTTTGTGAAAGGTGCAGAAGCAGTGCTGTGGAGTGACAGCTAGGGAATGCAGCACATTTATCAAGGGCGTTGCAAGCTCCAGAGATGATGTGCTGTCCTTGGGATGAGGGAAAGAGAAGGGCCGGGGCAGTTAAGCTCTTCTGCTGGACAGATTTTCAAAGACTTAAGTCTGAGTGTGAAGTGAATCAGAGAAGTGACATAGTGTAACATAATGGGTAATACAGAAGACAGATGTGGATCAGCTCACGCTTTTAATGCTGAATCATAAAGTATATGGTGTTCAAGGAACTGATCAAAAACTTGCTAGCTTTTTTTCTCCATTCTTTCTGTTCCTGGAGAGACAGTGAAAAACAAATGCAGCCCAGTAGAAACAGAGCTCTTTGCTGCAGGTAGAAGGTTGCTATTCCTTTCAATTAATTCAATCTGAACCTGTTTATGCATCTCTTCTGAACAACTTGCAGAAATTTTTTAGCACTTTGCTTCCCATCAGCCTGCTGGAAGTCTTGTAAATCCTGTGCCCTTGGTGTAAATGGGAAGTAAATTTCATTTCTTCTCAAACAAGGCTTCTAAGCTTCACAGAAAAGACCCAGTGTAAACAGATGGTTTTAAAAATTATATATTGCTGAACATTTTTTTCAAAACTGCTTGAATCTACTTAGCACTGGCAGTCATTAAGTTGATTTTTTTCTTATATCCTGTATCTTAATGGTGAAGATAGGCCCCTAGGTGTCCTGTAAGGGTATGTTCAAAATGGTGTAGATGTGATCCAGGAGTGTAAAAGGGCTCTTTCTGCCATCTAGTGGCATCAAAGAAACCTCTCTTGTCCTCTTCACTTAATTAATATTCTCATTAATTGTGCCTGCATTGTCAACAGAAGTAGGTGTAATAATCCTCAACTGTCCTAAATTTAAGAAGATAGGAGTCACTTTTTACTCCCCTTTTGCACATAATAAACAAGCTGTATTTTCCTTGACACCTCATGAAAAGGTCCCTGTTTATTGTCTGAATACCGTTTGAGTGCACTGCTTTTAAATTCCTTTGTGTGTTTCTCTACACACACTGGTACTGAAATACTTCAAGGCTTAGAAAACCTTTCTTTGATGCTAAAGACACTGGAAAAAGATATTGTCCACGCAGGTAGATAAAATGTTGCATGTAGTGGAATGCATCTCTAAAACCCCACTGAAGATGGGTGGGTTCCTCTGTGAAAGAGGCAGCATTTGCTTCTGAAGGAGCAATGAGCTCTGTGGAATTACTGCATTTCAGAATGGTTACTCTTATACTTAAAACTGATTTCTGAGGCTCACTGGTGTCCCATTTCCCTGTTAGCCATTTATTTCTTTTGACAGGCAGCTACCCTTGCCACCTTTTACAATCTGCAGACTGTGCTTCTCTTGAAAATATATGGCTTTGCTTGGATGTGTTATGGCTCCACACTGGTGGGAGGGGATAGAAACAGAGACCATTCATGCCAAACAGAATCCTTATTCATGGGTCAAGTTGTAGGGGACTTGGGCTTCCACCTCAAAAAGTTAATTGGAGCCTATATGTAATTAAAACTGCAGTTCTCACTTTCCTGAAAGTGATTTAGCCTGGAATATTTGCAAGATGAAGGTTCATAGCCCCTACTTTCTCAAAGACTTGTAGTGTAAGGGTATTGAAAATGGTGAATAGTGTAGAATGGCTGACAGAACCCTGCAGAAGAAACTGTTGAAAATAATGTCTAAATTGTTTGGTGGGTTCTTTTTTTAGTATATAAAGTACTTTGAATTAAAAGAGTCAGAGAAGGCCAGTGTTATATTAGCAGCTCTAAAAAGCTGTATTTTGAGCTTCTCTCTGTAAGTATATATTCTCCATAAGATTAAAGCTGTCTGCTGGCTGGCTTCTATCATAGCAGGAGTCCAGAAAAAATTTCTTGGTGGCAATTTTGCAGTGGTAACAGTATGATACTTCAGAAAAATAACTTATTTTTTCATGTAGGATTCCTACTGTGCCCTTAAAATTAGTTTTATGCATTTTACTCAAAAGTAATTTAGAAATAAAACTTAAACCTCTACATTATCATCTCCTTTTTTTTTGGGTTATAATTACAGCAATAGCTAGTTCAGATTTTTAACTGTGAGGCACTTGGGTATATTACTGAAGAAGGGACAGTTTCTAAAAATGCAACTCTTTATTTAGGGGAAAAAGTAGCAACTTGCCAAAACCACATTACCATCAAATTAAATTAGTTGTCTGTTAAAACAGTTAGGGTTAGTGAGAGAGATAGTGGTATACCATTCCTTGCTGGAGCCAGGTTTGTGCTACCTCCAGCTGCACTTGGTCTTGGAGCAGGTGACCTCTCCCCCCACTCAGTTTGTCCTCTCCAGGATTGGAGGAAGTTTGAGGAAAGTGGAAAGTCTTATGTGACACTTCTGCAAGGTCAGCTACTGTGAGATTGTATGTAATCACCTTACAAAGAATAAAAATGTAACCATCTCTTTTGAGCTTCTAAAAAAAAAAAAAAAAAAAAAGGAAAATTAAACCCCACAATTTTGGAATTAAATCTTGGAATGACCTAACCTGGGTAAAGATGCCGAGGAACCTGGTAATCTTGCCGAGAATCTGAAGCTGGAAGTTGTTCTTTATTTGTTGTGTATGCCAGTATCCAGTGTTGCATGTGCCATCTGAGGACAGCTGGCAGGTGAAGGGCTCAGCTCTGAGGAGCAGCCAGCTCCTGTACGTGGCTCTTTCCTTTCGCAGCAGTGGTGTATGAAAAAACTTCACCTAAACTGCACACTTGGACAGAGCCTGGGCTCCACAGCTACAGCATGGTGGCAGATCATGTGCAGCAGCTCCCAAAAACAGGTTGGCAGAAGCAGATTTCAGTACTTACATTCTTCAGGGTGCTCCCAGCCCTTTGCTACAGACAAGAACCTGCCTAATGTGGTCTAGTTCAAACAATCCCATCCATTTCCAGTCTCTACCATGTCATCTTGTGCAGATTCTTCTCATTCCACATGTTCCAACAAAAGTTTTCCCTCCATACCCACAATCTGCCTCTGAAATTCAGTGATAGCCCTGAAGCCTTCTCCATTTGAGATGATTTCCTTTATTTCAGTTGGCACAGAACACATGTCCAGTGCCAGTTTCTCCAGTTCTGCCACTTCTTTTCTTAAATGTGTTTCCGTCTTGGTAATAACATTCAAGCCCATGAATATTCAGATAATAAATCCATTAACCATTTTTTTGGTGAAGAAATCTTTGTATCAGGTTTTAAAAAGGAATTTATTTGTGTTTCAGTCAACCCATTTCTCTATGATTGGCCATACTTATGGGTAAAACAGGTTGGGAATTGTGTGGGTGTGTTTTAGCCTTCCATACTTCATTGCAAGGCCACACAAGAAAGCAAAATAGCAAGAAAGACTGGAAAATGCTGCCTGATATGAAGCTCAGTCTTGTCCTGGAGCAGTCAACTGCATCCATGATTTATGTTAAAACCTCAAAAGGTCTGTCTGGAGTGTTTGCTCCTGCACGTCTTACAGGACGTCTGTCCTGCTTCTCCCATGCTTCAGGGGTTTCCAAAGGAAATTGTTGCCTGATTTCTGCTTGGCTAGATTATATTAATCTCATTTTTGTGCTGATACTGCTTGCCTTCTTGTTATTTCCCTTCGCACCTGATTTAACCCCCTAAGGCATTTGCAACAGCTAGTTAATACTTTCTCTACCTTTATTTTGGCAAACTCGTTTAAGGAGGCTCTGGCCTTTTTTGGGTCACATGGTGTTTACACCAGTTTGCCCTTTTCTTGCATATTTGCCTTTCAGGTTTGTTTTTTTTTTTGTTTGTTTGGTTGGGGGGTTTTTTTTGTTGTTTTTTTTTGTTTGTTTTGTTTTGTTTTGTTTTGTTTTGTTTTGTTTTCTATAACAGGAGATAATGCACTAGACATTACGAATAAATTTTTCACTATGAGGGTGGTGAGGTACTGGAACAGATTGCCCAGCAAAGTTCTGGATGCCTCATCCCTTAAAGTGTTCAAGGCCAAGTTGCATGGGACTCTGAAGCAGCCTGGTCTGGTGGAAGGTGTCCCTGCCCACAGCGGGGGTGAGGGCGAGAACTAGATGGTCTTTAAGGTTCCTCCCAATCCAACCCATTTTATTATATACTGTTTTAACAGAAAGGTGCACTCTCTTCCAGATGAGGTCTTAACAGGGTTTGTATGATAACTTATGATGAAGTTTTTGATGCTCTTAAATCCTGTTCTGACAGATAAACCAAGGTTGGTTACACCTCTGTCTCTAAAAACCAAAGCAGAAATGTTTGAGCCCACCCTTCCCAAAGGAAGATCTGTAGAGTAGTCATCAGCACATGGGAGGAAAAGGTTTCTTTAGCTCAAGAACTACACCAATCCCCTTCTTGTTCATCTTGTTGCTGGAATAAAGAGTTTTCCACATAAGCCAATTATTAATTAGAAGTTAGATTAACCACAGAAAATTTTGCTTTGAAGACAGAGCTTGACCATTTGTAAAAGACTGGCTCAGCTACCAGTCTTGCCAACTAGCTTTAATAAAAATAGCTGTAGCATTTCAGAGCTGAGCAGTGCTGTTCACACAATCTGGTTCATACAAGGAACAGGGTAGGAAATTTTTGCTTTCTGGGAGAGGGTTAGGCATGATGTTCAGTCTTCTTGTCTGTCGGGAGCCTCAGCGCAGACATTGGAGGGCCACGGGAGGGGGATGCTCTGGAAAATGGTTTGCAGGCAGGGTCTGGATGCAGCTCCCCAGAGGAGTACATCGAGTTCTCCATTCCATCGCAGGGACAGACAGAGCTGGGCTGACGAGAGGGTGCAGCTGGGGCACGGAGCAGCTCCACAAAACAACCACCCCCTCAGACTCATCTCCCGAGAGCTGGGCTCAGCCTGGAGAACAGAAGGCTGCAGGGAAGCCTCAGAGCAGACTTCCACTCCCTAAGGGCGCCTGTAAGAGAGCTGGAGAGGGACTTTCTGCAAAGGCATGCAGTGACGGGCCGAGGGCGAATGGCTTTCAAACTGAAAGGGGACAGATTTAAAATTGATATTGTGAAGAAATTCTTCCCTGTGAAAATGCTGAGGCACTCGAACAGGCTGCCAGAGCAGCTGTGGGTGCCCCATCACTGGGAGTGTTCCAAGGCCAGGCTGGAGCACCCTGCAGTAGTGGAAGGTGTGCCTGTGCTAGGCGCGGAACTACGACCCCTTTCGAGTCCCTTCCGTGGCCGTGTGCCCCTCAGGCGGCGCGGCCCGGGCTCCTCAT
>JANPWX010000699.1:6938851-6963218 GCA_024734555.1 Trochalopteron elliotii | reverse complement strand
GCCTCGGCGGCCGCCGGCGGGCCTCGGGCCGCGGGGGGCGGCGCGGCAGCGCCTCTCTGAACGCGCCGTGTCCGCTTGTGTTCCTTTTCTCTAAGGGCGTCACCATCGTGAAGCCGATCGTGTACGGGAACGTCGCGCGGTATTTTGGGAAGAAGAGAGAGGAGGATGGTCACACTCACCAGTGGACGGTGTATGTGAAGCCGTACCGGAACGAGGTACAGCAGAGCCGCTTCCCCGACAGGCTGGTCAGGCTTTGGAATAGGCGATCTGGGAAGCCGGGGAATTGCCACCCCTGGAAGTGTGCAGAACGCCTGTGGATGTGGCCTTGGGTTAAGGGTCGGACTCGGTGATGTTAGAGGTCTTTTCCAGCCGAGCGACACCGGGACGTGGGGGTTTGAAATGCCGGGATTCGAGGAAAGGGCAGGAGGGTCTTTGGCTGTAAAGCAGAGAAAACACATAGGCTGGTGGGTTTCCAAAAAGGAAAACCACGGGAAAGGCATGCTTCCATTTATGTTTTCTGGAGTGATCTTTCCAGTTTAGGGGAAGACTGGAGAACATCCGTGGGGACGAAATACTAACAGGCCTGTGCGCCAGAGCTAATGTTTGGATTTACCGTTTTGCTTTTCTTCCGTGCTTAAAGTCAGAAGAAATACTGTTTAAAATCAGAAGGACTGTAGGCATGTAGCATAGATGACTGAATGAAAGCTTGGTGTGCTGAATAATCAGAAATAACAATGTTTCTGTTTTAGGACATGTCTGCATATGTGAAAAAAATTCAATTCAAGTTGCATGAAAGCTACGGTAATCCTTTAAGAGGTGGGTGTTGCATTTCAGCAGTTGTTCCTAGCACTGGGTTTTTGTTATGGCTTTATCATGGGATTAACGCTTTTATGTTGCCTATTGCAGTTGTTACCAAACCACCATATGAAATCACCGAAACAGGCTGGGGTGAATTTGAAATAATCATTAAGATATTTTTCATTGATCCAAATGAAAGACCTGTAAGTACATTGAACTTTTAACAGAGCATAAATAATTAATTATGGTGGCCTACAGCTCTAGGAAATTGCTGGTGAAAATAAGTCTCATTGGCCATGGAAGTAATAAAAGTCTGTTCTTGCAGAAAATTATTTTAGGGATTGGGCACATTTTCCCTCTTTCTGTGCTTCAGTCCTGGTATTCATGAGTGCTTTTCTGGTGCTTGGCTTCTCTGACATTTACTAATATGTGACCGCATATTATACCTTACATGGGTTGAGCACATGCTGAGGATTTCTCTTCCACATAGCTTCCAAGTTCTGGGATATTTGAGTATTTTAATTTTTTTTTCTGTCAGATCAAAATCAGTCAAAAAGTAGCAGGGCTACTATGCTAGCATGAGTCTCTGCCTAGCAAGACCAGGTTGAAACAACTCTGTAGTGGTATAAAGTACTGGAATTAGTTTCTTTTTCTTCCATTCCTGTATTTTAGACGTATCTTGTAGGTTTGTTTATGCAGGTTTAAGTAGGAAACTTGATTACTCTATTTTGGAGGAAAAGGATGTTTATTTCTGGAAGAATTGAGTTCCTTCTGTCACATGAACAATCCTTTTTTTAATCCATTTTTTTGCTAAATGAGCGCAAAACTGAATTTTATGTTTTTCTTGAATACGTGGCAGTTGGTAACAGTGGGTGTTCCTGTTGGGCTCAGCAGCACCCTGACTTGTATTAATTCCGTTCACAGCTCGACCAAGCTGTCCTAAGGCTGGTTGGGTGTTTTTTCTTTGCTGCTGTTCTTGGAAGACGGTTTTGGAGCCTTGTCACATTCTTCCTTTCCAGAAAGTAGCAGGGGGAGTCAGGTACTGCTCTGTTCCAGCACCACTCCTGGGCCTGTTTGTGGAAGGGGAGAAGTGTGGGCTGTGTGTGCTCCCCCCAGGCCACAGGCCAGGTGCTCAGCAGCTCCTCTGGGCTGCACAGAGGGCTTCCAGTCCTCTCCCCACCCTGCCATTTGCAGTGCCCCATTAATGGGGAGGAGTAACCCCATTAAGAGAAGTTTCAGTGAAAAGAGATTCACAGCCTCCCTGGTGCTTTGTTTTCTCAAGGATAGGGGATAAGGTCCCAGAGAGCACTTTCTAAAACTGGTTAATTGAGAAAGTCAGTTTGAGTTAAATCACCCCTTCGGAAATGTTTCAGAGAAGGTGGTATTAGTATTTTTTACGTACCAGTCTTAAAGCACTTTCCCAGACATTTTTAGTGTCAAGAGGCCTTTGGATAATTGGCATGTTTTAACAGTTAATGTTAAATTTTAAGTAATTCTACTGAATTTGTATATGCATATATGCTATATGACATTTGTATTTGCATTCCTAAAGCATTTTTAAATCCTATACAGTTATTTTGTATAAAATAATACTACTCGTTGATATCTAGAACAAGATTTCTAGTTCCCTACAATTTTCAAGCTAATAAAATTCTGTCTTTGCATAGGTAACTTTATATCACTTGCTGAAGCTTTTTCAGTCGGATACCAATGCCATCCTGGGGAAGAAAACTGTAGTTTCTGAATTCTATGATGAAATGGTATGAACATTCTAAATGTAATCTTCACTTTATTTTGAAGAGTATTATTGATACCATGTATTTTTCTCCTTCATTAGATATTTCAAGATCCTACTGCAATGATGCAGCAGCTGTTAACAACGTCTCGTCAACTAACACTAGGTGCTTATAAACATGAAACAGAGTGTAAGTTGAAAATTAAAGTATTTTAATTTTAGAAATAACAATAGTTAGATTTGCTTTTTTTTTCTGGGCTGTAACAGTACAATGGATTTGGATGCTGCAAAAAGTGGTAATAATTTTGCATTAAATTTAACTTCAGCTTTTGCAAAGGTTTTAATACTTACCTGAAAACTTCGAAGCTTTTCTTATCCCTATGGCTGCTAAAAAAAAGGGAATTTGGAATTCCTTGTTATAAAGAGCAATGGCATGAACTATGCCTAATCTGACATCTTTGAAATGAATTAAAACAGAGAATAAATGAAGGCCACGCTGTGGTACAGTCCTGTTCAGCACTGCAAGCAGAGGTCACACTTGAAGGCCTGAAGTACAGAACAGTTAGTGATGTTTAAGTCAAAGCAGCAACCCTTTGTGGATAAAGAGTACTGCCTGAAAGCTCTTTTTCCTTTCTACTTCTTTAACTGTAGGTAATTTCATAACATACTTCTTCAGTACAGCATAATGGTTTTTGTGTTCTTTTATCCAATTTGTCTCCAAATATAAGCAAAAATATTAAGGAAACTAAGGAAATTAAATTAAAAATCCATTGCTTCATAAGTTGTAATGCATTTAGGTATCATTTCTGTTCTGATCTTCTGTATTTCATCTCTTATTTGCTTTCTGAGAGTAGAAGATACAGTGTTTATTGAACCAAAATCCTGCCCTATTAATTACAAACTTTAATCCATTGTAGTCCACGTCACCTGGCCTTATGTTCACCCAACAACAAATGTTAGGTATGTTTTGGACAGCAAACACCTAGAGCTAGGAGCAGTGAGTGGTTATGAGTTTGGAGCTCTTCAAAGTTAGGGTTCCTAGTTGGCTTTTGTCTGCTTGGCTGTGTGGATGTGTGAGCTACTTGTATTTCCTGCCTCAGTTCAGCCAGCCTTGAGGTGGATTTTTGTTTTTGTTGTATGTTACAGTTTTTGTTTAGAAAATGTTTAATAATATGATTCATAAAAACATCCAAATTTAAACTTTCTTCATTTATTTTTTTTTGGATATTTTTCCAGAGAGTAGGTTTCAGTGTGGTTTCTTTGTATAAATATTTCCTTAAAATGTGCTAATGAAGTGTATAATATTTGCCACTGCCCACAGTTATGTAATGTATGGGATATGAGTGGTCTCCGCAGCCGTCGTAGACTTGTTGGCTTTACCATCTTTATCCTAAAATTTGTGCATGAAAAAATAATAAAAAATAGGATACTTGATGTCAGATATAAAAGCAGAGCAGCATAACCAAAGCTTTCAGATACGTAGAATTAAACTCCAATGAGACACAGAAAATGGTTACAGTACATGGAGAAGGAACCACAGAATGGTGGAGGCTTAAAGGGGCCTCTGGATGCACCTTGTCCACCCTCTGCCCTAGCAGGGCCACCTACAGCTGGTTCCCCAGGACTGTGTCCAGGTGGCTTCTAAATGTGTCCAAGGACAGGGACTCCGCTACCTCTCTGGGCAACCTGTGCCACCACTTGGTCACTTTCACAGTAAAAGTTTCCTGAAGTTCTCAGGGAACTTCCCATGTTTCAGTTTGTGCCTCTGGCCTCATGTGCTGTCATTGGGCACCATGTATTCATAGTTCTCTGTAATTACCCATGTGTTTGCTGTCACCATGTCAGGGTCTATTTTCCTCACCAAATCTTGAAAAAAACATGTAGAAAATTGTTTTATGAATTGTATAACTATCTGCAAAACTGATGGGCTGAGGGCTAAATGAGGCTGCAAAACAAGTTTTTTTTTTTTTTTTTTAATCCAGGTTCTTATGTGGATACCATTTTGATTACAAACATTGAATCTCTAAGGCTAACAGTAACAGAATTTTTTTTTCCGGACATACACTATCCAAATTACTGTTTCAATTAAAAAAAAGAAAAAACAAACAAATTTAATGGTACTTAAAATATATATTTTTCTTTATCATCGCCACAGTTGCAGATCTTGAAGTGAAAACCAGGGAGAAGCTCGAAGCTGCCAAAAAGAAGACTAGTTTTGAAATTGCTGAGCTTAAAGAAAGACTAAAAGCAAGTCGTGAAACCATCAACTGTTTAAAGAATGAAATCAGAAAACTTGAAGAAGATGATCAGTCTAAAGATATGTGACAAGTGCTGACTTGAGTGTGTACTGAAAATGGAAAGACTTCAGTCATGGAATTGTATAAGCTCTCTTCAGCTCTGGAACTGAGACGATGAGAATTTCACTGGCAAATGATTGAAGTTTGTGGCAATCAACTCCATAAATGGAAGAAAAAAGAAAGAATGTATCCTTGTTTTGTAGTTAAAATCTGTGGGTACTCGATGATTTATTTCAGGTGGAAGTGATCTTGAAGACCAGACTACTTTTCCTTTGAAAACTACATTTGAGTCGCGTATGAAAACTTTGTATTAAGTCTTGTATTAGTTCAATGTGATTTTACAAAATGCTGGTGTTTACTTTTTTTACTTTTTTTTTCTACTGATTGTTTAGAGATGCATCTTTAAAGTTAAAAATAAAATATGCAGTTTTTTATTTTAATGGTTTTTGTCTCTGTCCAGCTGTGGGCTTTAAGAACTACTGTAAGTAGTATACCATGATTTAAGGCAGAGTTTGAAATACAAAGGTATGCAAGTTGTTTAAGTCTGGTTACAGTGATTTTTGGTATGTCTTTGTTATCAGCATAGTGAAAACACTTTGTGAAAACAGGATTTTAAATAGCTTGTCTATCTACAGGTAAGAGTTTCTAGCCCCAAAGCTGCTTTAACACATACAAATACATCAGTGCTACAAACTATGCTCAGAAGCAGCAAATTACTCCAGTAGTGTTTTGTAGGGTTTTGTTTCATATTTGTACTATACTGCAGTGATTTTATCAAATGTTGTCTCTGCCACTTCTTCCTCCTCTCACTCTTCCCTGCTCTAGCCTGGTGTCCCTCCCACAAGAGACACTCTTCCATGAATTCCTCCAATGGGAGAGCTTCTCATGGGCTACATTTCTTCAGGAAGGGTGAAGTCACAAGTCCTGCCAGCAAACTTGCACTGGTGTGCGGTGTGGGCTCCTTTCCATGGGGTCACAGGAGCCCACCCAGTGCAGGCTTCCCATGGGATCACAGTCTCCTTTGGGCATCCCTTTACTCTAGTGTGAGGTACTCCACAGGCTGCAGGTGGATCTCTGCTCCACATCTTCTCCTTCCTCACCAGCCACGGTGTCTGCAGGGCTGTTCCTGACATACTCTCCTCCCTCTGCTCCTGTTCCCCCTGCCCAAGCAGGGCTTTTTTTCCCCTTTTTGAATCAGCAATCTGTTGGGCTCAGCCTTGGGACGTGGCAGGTCCATCCTGGAGCCATCTGGCATTGGCTCTGTTTGACACAGGGGAAGCTTCTGGCAGCTTCCCACAGAAGCCACTCCTATAGCCCCCTCACTACCAAAGCCTTGCTACATAATTCTTAAGTCACTAGCAAGTGTTCCCCCAAAAAATCAGTGCATGATTTTAATCAGTCCTTTGAGAATAAAGCACTCATTTCTTCGTATTTGAAACAACTGCTGATTGATGGGCTTTTATATGGTTTGGTAAACTGAAATGAAAGTTTCATCACTCAATATGTAGACTTAACGGTTTTCATTAAGAACAGCAACTTGGCATACTTGGTTTATGGTATTATGAATATACCTAGGCTGAGGAACAGCTTGTACCGTGCTGTCCACTCAGATCCTTCCTAGCAGTGCAGAATATCCAAATGTGTCAATTTTTGGCTACCTAAGTTCTTTGGTTTCATTATTCAGTAGCCAATTTCCTTTTAAGCAGCCACTGAAGAAGAATGCTGTTTTCAGAGCTGTGCACTGAGAATAAGACTTGCATGAGCCACACTGAAACAAAAATAGGAGTGGAAAGCACATTTCTGGGTGTACACAACATTATTATTTTCATATTTGTCAGTTAAAATAGTAGTAATGATGACCAACTCAAATGGAATATTAAAGAGGTTCTGCAGGAGCTGTGACTAACATGAACAGGTCTGTCGAAACAGACTTGAGCAGACAAAAAATAATGGAGATGTACCTTTTGAATCCAACTTTTTTGTGGGAGCCTGAAATACTTTTTTTTCTTTGCATCCAATAAACAGCCTAATGTCTTAGGATACAGGAGCAATGATCTTGGCTCCACTGCTAGTAGCCATTGGCATGCTGGGCCACTGATATAATTTCTGTTTGGAGTTAGTGGTCGTGTTTTCCTCAGTTTTTCTTTCAACTTTTTGTGGTTTTCTTTCTTCTCCTTTGCTCTCTCTGCAAAGATCCTGGGAGAGTCATTAGGCTCCTCTCTCAAAAATAAGAAAATAGTCCTAATTTGCTAACACAGGTATCTATGCTGAGTAGTCACTGTCAATAGGCAACAGGAAGAGCACCTTCTAATTTACAAAGTTCCATGTTAGGATCTGTGTTTTCATTAGAAAACACTTTTTTCAGATGCTGAGAAAGCAACTGAGCCCAGTACAGAGTATCCTGAGTTGGATGGGACCCACAAGGATCGAGTCCAGCTTCAGGCTGTGTACAGGCCATTCCCAAGAACTGCATGAATCTCAGAGGTTGTGTTTGTTCCCATGTGCTCTGCAGTTAAAAGTTATTGATGCAAACACCTGAGAGTGTGTGTGTACACAGTAAATTCACAGTAAGTGTTGATCTTATAGTGTGTATCATTTTCAAAGTTATTAGAACTGAAATGGAGTGGGGCACCTAAGGACACAGTTGCATTTCAACTCCATCGCCTTGAAGAAAAAGACAAACCCAAATGCTACACTCCGCTTGATTTTTTGCAGCCCTACAAATATGCAGTTCCAGAAAAATAGTTCCAGTTTGTGCTTGCCAGGGTGCAAACTTAAATGCTGTTTATATTGCTGAGACTGACCTTAGACTTCATGGCTTCATCATGAGTTGTCATTGGGAAACACAATTGTATTTAAAAGGAGGAGAAAAAAAATCTCACTGTACTATAGGTACAGTTTTATATCTGTATTAATGTATCACTATCACAGTGATAGAGATATCTTAATACACTATAAATATATACACACTATATATTAATATATACACACTATATATTAATAATAAGTAATATGTTAACACACTATATATTAATGTATCACTGATAGTATATATCACTATATATCACAGTGATTTGTTCAGTTGCCTATACTAAGGCTTTAGCCACCACTTGAAGTAACCTTTTGCTAGGTAAACGTGGTTTATCTCAGTTTACATGCTTACTGTTATGAGTTTTACCTAGTGAGCATCAATATCAAATGTGCAAAACTATTAGTGCATTGCCACTTCCACTATAAAGACCTGGGCATTAGCTAAGACAAATTAATACTACTCATCACAGTAATTTCAGACAATGACTCATTACTCAGAACCAAGTATTATATATCACTAGTCCTTCTCTTACCTAGCTCCATCTCATAAACTCTGTTGTTTCAGTTTAACAGACTGTGAAGTACTGTAACTCAGTTTACAGTCAGACTGTGAAGCACTATAAGGCTGTTGCTCAGGACATTTCTCACCAGAAGTACCATTATCTGACGGGAGATGTGTAGATACAGTTAAAGAATTTTTGTAGTCAGTAGAGATGGAACTGGAAGAAACATTAAAGCACTGTGTGAATCTTCTTTCTTGACATTTGGTGGTAATAACACCAACCTTTTTCTGCTTATGCATTTCATCCATATAAAATACATCAGTGTGTGTTTGTGTTTTAATACTGATTTAAGAGCATCTCAGGTTGTTTTCAGACATGATGTTTTCCAAACACCAGGTGGCAGGTATGTCCAAAATATTCCCATTCTCCACAGCAGCTCAATGACTGGGACTTTGGCATATTTGTGACATCTTTGGTTGATCTCATTTGCTTTGAGACTTGGTCATCGGATGAGAACACCTGTATTTATTTCTGTAGAGGTGACCAAATTATCTCTTGCATGTTACAGAACTGTTCAGCAGCCTTGTCAACAAATCGAGTGTGCTGTGCCAGGAAGCACAAAATAAAGCATGAAGATTTACAATTTTTCATTTGGGAAGGGTAGGAGCTTTCAAAATACAAATCTCTGGGGTTGCTTTTAGTTATTTCTTTTCCTTTTTCAGGCCAAGATTATGTGACAATATGACTGCACAAAACATAAATTCGACACTCTACTGAACTGCATACTTTGCTTGCACTCAATTGCAGGTCCAAAATGGCAGGATTTTACACCAGTAAAAGTAATTACTTTTTACAACTTAATGTTGATAAGGTTAATAAACTTCTTTGACTACTTACTGCTTTATGAATACTACAAATGAACCTTTGGCTTCCAAGTGTGTAGGAACTTCTAATTTTCCTGCATACAGCAGGGAAGAACAGTTTCACTTCAGAGGGGGAAGAAAAGAGCATTAGGATGGTAGAAAAGAATAGCAACAATAAGAAATTTATGTTATATATATTTAATTGGGATTTATGTAACATTCGCTTATGATACATTCATACTAATTCCATTTAAAAATGTTTTAAGCTAGCACATGAAGTCATGTAAGTTTCTAGTGAAACAGTCTTGCCTATGAAAATAGGTAATACACATCCAAAATTAAGATTTACATCTTGATTTTCATAGGAAAAATCTCTTGAATGTCAGTGATTAGGCCACAAAAAGAACTTCATTAACATTGCAATATATAGTATTCGTCCTACTCCACCCCTAATAATGACTGCATTTTTAAGGTGTTCATTTTTTAAATGAGAACCTGGCCTCTTATTCCCACACTTGTAGGGAATTCTGTACTTTAGGACAGAAAAGAAATTTCATCTGATCTACTACTGGCTTCTGCTTTGCAAATACTTTCAGCTGAAGTGACCAATAGCTTTTTTACTTCTTAATATCTTAATTCTGCAATGCTGGGCAAATCTCACTTTTTTTCAGTCTACAAACCAGCTTTTTTTCAAATTGCACATTTTATTTAACCTCTGATCTAGAATGTTAATAAAAAGCATCTCTATGTTTTTAAAGTAAGAATTAATCCAGGTAATTTTTGTTTTAATTACTGTCCTGAGTAGAGTGATAACTGTGTTCCATCTAAAGTTCCATTCAGGTCCAAAGCCGCATGAACTCTGAGCAGGTAAAAAGGAGAATGTTGAGAAGTTATGTTTGAGGAGATTGCACTTAACTTTGGTGTTATTTCCTGGTTTCTTTCTGGAAGTTTATGTAGTAGCTAAAGCATTTACTTGGTAAGCTAAATATTCCTGAATGAAACTGAATCTGCCTCACACAGTTTTAGTTCTCCACCATGAGATCATGAGAGTACTCTCCCATGCTGCTGCCCAGAGGGAGCTGTAGACAGTCAGCTCTGCAGGACTTCTCTAGGACTGGGCAGGGAACAGACAAGGAAAAACATAACCTCATGTAGTGATTAGGGCATTAGAGAAAACAAATGCAGTGCTTTTTTTCAAGATGAAAAAAGCCACCATCTCAGGAAAGAGTTGCATCCTTAGTAAATAAATGTGTCTAAATTAGATGGAATTATTTTCCCTTTACCTTTGGAAGTTATACAACTTTTTAGTGATTATAGCATAAATCTGTATATATATATATATTGCACAACTGGAACTGGTTTTTTTTTCCTTCTTGCTACAGGTTAAGTGTGTTTGCATGGTGAAGAAAGACCCAGGAGTAAACTAGACAGACTGAACTCCAGCACCCACTACATAGTGTTTAAAATGATCAAAGCATTTGCTGCTTTGCAAAGCTTTGTTGTTGCTCTGAATCTTCTTTGTATAGACCTTATCAGCAACAGGCAGGAGGCGCAGTGTTAGATGGAGATGGGCATTGCCTTGGATCACGGCAGAAAATCGTGGGCCGTGTCAGAGGGCATGGCTGGTTTGGTGTGTGAGTTCAACTGCCAGGCCTGCAAGTCATCAACCACAGGGCTGCTCCTCCTGGGTGGCACTTGGTACTCTTGCAGCATCTCATCACTGACCTGGCTGCTAGTCTTGCATCCTGATAGAGTCACTTGACATTATTTAAGTTAGTGAATAATGTTGAGTGAATTTCAAATTCACAATTCAGTTCAATTTCAAATAGCGAACACAGTCTAGCTGAATTTAAACTAAACTGTGTTGTGGGTTTTACTTGGTTTTTATTAGTAAATGAGTCCTACTCCTTGTGCATTTGCTGAGAATAAAGAAGATACATTTCTAAGGCTGTGAATCATTTCTAGTATTTTTCTCCCCTCAGGGATAAAAGACAGAAACAAAATCATTGCTTTTTGGAATGGGCTGACACAATATGTGTATTTTAAAATGGAAAAGCAGTAAAACTCTTCATGGATTCGTTACCTGAAAATACTTTGTTCATAGTTTAATCTCACCCCATATGGTACTAAAAGCTTGCAATTGCTTTGCCTCTGTGTTTGGAGGTGGAAATCCTCAGTACTTCACTAAATAAACCTGACCTTTGATCCTCGTGAAGTGAGTGAATTTCCATCAGACCTCTGGTGAATGAAGGTAATAAATCAGTAAATGAAGAAGACACGTTTTAATAGTAGAAGGTACACTTTAGTAATGTTTTATATTGCATGACAGTTAAGACTTTACAGCATTCCTTTGCAAGTATTAAGCTAAGGCTTTTGGAAATCTGAGGATACCCCATGCATAAATTTAAACCACTTGTCAGTTTGTCACCTAGCCATTGCTACTGCATGCCCTCTTGTTGACTTTGTAGTAAATTTTTTTTTTTGCACTGTATTTTGCACAATTGGCAAATGATTTGCCCTTTATAAGTTCTATCATTCTCCTCATTCTCCTAGTATAAATACTAGGCAAATTATCTGTAAGACAAAAAGCAGTGTAACTTGGTTTTGCTGCTGATATTACTTCCTGAGCTTTATCTGACACTGATGCTGTAGAGTGGTAGCTTCAGTCTTACTTGAATGTAGAGACAGTTTTTGTGACAACTCTGGATATATCGTGATCATCAAATAGCTGTGCACACTCAAGCATGTTGAACTTGCTTAGCAGCCATTTAATACCTGCATCACTTCTCTGTGGCCTTGTGTAAAAATACCCCTAAGAAACCAAAATGGTGTGGCTGAACCTCTATTCCTAGTATCCCTGATACAAAAAATAAAACTTGCTGATCTACTGTAATTTAATAATAATAACATTTTGTAAATGCCATGTAATGCTAAATTGTTGATGTTTCACATCAGATGCTTGTTATCATTACAGCTTTGGTAGGAACTTTGTCAAAAAAACCCCCACCACCACACAAATCAACTCAATTATTTGGGTTCATTCTGATCTCTTTACTGCTCCATAGTCATAGGAGCAATAGTCCAAGTTTTTTGAGGACTGACTGTGGTTTACTCTAGTGGGGTTAGAATTGCATCCAAACTAACTTCAGTGAAGACGCTTAGTAACTGCGAAGCAAAACTGGATTTCAAATAACATTCTCATGATCAAAGATTCCAAGAAGCTTTTGTAGTAATTGGAGAACAACAACTATATAAAATGTGTTTGCTTCTCATATTTAAATGAAGCATTAAGATAAAATGCATGAGAGGCATATTAAATGAACACACAGATACTTTATCTGATAAGACCAAAGCAATTGAGTGGGCTTTTAATTTAGGCATTTGACTTTGTGAAAAAAGAAATGTTTTTGAAGTGATGCTGGCTTTGTTCCACAATATCTGAAAGGTTCACTCAGTTGTGGATTGCTCCACAGGGCTATTCCCTTCACTGATATTATTATTTATATTGTATCCTGAGAACACTGTATATGTAAAATGCACAGGCAGAGTTTCAGGCCTGAAGGCCTGCAATCTGAAGGGGCAATATAGGATGGGTGGTATAATAAATTGCAGTTCTTTACTCCTAGTGTAAGCAATGTCATTCAGCTCTAAAATTATACGTTTCATCCACTTTGATCTGAAGAAGCATTCAATACAGTACAGTTCTCATCCTGTGGCAACACAACTCAGTCTGACTATAGTGGGTAAGAGAGGCAACTGCTGTCTATGAATTCACCATCTTTAACAAATCAGACTTACTTTTAAAAAAGTAGTATTCCAGGAAGTCACTTGCATGAAAAATGTTGTTATGTTTTTAAAAAAGGAGAGATGGAAAAAGAGTTCAGCAAAAATATTCTGAAAATCTGCCATTTGTAGAAAAAGGCTGTTTGAGGGTTGAACTGGGTACATGTTTGGTACAGAATTAAGTAACCTTGGGAGAAAAACTTAAGAACAAAAACTCTAAGCATCTTGCTTCATACTTTGACAAAATAATCCTGTACCCACCAATTTTGAAAGCAGAAAAAAACCCCAAATACTTCAGACTGCTTCACAGAGGTCTGCACTGACGAAGGGGTCTCATTTAAAACCAGCATATGGGTCTACCCTGAGCTCTGACACAAACAGCAACTAATTGAACATCTCAGGAAAGGCCAAGAGTGTAACAGAGAGAGAAGGAAAAGCCCATCAAAGATCATATATGGTCCACAGTTACCAGTTTGGCTCTCCTGACATAATGGAGCTCTCAGCCATGAGGGGCAGAAGTTTTCTTAGCAGTGCAATGAACCTCCCCAAGAGGCAGGCTCATGAACTTCAGCTTTTCTCAATTCATCCTGAAGCTCTGTTTCTTTAGGGTTCTTTAATATAAACACAAGACTTTTTTTAAAAAAAAAGCTTTAAAATGCTTTAAAAATTAAAGCAAAAACTGTTCTGTCGTCTTTCTCTCCTCCTGCAAGCAGTGAAGCAGCAGGGAATAACAAACACAGTTGGGCAAATCTCTATTAATAAAGTTAGTTGGTCCCACCTGAACCAAACTACTTTAGGAAAAATCTTATGAGCACGACTTCCTTGGTCTCCATTCTTCTGACTCTTCCCCATACTTGTTTCTGCATGAGGAAATAATGTTGGTATATATTTTGATTTTGTCCCTAAATTGCCTTAAAATGTAAGCTATTATATGCTACTGAAGAGAAATCTAATTATTTCTGCTTGAAATAATTATTGCTTAAAATATCATTACATTAACAACTCTGCTTTTATTTCCCTTGTTTCAAGCAATTATGTAGTTTGCTTCTACTAGTTTATGTGTGAACTTAAGCAGTCCTAAAAGTGAGAAATAATATGCTGGCTGCAAAATGAGGCAGTGTGAAAACAACTTTACATCCCACTACCAATAATTCTGCTTTGCCACAAATCACCTTTTCTTTTTCTATGCCTCTTCTGAGGGAACATGCCCAAAATTATTTCCACAGACTTTTACACTGGCAGTCAGCTCTAACTTTAAAAATTTTTTTCAAGGGCTTGGAGTGGTTCATCACTTTGGATGGCCCATTACCTTCATTTGGTGGTTTCTGCCCATATGGTAATAAGGTTATATTTTTCCTGAAGAAGCCCACTCCTTATATGATGGGGAGAAATGAAAAAAAACCCCTGGCATTTATGCTTTTCTTCTCTTAAAACACTGGGATATGATCAGTAAGCAACAGCTTCATAAACCAAGCAGGGGTGAGACCCTTCCAGGGGAGGGTAGGTGATACCTTTCAGAGTGCTTCAATTTTCACCTGTCTGCATAAATCACAATGCTTAGTTATCTACTCATGTCCAGATGTGATTTTGGAGTCTGTGGGACAAGGGCACATGAATGAAGGAGGGTGAAGCCTGCTCTACCAGTGTTCAGAACAGCTGACCTTGCACTTCCTTTGACCACTGCTTTCACTAACAAATTATGATTAAGAGGCAGAAGCGTAATCCTGCCAGTGTGAGCTTGGATTCCCTCTGCAGATTTACTGCTGAGTAGGCAGAATTGTTTTGGAATACAGAGAGTGTGTTTTACTGTTTCTCAGCATGATAATCTGACTTCTTCAGAGAAGTTCTGTGTTTTTCCTGAAGTACTATATCCATCCCAGAGAAACTGCATATCGCCGTGAGTCCAATTTATGTCACCATTTGTATAAAAGTTCATTTGAAGTATTTTATTGTATTTTATTTTTTTAATGTATTTTATTTTTTCTAGTCCAGATAGGAAAAACACGGGATTAAAACAATCACCATTATATCTGATTTTGTTAAATCAGTTCTGTCACTGCTAGGAGAAAAAATTCGGGTTGCAACTTTCAATGTTCCTTTAAAACTTCTTCCTGAGCATACCAAAGGGCAATTTTCTCGGAAAACCCATGGTGTCACTCTCATTGCGCAGGACATGCCAATTTGTAAGAGAAAGGAGTTTCAGAAAGGCAGATACGCAGCTCTGGTATGTAATGTAGATTAGAAGTTAACACTGAAAAGTACTTCCAAAGACAGTTAAGTTATTCTGCCAACCTGTAATGTCCCTTAGCTATGCAAATGACAAAGTAGAGCAGCGATTATCTGCCTGTGACAGATCCTTCCACCCTTTCCAGACCTTCCTTAATGCAGGTCTTTCCACTACTGCTAAGGATAGCTTTTTGAGAAGGCACCTGCTGCCCCTAAAGGCACCGGGTTGCCTGAGGGTCATTTTAACAATCTTTGAACATGAAAAAAATTATTTAAATGTAGTCCTGGAACCTGAAATGCTTCATTCACCCATTCATGAAAAACTGTCTGTAAGCAGATGCAAAATACATACAGTAAGAGCTATTCTAGTAAAGATTTACATCCGTTTGCCAGTTTTCTTCCCTTACTGTCTCAGATCCTACACGTTGCCATGTTATCACCAGATTTTCTGCTACTGCCCTGCATTTACTGATTGGAAACTATAGCAGAACATATTCTTGTAGCAATGCAGACCCAAGGAGAAAGTTATGTTTTCTCTCTAGTAGTCATTATAAATTCATAATTTATAATATACACTGTGAAAAGACTGAAAAAAACATTGATTGATTTAAATCTGCTTTAATTTTTGACCAAAGGCAAAAACTCCACACACTGGTGCTTAATCATACTTTGCATCAAGTACAAGCATGTAGTTTTCCATACAAATTCCATAAGGTGTTTAATCTGCTATTGCAAAAATACTTATTTGCATACAATCACACCCTGCTGTGGTTTTAAATGTTTTCTGAGGATACATTTTGAGACTATTATCTTAACCTCACTGCCTTTCTACCCACATACAGACTAACAGACATGCAAACCCTTTAATTTCTATTCAGGCCTGACTGTAATTAAGTTGAAGTACATTTCTTTAAAACTATAGGACTCAGCTTATTCCATAAGTATTGCTGAGGAATACATGGTTGTTAAATTGCTGAGCTGTGGCAAGATCTTCAGCTTACAAATAAAAGCTCTTATTACAGGAGAAAACAGTGATGGGCAGTTTTGGGTGTTACTGTAGTCTGAATTGTTTGTTCATGCCATGTGTGCCAGGTGTTGAACAGAAGCAGTCAGCCACAAACAGCATTATCTTACCTTTGAAAGATCATAACCCAAGTACTAAGAAGCACTGACCCTAGTTAGACGTGTCAGGGTGAAGAACATATTTTTACTGACTTTCTTGTTGGAGACAGGTTTGATCCAGATGCAGAGAATATGTACCTATACAAACACATCATGGGACATGGCAGCACATGCTATGCCAGGTTCTCTTCTCCATCACTGAGTGTCTGACAAATGAATTATGTCATTTGTTTACAGAAGACATTGGAAGTAAAAAACTGACAACCTTAAGAATGGGCAACAGTACCACATACTGACTCCTGTTATAGCTGCACTTCTGACCATCAATTCCTCTTCTTGACATTTTACAGAGTATTTTAATCCTTTGTCAAGCCACTAGACAGAAAGTACCATAGCTGACTCTGGCTTTGTTTATGCCAAATCCAAAGGGTCTTAGCCCCACAATGCTCTTGAATTGAGTTTTAATATGTAGTTGTTAACCTGAAGCAAATATATTCCACTTCTGTCATGAGTATGCCATCTGAAATAATGTATAGTTAGGGCAGAAGCACATGGTAAGAACCCATCTTATGAAGCCAGAAGCCATAGGTTGCAATGGGCCTCTGGCGGCGACTTAGGACAGGCAAAGTGGGGCCAGTCAGCCCAGATTACTCAGGAACATGCCTAGTCAGACTCTGGGTATCTCCCCAGAAGGAGGTCACATTCCTCTCTTGGCAACTCCTTATGGTATTTGACCACCTTCATGATAGAAAGAAAAACAGAAGGAGACAGAGGGATGGAAAGAGAGAAAGAGAGCAAGAAAGAGAAATAAATAAATCTCTGAATCTAGGCAGAACTTAGCAGGATGTGTTCATTCCCTCTCAGCTTATCACTGTGCACCTCTGAGAAGAATCTGGCACATTTTTTCATGTGGCCAACAGCAGTAAGTTCTTCCTGTAGCTGCCTCCTTAAGGCAATACACCATTTTTTTCCAGCCCCGTGACCATCTTGGTTTCTCTATCCTATATTAGCTGCCAAATGGCCATACTGCATCAGACTACACAAGTATCCCTAACTCATTTCTGAACTTAATGACCAGGAATAAACAGACAAGGGTAGAAAGAGCAGGTCAGGTACAGCACAATATTTTTTGGTATATATTCAGCTTTCTGTAAATCATTGGCTAGGGAAAAGCAGAACCAAAGGCCACTGTATTCCATTCAATTCACTAGCTGCTAATGCACTGCTTTGCTTTTATTTCCTTTATTGGTTTTGCCTGCATTACTTTGCAGTTAGAGACCAAATTTCCACTTCTAGTCTAATACCCATGCTGTTCATGCTGAAGGTGATCCTTTCGAAACTCCTTGCTGCCAGCTTCACAGTGCACTACTGCACAGGATTTTTGCATCAGCAGCAAACTGTGCTGCTGCTTTTACTCAAGTCTCTTTCCAAGACCATTTCTGAATATGCTAACTAGTGCAGGTCCCAGCATGAATCCATGAGGGAGTCCAATCTGCTCTCCCACATTGTAAAAAATGACTATTTATTGCTACCTTGTTAACCCTTCTCTTTAAACTAGTTACTAATTCACAGGAGAGGCTTCCTTCCTAGCCTGCGACAGCTGGTACTCTTTAGCAGCACTGCTGAGAGACAGTGCCAGAGGCTCTTTTGAAATCACTACAATGAATGCATCACCCTGGTTTATCAGTTTGTTGATTTCATCAAATAACTTCATAACTCCTCTATCTACAAAAACGCATGTTGATTTTTCCACAGTCTGACGTATTTGTCTGTATGCTAAAGCCTCACCCCACCTCTCTGTCACTGGTTAGCTTCTCTGACCTGAGACAAGTTATGTTGACTATTCCAACAAGAGGGCTCAGATGCTGAAAATGGGCATTTACTTTCCTTACATCTGAAATTACTGTCTCAAAAATTCTCACTTGTTTATTTTCCAGCTAGGAAGGTGCATACATTCCATAAATTCTTTCTTCAGTGATGTTCCCTAAACAGCTCTGGCCGCTTTCACATGTATCTTCCAGCAAGCTAATTCTACTCTTAAAACTCCAGCCCAGAGGATCAATTAAACAATTTCAGTGGATTGATTTCAGAGCTTAAGGAAGTTGTAATAATTCTCTGATGGCTACAGCACACCCTAAGTGTACTAATTTATGAGTTCACAGATTGAAGATGAAATGAAACCCATGTCCTCCACAAGTAAATTTCAGGCTTTCTAATCACTGAACTACAGGAGAAGAACAGGATGGCTTCTCCTAGCCTTGATATGCACATTCTGCATAAAAGGTATCTAGCAAAAAAAAGTTCACTGACATGAACTCAAAGTGAAGCAAGCAGCTCCTTCCAACTCTGTTATTTTGAGAATTTTGAGGGACACACTTTAAAGTTTTGCATCTGTACATGCCTGCCTGTTCTGCCTCTGCACTGAAACACTGAAACACTTGCTGTGTTGGCAAAATGGAACATTTGTCAGTGTCCTGGTTATGAACTTGCAGTGTGGACTTAACTAAACATTCCTGAATTAGCATTGTTGTTGCTGAGGCAAAGGTGCACCATCCACCCACAAGTTTTCCAATAGCAGTTGTAATAACTGGCTCATGGGACACAACTGACACAAACCCAGCATCTGTCAAGATTATTTAGCACTATTCCTCAGTCACTGAGACTTCAGTCACATAAATGTCATTTCACACTGAAAAGTTTAGCCAGCATCTTTTTCAGAGTGGATCTCAAGTGATCCTGCTTGTCCACTTGCTTCCATCACACACCATGTAGGAAACCTGGACAGAGAAAGAGATGCAATTGAATTCACCCACCACCAAGATCCTTCATCGTTAACTGCCACAAATCTGAGCTGCGCAGTACCAAGGCCTGCTGCAGACCCAACCCACATCTCCTCATAAGAAAAATGAAACTCCATTGCTTCTCTTGCAAAAGAAGCACAGACATAATTCCACTAATGCTAATGAAGTATCAACTAACACAAGGACAAATGCCTTAAGAATATCTAAGTATTTACTCACTAAATGACTAAGGCAAAGGGTACTTGTTGCATGCAGAGATTTAAAATAACCATTTCCTTCTGTGAGAGGCCTCTATTCTGTCCCCCAAAGAGCATAAAATAGATAAATGCTGTATAGTAGGCAACCTAATTCTATCATACTTGGTGCCCACAAGGAAGCAAAAAACACAGCTGCACACACTGCCTAATTTTTAAAAGTCTGACATTGTGATGGTGTTCTTTGGACACTATTTTGGACATAGCACATAGTCAAGTGTACGCAGTTCTAAGGCCCTTAATCAGATTTATATCCCACTTGTTTATTACAGGTGTAATAACCTGGAAACAGATGTGTGTACATTCAACAAACTGATGGTTCTTCAGGGAAACAATCACCAAGAAGTTACAGGAACTGCATGTGACAGCCTTTTTTAGGAAAATGAAACCAGTTCAATTTGGTTACACAAAACAGTAACTTGTGAGAAGAACTGAATTAGTATATATACTTGTGAGGCCCAAAAAGAATCTTCACTTGCAAAATTGTTTTTCAGGCTTTCAATATTCAAATGATAAAGGACCAAACATCTAGCATCTATAAGATGCTATTATAAACTACATAATACCTCAGACAGCAAGCTCAAACTTAAATAAGGTCAGAGGAGATATCAAAGTTTAAAATTACATTTTTGCAACTCATTGTATTATCTTTAAAAGTTTACTGACCAGCTGTCATAACAACTACCCTGTTCTTCACAGAATGCTACTCACGGATCCTTTAACCTGGTCAGCAGTTTATTTGTACAAAGACAAGACAATTTATAAAACTGAGGAAAACCAAGTTACAATACAAATAGCCATCAAAAGAATTCCTGAATGGCCAGTTCTGCTCCACTTTTCCCTGTAAGAGCAGAAAGTTTGTCATATTCCAGCAGTCATTTCAGGAAAACATCACTATGTGAATTAAAATGTCCAGCTGTCAGACACCTTTATTTACTATTGGATTTATACTTTCTTTTTGACTTTTAGGTGAAATCACAACTAATGACAACACTCAATGAAGCAGTAAACTACTTGTTTAAACCAGCTCAACCTTGCACTTCCTTCTGAAAAAAAAGCCCCAACTATTAACTGTACTGTGGAGGTGTGCTTTCATAAGAAGGGCAGGATCTGGCCGTAAGTAGCTGCTGTGTGGCCTTTACTGTATGCAGGAGGTTTGTTCAGTTGCGAAAACAAAAACTTCTTGATGTGATATACAAAGGGTTATTCTACTTAACATGCCACACGTGAGGGGATGCAGAATGTGACGTGACTGGAGTTATTCTGTTCAGGTAGCATGCTAAGTCCAACTCTCTTTGTAAATTTGTTTTCCAGCTTCTGAAATGTTGTCATAGCCTGAATGTGTGGGGTTTTATTTTTAAAAAGAAGGGTTTTTTAGTGTCAAATGGATTTTGGAAAATGTGGGTCAGAATACAATTATTGTAGATAGCCTCGTATAGCAGAGAAAGTGCACAAGCTTCTGCACTGCATTTCAACCAGAAACATGCTTTCACCGCAGTCATAAACCAGGAAAAGTGTTTCTAGTACAGCCCTCACCTATAGCTGTGTTAAATGGTGTCTACGGGAATATCAAAGGCCTTCTGTATTACAAAACAAAGTGACTGCAAAGTTCTGTGATTGAGGCTGTTGCTATGATTTTATTTTTAAGAGAAACTGTATACTCTCCTATGTTTACTGCAAGAGTAAAGTTATAGTTGAAACATTAAGGATCTGAGTCCATAGTCATCTCCAAAAGCACATCCAGGCTTTGTGCTGGTGTAAACGTACCTCATACCAGTCAGAGAAGACTTCCCTGATGAGAAGACAAACTATACCTGAAATGCGAAAGCTTCCAAAGTTCTTGGAAAAAAGAGATATAGGTCTCCATTTCATGGCCTTGAGAAGTTTCATGACCTCTGAATAGCATATGAAAGGAAACTGCAGAAACACAATGCAGCATTAGGCACTCTATTCCCCAAGAGACCTCTTTTTGTCAGGTCCAGATATTAAGAAACGATACAAAATAAATAAGAAAACACTGTTTTAATTGGATAAATCACAGACTCAATTAGGTTGGAAAAGACCTCTAAGATCACTGAATCCAATCTGTAATCAATCACCACCTTGTCAACTAGACCATAGCACAAAGTGCAGCCACTTCTTGAACGGCGACTAGCAATGGTGACTCTACCTTCCCCAGCCAGTCCATTCCAATGATTAGCAACCCTTTCCATTAAGAAATTCTTCCCCATGTCCAACCTGAACCTCCCTGGTGAAGCCTGAGGCCATTTCCTCTTGTCTTGTTGCCAGTTGCATGGGAAAAGACGATGACTGCCACCTTACTACAGCCTCTTTTCAGGTAGTTGTGGAGAACAATAAGGTCTCCCTTTTTTCTAGGCTAAACAACCTCAGCTCCCTCAGCTGCCCCTCTTATGACTTAACCTCTAGACCATTCCCCAGCTCTGTTGCCCTTCTCTGGACACACTCCAGCACCTCAATGCCTTTCTTGCAGTGAGGGGCCCAGAACTGGCACAGGACTCGAGGCGAGACCTCACCAGTGTCCAGCACAGGGGACAAAACTCTGCTGTTAAAATGTATGTGACTGGACTGTGCTCCTGCTTACAGAATTGAATACTGCCTAAATCAACACAGGCCGAGGGCAAAAGCGCTTGACTCGCAGAGTCCAAATTTCATTATAAAAGCTACCAAAACATGTCAGTATCATCTTGTAAGAATTCAGGAACTGGAACAAGAGTGGTCTATGAGTCAACACTGAAATATATTAGGACAATGCGATAAGGACTTCTGGAAATACAATCTCCTGTATATCTGATGCAGTTCAAATTTATTTCCTCTTAAAATATTAAGAATCTTTCCAAAATACTTATATGACCTGATTTTTAAATTCTGTTGCCTCAGAAAAGGCATGCATTTAGCATGCCCTGTAGTGGCTGTATAATACCATATAAAAAATGCTGAAGCAAACAATTTGAAAAGTTTAGTTACCAAAATAATAATTTTACAAATTTTATCTATGGATGAAACATTTATGGAAAAGCTTTAAAGATGCTAGCAGCATCTAATTTTTAAAAAGAGAGAACGTGAGCTATAGTAAATCAACACAGAAGGCTTTTGACTTCAAAGTTGACATAAAGAAAGTTTAGCAAGATCTAATAGAAATGAAGATGCCATCAAAGGACTTAAGGCAATAAAAGTTCGTAATTTACAGAAGTCTGTAAAGCAGCTATGTAATCTTTGAAAGACTTGTAATTGATGCAGTATCTGGACAGAGCTGCGATAATCTCAGTTTGGGATGACAGAAATGATTGCAAATATGAGCAGCAACAAATATGTCACGGACTCAAAACATCTATGTGGTGAGAATAAGAAGGAACAACAACAGAACAGAAATTCTCACCAGGAATACAACACAGCAATGTCTCAAGAAGCAAGAAAATCTCCCCGAGAAAGATCTATAACAGCCACAAAGTGCAGCTCCAGTATCTAAATACTGAATTGGTCTGTCAGTAAATCTGGATGAGCTAGGTAAGGTAACACACAGGTAAACAGTAAGGGTGACCAATTTCACACATGAACAAACACAGCACTTCACCTTTGATGAAGATGTTGAACTTGACTGTGAAAGAGACCTTGTGCTATCCTAATTTGATACAAATCCTGACATAATTTCAGCGCAGCCATTCAAATGAACTGGTGGAGGCATCCTGAGATCTACAGGGAGGAGAAAAATAAATGACCCAGAAGAAGAGACACTTTGAAACTTTGTTCCTTGTTCATCCAGATACTGCTGAAAAGACCAGGGGAAAATTGCAGGGCACAATACTTAGTCGAATGTGCACTCATGGATCAGGATCAACAACTGCATCTGAACAGACTTTAAGGCCAGTCCTGTGACCTGAAGGTCACGAGAGATCCTGCACATGTTTAAGAACAGCCCATTGCTTTGAAGCCCGTTGGTAGATTATGTTTATGGCATATGAGCACATACTGTATATAGACGACAGTGTTTGCTACATGTCTTCACCTATTACATGACTCAGATATAGGAAAATCCCATTTGCTCTGCTTATCCATCTAGTCCTCTGGGTCCTGACTCACATGCACAGGAGCCAACAGCTGTGGTGGTACAAATGCTAAACCACAGTTGTGCTTTATCCACCCTTTCCCTTCTAGGTATCATCACCTTTCTAGCATGTCCGTCTGAAGAAAATTTCTGCTTGGACTTCACCTTTTTTAGTTCTCACACAACCTACAGATTAAACAAATGTTAGGAAAGTGGAGTACTGTGATCCATTTACTTTCCACATTTCTGCTACAAAGCAGTAACTGTCCAGGGAAGGGCAGAAAATGAGCAACTGTGAGAGCAAGATTTTCTATTCTCCTTATCATGAAGTAACTGAAATGGAGTCAAAAGAGGAGTTGCACAACCCCTGAGAAAGTCAGAGACATAGACAAACCTGTTCCACGAAGCAACCTGGTGCAAGGCATTGTTTGATGAAGAGTTCCGAAGTTAGATTATGGCCAAAGCAGGTGGATAGCAAGAAGAGGCAAAGCTGAATTTTATGCAAGCTGCTGGCTGCTCTAACTGTGAGCAGTGCGTTTCTGTGTATGTTGGGACAAAACCTACACATTCAAGATTATTTGTAGATCACAATGTTTTCTGGTCCAAGACCTGTCAAAGGTATTGGTCTGTGAAGAGGGAAAAGACACGGTGACACGGAGGTAGTGAGAGCAAGAACAAACGTGTAGGGTTTTTTGCAGTGGCCAACAGGAGTTTTAAGCGTTTCCACAAACCTGCACAGGCGTGGCACCTCCTCTGGTTCTCGCTTCCCCCCAAATCGATTGTGCCGTATCTTTTTTTTTTAGTGTGCACAGCGCCCGTCTTTGCGTTCAGTCGCAAACCTTACTAACACAGCCCAACTCCGACGGCTGTAGGCGAGGAGTCACCGCGGCAGCGCCTAAAGTAACGCCGTGACATCGAGTGCTACGAAAGTTACAGCAAACGGAGCCAATCCGTCCCAGAGCTGTGCGCGCAATTACAACATTTATTTATTTAGTTAGTTATATATTTAAACCTGAGGAATCAATAAGACGTGCTTCGTGGCCACCTCCCTTCCCTCCGGCCCCCGCGCCGCTCCCAGCGCAGCCCCGCGGCCGCCGTCGGTGTCGGTGCG
>JANPWX010000699.1:6885947-6938451 GCA_024734555.1 Trochalopteron elliotii | reverse complement strand
CCTTCCTGTGGGGTGCCTGGCCGGCTCCGCTGCCGCCCCCTCCCAGTGGAGCCCCCCGGGCCCCGGAGCAGCCCCTTGTCTGGCCTCCTCCCGCCGGAGCCGGGCTGGGACGTGCCCCGCGGTAGGACCTCCTTCTCCCTCCCCGTGGGTTCGGGCGCGGGAGCTCGGTGGCGGCTGGGCCCCCACGGGCACGGAAGGCTCCGGCCCGGGGCTGTTTCTGGGCGGGGAAGGCCGGGCACGGAGGGGGATCGCTGCCTTACTCTGGGGCTGGGGCGGGAGCGGGGGTGGACGAGCGGAGTGCGAGTTTAGAAACAAAAGATGAGGCGATGAATTTGTCCCTGGTGTGGCTGTGTTGGAGGCAGGTCTGGCGCGGGGAGCGGTACCAGCTGCCTGACCGCCTCCTCGTTGCTCGGCGTGTCTGATGGTTGTGTCTCATCTCGTGTCACCTGTCAAGCCCTCGCACCTTCCTCTGGGTCAACTGCGTCCGTCACATGCCTGCCAAGACAGGTGCGTTTGCTCTTCCACGTCGCTGAGCAAAGCCGGGGGACCTTCGAGGTGCGAGCCTTGTCCTAATGGAGAGCTCTGTCGGGTCAGTGGGTTGGGACCCGTAGACAGAGCCTGCCAGGGGCCGGGGTCCTCCAGGCTCTTGAAAGGGATGCTGTGTGTATGAATCAAAGTGATACGAAGCTCACTTCCTCGTTATTTTAAACTGCCCTTGCTGTGACATCGCTACACGGAAAGGTAGCAAGGATAGATCTGAAGACACACAGGCATCAGAAGGTGTCTCAGTACTGATTTGGCTTGAGTGCTCATCTAAACTTGAAATTTTTGAAGAAGAATGCATGTTTTTGCATCTTCCTGGTTTCTGCATCTTGTTCAAAGTCATTGCATAAGATGACATAGTCATGATTAGAAATCACTAGGAATGTTTTTGGACTGTGAAAGTGATGCTATTATTGCAATGAAGAAATGGTGTAGAAATCAAAAGATTTTAGTAAGTGTGGAAAAAGTTGCTAACTGTGGTTTGATACTAATATTTTTAACAAGCATTTTATTTGCGACTTTTAAATATTCCTGGATTTTTGTTTTTAACTTTAAGGCCTAGTGACAAAGTGATGTATAGTGTAATGAGCAAAAAAAGTTCTCTGAATAAGTCTTTAATGGTGTTAACATTAGCAGTAATTCATTTATTCTGTTCTGCTAATTCTACAGTATATTTGTATTTAGTGAAATGAAAAACTAATTTTTAAAGATTTATTGCTCTGTTAAAAGTGGCTTGGTATTAAGATATGTGGGTTCAGATCCAATAAGCATTCTGTTTTTTTGTTGAAATCAGCAGAGCTGCCAGGGAAATTCATTGTCTGTTTTCCTTGGTTAGCAAGTGCATTTGAACAGCACACCTGTCTATGCCTGCTTGAAAGGAAATTTGTATCAGTATAAATCACCAGTTCAGGTCCAACTACTGCTAACTCCATGCTAAAGGGAATGAAAGTAAGAACCTTATTCCTTTACTGAGAGTCCCTGAGTTTATTTACTTCCAAGTCAAGAATGCCTTGAAAGTGCTTGTTGAAACAGTGTGCCAGCATTTGTATGAATATATGGTTAAATAGCTTTTCAGGGTTTTCCTAACTTTCCAGTTCAGTGTTTTGTCTCAAGTGTTGGTGGTGAATTGTAGTCAAAATAAACTGTTCTTACTTTTCTATAGTTTTTATAGGCAGAGGGTACTTTGGAACACTTTTTTGTCATACAAGAATTTTCCGTTAAAGAGAAGATCAGTTGTCTTATAAAATGCTGCTGTATGCAGGTGGTAGTCTGTGGAAGAATCTAGCTTTGTAAGAGAGTTTCATTAACTGGAAAAATATAATGTATGGCACTTGGGAAGACTGGTTTTCGGGAAAGAACATCTCGTTCTGCATTTCAGTTCTTGTACTGTAATGTTGATATGTCTTACCTTTTGAATTTATATGATTATATTTTTTCTTTGATAACTGAATGAAAATAAATGGACATTTCCTTTGCATGGAAATAGTTCTCTGCTAAATGTAATGATTCAGTTATAAATCCCATTGTTTATAAGTTAAAAAGATCGTTGCTAACAGTCTGTACCCCTACTTACGATACACTGTTGTTCAAAAGTTAGCTTGAAAGTACCTGCATCCATATTTATTAGGAGTCTGATTATGACCTCATTGAAATTGATTTTGTTCATTTCTGTGATCACTGGGACTTGTAGTTCAAGCAAAACAACTTTTTGAATAATGGATGAAATTCACTCCTGAGTAGAGAGGTTTGTTAGACGACTTTAATCACCAGAACCATTTAAATTCCTTGTAAGTACTAAACTATGGTTGAGATAATACTTAATGTGGCTGCAATGGTTTTATTCCATGTATGTTCTTCTTATGCAAATATCCAAGGTCATTTAATCAGTGATGTTTGAACTGATTATCTGGTAAAACTATCATTAAGTTAGAGAAACTAATGCTTTCTCTTTGTTTTATTGAATAGGAAGGGTAAAAGTGGTTGATGTAGTGAACTGGCCTCACTTCCTGCTTCTTGTGCCCAAGCAGACTGTGGCTGCCTGGGTTCCTGCAAAGATTAGAATAAGGCTTAATCTTAGGAAAAAATTGATTAAAATAGTCACATTCAGCTGTGCAGGCAAGTTGAAATTTAAAATGTGGTGGTATCTGAGTGTTTCCACAGCATCCCAAGCTGATTAAAATTGGACTTCCCACCTTCCCGGCATCCTTCCTTCTCTTCCTTCCTTGTGCTGGTAAGGATTGCCCTGGGAACTCGTTCAGGAGCTGGTACTGGTTGAATATCAGCAACTTTTTTTTTTTCTTCTTGATAGAATTAGTTTTCAGTTGACTGGGTACCCTGCACCGACTCACCCAGCAGTTGCCCAGCTGTCAGTGGCTGTGTGATGTGTGTGTGGCAGGGGTGGGATCCTAGAGAGGAAGAGCAGGAGCGGCACACCACAGGCCTGCATCTGTGAGGCTGGTGTTGCAGGACTCCAGCCTTCCACCTACTACTCCTGCTTTGCATTGGCATACAGCTGGCACAGACCAGCTCCACCATTGAAAAACATGGTCCTGTTTGCTTCCACCCTGCTCTGCTGCTTCCTCCTTTGTGCAGGCAAATACTTGTATGGTTATGTGGTGAGCTGGGCTGAGGATTGAACTAACCTGGGGGAGGGGCAGGCAGGGAAGGGTTCGCTTTGAGCTGGATCAGTTTGCTGCACAAACATTTGTGCTGGCGCAGAGATGGGGGTGGAAGCAAGCAGTGAGGGGAGCAGGGTGTGTCTGTTTCTTTTGGTGACAGTGACACATTATGCCAGTTTAAAGTATATTTGATACTGGCCTAATTCTGTGAAGTTAATATGGTACAGCATTAAGAGGTTGAAGACATTGTTTGGTTGTGGCTCAGGGAAATATTTACATCTAAGACCCCTTAAACCAGGGTGGTGTGTGTCCTTTGAAGGGATTTTGGGGGAAAAATCTGGCCGTTTGTATAGTAACTAATTAAAAAAAAAAATTGGTACCTATTGTTTCATACAACTGGTGTTCATCAAATTACTGCGCAAATGAATGTTTGGCACGTATACTGAATTTTTAAATTTAAAATACTTAAATAAGGAAAGTTAGTGATCACAGTGTCCACTAAGAAAATGGCAGTGTATTTTGCAGTAACAAGTAGATAAAGAGACAGAACAAAATCTATGAAAATTATGAGGCTGATATAAGGTACACATTCTAACTTCACACAGTTTCTGGGGAGCCAGTCTGTGACTTCCTAAGTAACTATAATGATTAGTGGTTTTCAAAATCAAATATTTTATTCAGCCTATCATAGAGATTGTAGTTAATATTTCAGGATATGGAGAGGCATTGATTTTTATCTTTTTTTTTTCTCACCTTTTTTTTCACACCTAATAGCTGTGAAAATTGTAGATACAGCATCCCCCATCCATTTGTCCCTCCTTCTCTGCCCTAGATTACCATGTGTAATAATCCTTTCCACCAGAGAAGCCATATGCAGTGTTACATGCTTTAGTCATAATCAGCCATTAAATGGACTGTATTAGCTTAGCCTACCTTCACTGGTCAGTTACCTTGATTAATTTTTCCCTAAGTGGATTAGTGTGCTCTTACATGATTCACTCTGTTGCAAGTCTGTATGGGGGGTAGTCTCTCTTTGCTCAGTGGTGATGAGTAACTGGGCAGTAGTTACTGCTGGAAGAGATGACCTATCTGCAGCTCTTAAGTAACGTTTTGTGTAAAAATGTAATGGGTTTTATTTTTGTCTGCTACTGGTCTTTATCAAAAGGGTTTGAGGAAGTGTTGGCAGAAGACTGCTGTCCAGAGATGTAGGGCATGCAGATGGTATTTTGGTTATGTATGAGTTGTAGAACAGCAGTTGTAATAGACTTTCAGTTTTCCACCCTTAAACATCATCTTTAGTTGTTGGCCCTTCTGTGTAATCAGTGCTAGATGTGACGATTCTTTTTAAGCTTGAACTGGTGATAAACAGGTGTGTGGTGGTTTCTCATATAAGTATGTGTGCATACAAATGTCTGAGTATGTATGTCATGTATTCTCCAACTATAGTGTACTTTTCAAAGCATCATCCTCACTGCATCTGACAGGATGGCAACAATCATGATGGCAAATTTAGTTCAGTCTTTATTGTGTTCCCTCTTCCTGCAACCATGGGATTCTCCACAATTTCAGTTTTCCCCTCAAGCTTTAAATGGCAACAAAAATAATTACCTCTTGGCTTAAATAAAAAGAACTAATAACTTATTTCTGATGTTTATGCAATAAAAATTCATGATTATTGCATGCTTGGGACTGTTCTTTTCTAATTAGTGGAAATGGCATTGTGATTACTGACTGTTTCCTTCTCATGTCTTAGAGTACTTTAATTTCATGTTTTATTTTGTTCTTTTTTTAAAATGCTTTTACATCCATATGTGGGGTAGTGAGATGAGAAGCTCCTTGTCACAGGAGTGATATGTAATCTGTCACTGACTTCTCAGGTGGTCCAGGGTAGTCCCTGAACTTTTTGCTTGAATCTCAGTCAACAAAGTAGTACTAGTATCTGTGTTAGGCAGTGTGTTCCTCTCAGGTACTGCAAGTGTAAACTCATTGTGTTGCATGTCATTGCAGTCATACCTGACCATGCTGGATGGCCTTTATTTACTTCAGCTTCTAGAATCAGCCAGTTACTAGACCTGCTGTTTCTTCACACAGAACTGGGTGGGTTTTGTTTGTTTTGTTTTTATTTTTTTTTTTTTTTAATTAGATGTTTAGGTTCGGTTTTGGCTGGAGATAGAAATACCTCTGGACCAGGATTTAAAAATATGCATTTAAGAAAAGTAGGTTTTAAGCTTATCCTTTTTCTTTCCTTTATTTATGGTAAATGTGTATCTTACGGAAAAGGTGCTCAATTATATCTTGCTATTCAGCTTTTTCTTGTACGTGTGTTTGTTACTTTTCTGTTGAGAAAAATCTAATTCACAAATACCATATTAATTGTCTGTGGTTGTAGCAAATGTAAAATACTGTCAGGCAGTTGGCATATCTGAGATACTGATAGTTTTCCTGTGTGTATGCCCAAGTCAGGATAGACTGGAGCCCCATGTTGTCAGTCTGTAGAACTGACTCCTTTCCTTGGCTTTTCTTCACAGTCATTTTGGTCCTGGCAGGGTTGAGATGATACTGCTGTCATTCACACAGTGGTGATGGTTACTGTAAACCCTGATCCATACTGGGGGCTGCTGATGCAATTGTGAAAAGTTGCTTTAATTTTCTGCCTTTCCAAAGGTAAAATAAACTCTGCATCCCATGCACCTGGGCTCCTGTGTTTCTAAAGCAAGTTACAGATCTTTGATCTCACATGAGAGCTGCAGTTTAAAATAGCGTGTTGATATTTTCACTGTTCTTCTGTCACTGCTGCCAAAGAAGTTAAGCTGCATAGTAGTTCTTATCTGCTGGGATTGCACACCTTGGCACAGATGAGACATTTGTCTTTCATGAAGATTTTCCTAAATGCTTTGCACAGGGATATTACCTTCTTGTGTGATAGTATGACACCTGGCACAATATGCAGGTGGGGACATTTCTTTCTTACCATTATTTGTTGGGCAAATGTGATTGTAGTAATACTGCTTGCTGGGAATCACAAAATATCATGATTTGGAAGAGACCCAATTGTGTGGACATTGGAAAGATATTCATCAGCACAATGTTAGGTGAATTTCTGAGATGAAATGTCTTTATTTCATTACTTGGAAGATGTTTGACAGGGTGAAGAGTTGACTGGTTTTGCCATTCTTTAGGACAGTGAGACGTTTTTCCCTAATGGGGATGTTAAAGCAGTTGCTTTAAAGAGGGAACTCTCACTATTTCCTCTTTTTCTTCTGCAGAAATGCAAACTTCAGTTTATATTTAAACTTGAAGTTAGAAATGAACGATCTAGTGCTGTTTTCGATCTTGGTAGCAATGTATCAATCTTGTGCTGAGCCTGTCTGAGCTGACAGCAGTAGCTTTTTGCTTCGCAGCATGGCAGAGCAAAACTGGGTTGACTGTGCAGCAGTTATCCTTCAGACACGGCTAAATTTTTCAGTCTATTTATGAGTATCAACAAACACTTTGTGCATACTTTTGCCATGCATTGAATGCTTCTATTTTCCTATAATTTAGCTTAAAACTAGTAATGGAATTCCTGAGGTTTTGAAAGGAATAGCTCTTGGCAAGCCTAGGATTTTGAAACCTAAGGCAAATTAAGATACCAAGCAAACACGGGGAGGGCTACTTCTTCAGGGAAGTATGTTAAGATTCTTCTGGCATCTTAGCATTTGTTGTAGGGCTTGTTCTTTTTTTTTTTTTTTTTTTGGTCTTTTTTTTTTTATCTCTTTGAATTACTCCTTTAAAGCACAGTTGTTATTTTTCTTTTAAGAAAATCTTACTGAAACACAAGGGGACATTTTTTTCCCCTTGATGTCACTCCACAAGTTTAGCCTTTTCAGGCAACCATTACAAGTAGAGGGTATTAGACTGCTTTTTTTCTAGCTGTCTGTATTTTTCAGTAACTCCACACTGACTGAAGCATGTAGCTAGAACACAAATTTTAGTGTAAGTAAAATATGGTCTTGCTTTTAAATCACCACAAAAATTGTAATTGAAACTAGTTGCTGTTGTGCATCTGTCAGGTGGTACAATAATACAATTAAAAAATCATTTACATTTTCAAAGTGTAGTTGGGCTTTTTATAAAATGCGTAACTAAGCTGCTTTAGGTTTGTGGGAATGAGAGGATGGATGATGTAGGGAAACTTGCCTGGCTGTCACAGCCTTGACCCCCTCCTGCTTTTGCAGTGCTGCTTGCTGCAAGCGTCTTCCCGCTTCTGTACCCTCTTCCCACTAATCCTAAAGTGTGCAACGTTCACAGAAATCTCTGCATCTCCTGTATTTAGGTTGCTGTAAACTGTGTAGAGTTTCATGGCTCTTTGTAAGTCTTCATTCAGTCCTGCATTTCCTTTAAGTGTTTTTTATCATCATAAACATTTTGAATGTTTCAGAGCTCTTTATCTTCTCTCTCAAACTTAACTCATTTGCCTGCTATTTGCAATGCTGCTGACAGTGTAATAATCCTCCCTCACCCAGGGAGGGCACTTGTTTGGGAATAGCCCTTTCTTTTTCTTTTCCTTGAGTCCACAGTCATGTTTTATTCATATACTCCTTCCTTGTCCAAATAACGTTTTCAAGACCACATTTTCTTTTTCTGTCTTTGCAAATGAAGTTTCTGTATCTGCCATCTGGAGTACTTCAAGTACCTTCTCCCTCTGCTGATATTCCTATCTCTGCAATCTGTTCAAAATACAGCTGCTACAATTTTTCAGTAGTCTGACTGCTACTTTCCTCGTCAAGCTAAAGCTCGCTTATTGTCTTTGAATTCAAAGACCCGTGTCTCGTATTTCTGCATCATAGCCTTTTTCCTTGCTACTTTTGGCACTTGAATCTGTCTTCTTTTCTTCCCCCCGCCCCCCATCCCCCAGGCCCATGTCTTTACTTATGTTTCGTGTCATATCCTTTGATTTACAAAAATTCTGAGATGTTATATATGTTAATACTATTGCAGGAGAAAATGACTGCACTTCTGACCATTCTTCTTGGGTATTGGAGTATCCCGTTGTCTCTTTGCTTATACAGATAAATAATGTTTTAAATTATGTAAGCAGACAGAGATACATATTACCTTTGTATCTTTTCTTATAAGTAGTTTGGAAGCATATATTGCAGTATATCTTTTAAATCTGATTTATTCGTCCTGTGATTTTGCTTCGGAGTGCACCAGTGGTATGCTTTAAAATCTGTTGCATGATAAGGTGTCATATTTTGTAGACATTTAGTATCATCTGTGATTTCAGTTAGTAAATATTGTTTTCTGAACTTGGCAGGTTTCTTTGGTGAGGCAGATGTAATCTGCAGCTTTTATTGAAATAATACAAGAATGGAATTAAACTGGCAATCATAGTATTAAGTGCTATGTCATATACTTGACTTATTGCAGAACTAATGCTAATATTAACAGAGGTAATACTTTTTTTTTTTGTTGTTGTTATTAAGGAAAGCCAAGTCACTCTTAAATATTTTTTTCATGTTTCATGAAGCTTTGGTCCCAAGGCTTTTGTGGCTTGTGGGCTTGTGTTTTCATTTTGTTTGTGATTTTTTGGGGGGTTTATTTTGGAGAAAGGTAAACTGCTGTGGCTACTTGTAATTTGAGGCTTTTTTGACTGGTAATATAATGAAAAAATAAAGTAATAGTAATAAATTAATTAATAAATAATATTATTATAATAATTATAATACATAAAACAATACATTTTAATGCATAGCTTGCTGTATGTGTCTTAGAAATGTTTTAGGATAGTTAAATCATTGTGAATCTCTTCTGCGTCATGGCAGCTGCCTTATGTTTTCTTCTCTTAAAATCTGCTGAGTAGACTTTCATGGCTTGAAATTGAGAATGCAGTGTGTATTGCTCATCAGTTTGTATTGCCATAAATGTAAAAGGACTAGGGCAGTGATAGTTAGAGTGTTAATTCTCTCAGATGTACCAATGTTAATACTAAAGTAAGCTGGATGTGTCCTGTCAGACTATAGACAGGATGCACTATTTGTGCATCTAGACTGGATGTAGTCTTTAATTCTTAAATAATTGTCCATTACTTTGGGGCTACAAAAAACATTTAATTGGCAAATATTTAGATCTCAGTGTGAATGCGAGTGCTTGCCTTCTTATCTCTCTGATAGCTGTCTCTTGCTTCATTTGCTGTACAGGTTTTAGGTGGTGGTATTCAGTTCCTGAAAGAGCTTTCTCTGTGTTTGCAATTTTGCTAAGAAGGATGCCATTATGTTAATCTTTGTTATTAAAAGGCATTTAGTTAAGACTTTTTAGATCTTGAAAAGTAATGAACAAGCTAATATTAAATCCAATCCATTAAATTGTTCTCTAAGCTTGAACTTTGTGGTATTTTAGTATTATATTAACAATATTGTTGTCCCTATTAGATGTTAGAGAAATTTTGAGTAATACATGCCAATTGGTCAGTCCTGCTACTCCATTCCTAAAAATTGCTGGACTAGAAAAGAATGTATAGAGGAAATAAAAAAGGGAAGGTGTTACATAGACCTCAGACAAACTATTTTATTTTTTTATATTTTCTTCCCTCCTTTCTTTTTCAGTAGAGATGTGAACCTTTCTTGTGCAGTACTTGTATTCTCCCTCCTTAAGTTCCAGAACTTTTTCTGATAACAGAGCTTGGGAGAGCATTTCCAACTTGTCCTGTGGCTCTTTAGTTCTAGAGCAGTGTGTGTTTTGTCTCAGAGGTACAACATATACCAGAAACTTAGATAAGCTTCTAGTTTCTGTAGGACTCTTTGGGTTTAAGTGTACATTAGGACTCTTATTTTAAGATACTTATGGCCACTTAGGGTCTTGAAATATTTCTAGTAGTAAAGTGCAACAAAGTGCTCTTCAAAATCTAAAGTTCAAGTTATTTGTCTTAGATTTTCTCTGCCTACAGTGTTATGCTATTCATCTGACCTTCACAAATGTGTTTTCTTTTATAATGATTTTTGTCCCTAAGCGTCAGTACATTTGCTTAATAAATACTTATTTCTTTCTGCTTTAGAGTTTGTTATTCTGTTAAATCCCTATTCAGTAGTCCCATAGAGCACAACTTCATGTATGTCTGCTAAATTTAAATTTACTTGTCTTGAAGACTTTGTATTTCTTATGTTAGCTGTAATATAGAATTCTAATTGTTAAATGGATGTAACTTACTGATTGTAAATGGTATGGTTTTAAAATAGTTTCGTGTCAAAGTGAAAAGCAGTTTAACCTTGTCAGTAATATAAAATTAGAACTACCTCTGAAGATTTGATTGTGCCATTACCATATCAGTTTAGCATTACTGGTTATAAACTCTCCATAGGAAGGATGGTTTTTTTGAAGTTGTGGGATGATGTCTGAAGAGAAGAAACTGTTAGAAGAAACTGAATATTCAACTGAGGCCTTGAGGACAGAATAAAGTACTTAATGATACCTGGTGTACTCTGGGGAAAGCTCAAAATAAATTATCAAATGTTGACTACCAGGAGATACTTTATGTTGATAAGTAGAGATAGAATCAGTTGTTCTGTGACATCAGACTGCTCTTGCATTGATGACTGGATGCAGTGGCACTATTTCATTGGTGCTGACTTCTAAAGTGAGCAGTGCATTAAGGAGGGTGCACTGGATTCTTATCAGTAGTGTCCTATCATACTGTATTAGTGAGCTTTTAAAGTAATTACACTTTAGGTTTATTCTGTATGAAATATTATTTCTTGAGTGTGCTGTACTAGGGAAATGCACCTTCTATAATCTTGACTTCTAACCAAACAAGGAAGTATCACAGAAGAATACTTCTGATGATGAAATAAAGTCTAGCAGTGGTGAACAGCTGTTTTTTTACATATTACTTCCAACAGTAAATATTGTGGTCTGACAGTGATTTGTGAGAGATCTTGGTTTACATTCATTGCAAAGGCTTTCTGTTAATTAATTCCAATACCAGACTATTTCAGTGAAGTCCCATCATTGATTGCCTTTCAGTGTGAATGAACTGTTTCGAAGTAGGTAGTTGTAGGAAATTTTGTAACTACATAGCAACAGGTAAAATCAATGTAAAACTAAAAAGAATAAGAGAGTATAGTCTTTGAAATACAGGTCTAGAATTGTGAATAAAATGTGACTAAAATTGTTGCCAAAAATTGTAACCAAAAATGTTTGATGTTACATTTTGTATGTTAAAAGCTGTTTGCCCAGCTACTTACAGGCTAATCCTAAAACCAGACTTTATTTAAACTATATTTGGGCTTCAAATCTGTATTCGTGAATATATTACTCTTATGTTAATGGTGAAAGTAAAACCATTGTTAAGTGGAAAATTGGCAAAAATCTCAGAAATCTAGAAGCTGGATTTCCTTTGTTCTTTGTTAAGTATTGTATAATTTGGGACCAGGGACTTTTGCTTAAAAAAAAAAAAAATTAGAAATACTTTATTTCGAAGGCTTGAAAGTTTTGTGCTGGTGCAGATGCACACTGGGTAGATCATTCCCCCTTTCTCTAACTTTATTTTTAATTTGTTTGAATAGCACAGTTCTGCCCAGCAGCTGTACACATGGGTAAAGTGTTTACAGTTAAACTGGATATCAGTAGGTTTGTTTTTTTTAAGTCAGAAAAGGTGGTGGCATATCTTGGGGCAGGTAGTGCACTTCTTTCTGTAGTTTGTTTTGCAATCCTCTTGCACATGCATGACTAAATTGTTCGTAAATGAGTTTACAGTATGGCCTTATGGTGTTTTTTCGTTTGTTTGCTTTAAGAGGCCATGGTGTAAACTGCCGCAGTTTAGCAGCTGATTCGTGACTGGCTCAGTGTTTGTCTCCTGAATGAGGTGGGGATTTTGGTGGGGGGCTGGCACCTAGTGAATACAGTGAATTTCTCGGCTGGCTTCTTGGTGATGGTGGTTGCTACTTCCCAGAACTTCATTTCATTTCCAAGAAAACTGTAAATGCTTCTCTATGTGGTGTGTGCATTCACAGGCACACATTAGACCTGTGCCTAATATAATGAATTGTGCTAGTGGGTTTTGTGGTGCATTGTGTCTATTTATATAGATTTTAAGCAATATTTATAAATCTATTTTAGTACTTTTTTTAACTAACAAAGCTGCTAGATGTGCTTCGACTAAGGTCATATTTCACAATTGATGTCCTAAGTCTATAGTAGTGACTTGGCAGAGATTTTAAACACTTAAAAATGTAATGAGACTTCTGAAAAGTGTCCACTTTAGAAGATTCCCTAGGGAAACTCTCAAATGAGTCATGTACAGTACCACACAAGTAGCGGGCTGAGTTCTTAGAATCCTGTGATTGCTTCTTGTTCCCTAGGCTATCTGATGACCATAAAGGAAGCCTAGATGTGCTAGAGGTTAAAGAACTCAGCCCTTGCTTCAATACATAGTAAGTTACAAAATTGGCTAAAATTAACGTACCCATACAAATTTGTTCTATCCAGTTTGGTCGTAGTTCAGTGAATATAATAGACAGAATGTATTGCCTCAGCAGTCAAGAATTAATGCAATTTCGGTTGAATAATAGAAAAATTACACCACTGGGGTTAATTGATTCATGCTGCTGCTGTGTGGGGCTGTTAGAAAAGGCAAAGTTAACATGCTCATGGTCCTGTTTGAAGGTGTAATAGGGCTGCCTGCAAAAGTCACTGCTACAGTAGGAGAATTTATATCAGCTTGCAGCACTAGGCAGGTTTCAGAATTTGACAGCAGCTGTACTTGCATCATCCTACAGGCTTTTATTAGCTGGCACAGCAGAAGCAATGTATGAATATAATCTTGTTGTGGTTCTATCATGTATTATTTAAAACTTTTCTAACTGCTCCTTTTCTCTTCTGCACTACATATTGCTTTCCTCTCACTTGAGATGTTACAGGTGTATATAGGATGACTGAAATAATGTAAATTAAAAGTCCTCCTTGTTAAACAGTATTGACTTCCAGCTAAACGGAACAGTTTTCTCCTGCTGTAGTTTAGGGGCTAATGTACAGAAATTGAGCTGCATATTCAGATAGTCAACATAAAATGGGTTGGAATTTATGAAGGAGTGTAGGGACGTTAGTTTACTAATATTGAAAATATTCAGAGTCAAGTAATTTACCTGGAGTCGTACAATAGTATCAAAGCACATATGTTTACAAACACAGTAATAATTCACTTCTTTTAATGATCAGCTATTAGAGAGAATACGTCCAGTTCAGATGCAGAGCTGGACTTGTGAAAACTTGCAGTGTTTCACATAGGTGAGCAGCCTATCTTGGTGGGTTAAAACAGAAGTTGTAGGAGCTGGACAAGATAAGGTAAGGCAGTGAATCAGCACAGGGAATTGTATGGAAACTGATAAAGAAAGGGGACTTGAAATCAGTTAGGAAGAAGTTTGATTTTTGGGAATTTTGTGTGCTTGCTTTGATTTATCCTAATCTTGCCTATTGCATACAGAATTTGAATTACGGTGTTTTACTGTCTTAACGTTAGCTAATTATCATGTTTCTTAGTTCTGAATTACTTTCAAAATACCTGCAATATTTTTAGGCAGGGATAAGTGGCTTCTGTGCTTTTGGGTGTCTTCCAGTACATACAAAGGGGTTGCAGTAAGTGGATAGTGTATCTGGGATTAAAGTACACTGTAAGTAGCATAATGATTATTTCATACTGCTTCTGTAACTGCATCTAAACTTCCATCAGTTCCTTTCTATTTCTGTTCTAGAAAATAATGTAACTTTTGCAGATTTTATTGTGGGGTTGCAGTTTCTGTAACATACTCTTGTTGACTGATTTCATTATTTATTAATGATAATATGTTGCTCTGACAGAAACTTGTTTTGTTTTCTTGTACGGTGTTAGACACACCATTTTCGTTTGCTTTTGAATTTTTATATTAACTGAAAAGTACAGAGAGAAAGAATAGGAATCATGGTTTATCTTGGATATCCAAACTTGCTTTGGGACATTACTGCCAAAGGCAATTACTCTTAGTGATTATTATGTTTACGAAGTTGTTGTATTTTCTCAAACCACAGTTCTTATAAAAGGATAATTAAGTTAAAGCTTGGGCTTTTCTTTGCAGATTCTGTGCCAGTGCCAAAATATTTTCAGACAATACATAGTTATCATTTCAAAGATATCCTTTTAACTTTAAGTTAAAAGCTAAGTAGTGTAGTAAGTTTTTAAACTGGTATTCAGTAAACTAGGACAGTAGTAAGTATAAGGTGAAAGCAAATAATTTATCTTGCACTGTCATTAGAAATCAGATGGGAAATGTGAAGGCTTAAAGTTTATGTTCTTGCTCTGAATTAATTTTTCTCTTATTTATCTTTCGCAGATGGGGGGGACAAAAATCTTTCAATTTGTAGGTATGCTTGCTGAATACTTTAATGATCAGGCTTAGCAAATGACAAACTTCCAAAGGTTTCATGCTGAGTGTTTGTGTAAAGTATGATTTAAAAGTTGCTATCTGTAGTTGACTTATTGAGAAAGGATGGGAATGACTACCATCAGTCAGCTGGAACAGCTTATCTGTCAGGAGCTTAATCTTAATTTGTACACTTAAATGAGGTTTTCTGTTATTATTTTAAATAGAATGCAAAATTAAATGCACTTCTGTAAGAAAACAAAATCTGTACTGGCTAAATTCACTAATCCTGTTCTTAAATATTTAGGAATTTTTGAAGCTTTATTTGTGCAGAATTTTTGACACTTACACTGCAGTGTAAATGAAAGTTAGAAATAGCACTGTTAGGAGTTGTAAAATACCAAGAAGCTCTGTGTGTAAGTCTAGATTTAATAAGTCTTATCAATACAATTTTTGATGTTGCAACTGAAATACTGTACTTTGTATGTAATAAAACTCTTCCCAACTTTTAAACAGATTTACACTTTGCACGTAACTTTGCCTTTATATAAACTTAGCTTTACATAATGTTTGTTAAAAGAAAGCAGGTTCAGAGGCTACAGATTGGTTTCTTTTCTCTTTGATTTTCCGTAGAGTTCTGTAGAAGTGATACACAGGTTAATGTATTTTAGCAAATTTTGGCAGTATCATCTTAGATTATAATGAAGCTTTATTTCCTGATGACTTTAAGGTGGTTGAAGTGTGACTTGCTGTGAAAAAGGAGGTGTCTGATTTCTCCTTAGGCATCATAGGCATCATGGTCCAGCCTTCCTTTTGTGGGCACTGGTCACAGTGTGGTCATTTGATCTGCAAGGTGCAGTAGTTGGGATTGGAGCTTGTCTGGCTAATTAGAATATGGCCAGAGCAAGAAAGATCATGGCTTTCAGCTGCTTCACCTTTAGATCAGCTGAGGGAAACACAAAATAGCATTCTGAGAAAGAAAAGCAGTTAATTTAAAATATCCCACCTCACAAGGGCTCTTTAATTTACAAAAGGAAAGCTTCACACTACTTGAGAAAAATAAAACTATTTTCTATACATGTAAGGAAATGATACACCCTTGTTATAAACTGACTTTGTATTACCTCAGAAACATAGGCTGGGTTTTGAAAGAGATGGGGTTTTTTATTACCTCTTATTATGTCAGTTCTAGTAGACATAATTGCAGTAGAGAAAATTACAAATGTTAAAAATAATTATTTTTGGCATTTTTTGGCTTCAATGTCAACATATAAAGAAGAGCAAGTGGAGTAGGACATAGGTATGTAAATATTAGTATTGAGTCATTTGGACTTCCCTGTGATTTCACAACAGTGGTAAGAAATTAGGGGGTTTTTTCAGGCAAGCAAGCAGAGGTTGGCAGTGTAAAAATTTATGGAGCAGCCCAGCTTAATCTTTAGGGAGTGTTACACAACTGTTTGGTTACCAATATTCACTGTTTTGGCCTTTTTTTTTTTTTTTTTAAGTTGTACAGTCATCTTAAGTTACTCCCTTTATGTAACTAAAATCAAACACTGTGGTTAAAGTACTAAAGTACTTCTTATAATGAAAGTTATATTGAGTAGAATACAACTGAATTTCTTCTGTTTATGGAATTTTTTTATGTCCTTCTTTCTACCTCCCATTCATTCCTGTATCACATGTACTTAAATATGGCTTCTGGGACACATTTAATGTCATGTGGGTTGGTTTTTTTTTTAATTATAAAAGAGAATATTTAAAAGAAACTCAAAACTTTTAAAAGTTTAGCTTTTATCTTGAGTATAAGGTCAAAAGAGCTTTCACAGTTCCAGCTGTTTGAAAGCTGTCTGGCTGTAATGTTCAAATCTTTGACATAAAACATGGCTTGTATTAACATGAGCTTATAAAAGTAGAAAAGGCACACGTTTTCTTTTAACCTTTGTATTTCCTTTTCAGATTAAATACTTATTGCTACCTGCAAAATAATTGAACTTTTGGATACATTCTGCCTAGATTAGTGTTGTCCTTGGATGTGCAGAATATATAAAAATGCAAAATTATTTGGGATTTCTCCTCACTTTTAAATTCAGAATGATTGAAAGATTAGTACAAGAAACTTAAATTTTTAATATTAACTTGTAGCTTTACTGACTGTAAGGGGAGTTATTAGACACAGCTGTTCACTTATTTTCTCTGTTCTTCCCAGAAGCATCCTATCTATCCTGGTTGCATGAAAACACCAGAAACCCCAGGTTTCTGGGGTTGCATTGAATCAGTAGGAGCCTTGTGGTGTTAATTAGATGTTATTAATAACATCTGGCTTTGCTATTTGTACTCCTGTCTTTTTCTGGATAGATTAAATAAGCAAGACCATTTCAGTATTTTGAATTTGGAAGCATCAGTTTCTGGTAATTGAAGATGTGGCTTTTAAGGAATGACTTGGAAAATACTTAAAGGAATAGATTTAAAGGATGACTTGGAAAATACATTTAAATTTTAATAGCATCCTTTATCCTTTAATGGTTTATATTGCGTATATATGTAATTTTTTAATGAGAAAATGCAGAGTGTGAGATACATGGCTGTGCTATTGTTAATTTCTCTGGTTGTTTTTAAGCAGTGGTTTGAGGGGACTGTTCTTAACTCAGTGTGAAATGATAATCTTTCTCTTAGTTCTCACAGATCTGGTACAACTTTTTGGGGATCCATGTTGATTTTTACAGGTAGGAAAATTTATGTATCTGGCACAGGCAGCAAGATAAATAGCAGTGGTGAGGTGGAGGCACAGGCAGGCAGTTGGTGCCTTGAAGTTTATAGAAAGCTCAAAGAGGCTATTCCTTTTTATGAAGACCAACAAGCTATTTCAGAGTTAGGAGGGCAAATACTGGATTTATGTATGGTGAGACCACATGTAAAATCTGCCCTGCTTAAAATCAATGACACTGAGTAACTGGAGGTCCTGGTGTGTAGCAACCTTTGGAAAAGAGAAACTACATGCTCAGGGGCTCTGCATCTGTATCACCAGGCTGATGAGTACAAATGATCAGGTCCTTCTGCTAGTTTATTGTGTTGTTTGGGCAAAGATTGAACTTTTTGTCTTAGAGCCTGTTAATTGGAATAATTCTGTGTATTTTGGAAGTAGGTAATTAATGAATATTTCAATACAAGTAATGACCAAAATTTTTTTGAACCAGTCAGGTATACTTGCCAGGGTGTTTCCGAAACGTGCCTATATCCAAAATTGCAAGTTTGTTGGACCACTTGGGCAGATTGATGAGATGATTTTTGTGCATTTGGTAGAAATAAGTAATCCTAAAGATTATTTATTCATTAAAGTTCTCACTGGTTATTTACTGTGTAATCCCTACTGATTAGTGCTCAACTTCATTTGCCATGCTGTAAGGCTTTTGAAATGTTTGATGGGTACATGTTCTCTTCACTCACCTTTTCTCTTTGCCACATAGACTTTTTTTAATACAGCCTTCAGATTGTAAGGGAAAGGTGAGACTGTGACAGAGTGCCTCTTTTACCTTAGTATGTATGAGCTAAACTAGAAACAGTTACAGAAAATATTTTAAATATTTCATTAATATGTAATATTTAAAATATTTAATATTTAGGACATGACTGGGTCTCCTAAATATGGACCTTTGGACTTGATAGATGTATTATCTCTAAGAACAGTTTCTGTGAGAAAAGTAAACTAATTGGCACAGCATGTCTTGAGAATCTCTTTATTTTAAGGTCTTCCACCATTATGTTTTCTTCCCTTGTCTCTTGAGCTATTGCAGAGAAAGTTTTTAAACATTAAAATAAAAAAATGGATTTGTCAACACTGTGTTGACTGTAAATAAGGTATAGCTGTAGTTTCTTAGGAAGCTTTGCTTAAGCCAAGTTTACTGACAAACTGTACACTTTCCCTTTTAAAAGCCTCTACCCATCAAATATGTGTTTGTCTTTACAGTTTAGGGTTAGAAGGGTTATAAGCAGTACAATATCAGGTAATACCTCTGTAAGTGTAGAATGGCACATGAAACCCCCTTGTAACTTGTACACAAATTAAGGATGAAGTGTAAGGCCCTTAAACTGTATTATAAGCATAACAGTATTTTAACATAATTGAAAAGAATCTACTCATTGCTAGTTCTTGGGTGGAGAATATTTTCATTGTATGGGAACAGACAAAAGGAGGGTAGCTGTGCCATGAAATGGGGATGCCAGTTTAGACTGGTAGAGGTGTTCCTGCCAAGGAACTGTGGCTGGACTTGAGAGTTTTTGTGTCTGTTACTCTGTGTGTAATGATCAGCTACAATCACATATCCTGTGATAACTGCAGTATATTGGGGCAGGTATTACCAACTGTTTTTTAGAGTGCAGTCCAAATGGGTGAGATAGACATGCAAAACAAGAAAACTACATTGTATAAGTGATTGTAGATTGACAGCAATGGTGGTAGCAAATTCCTGGATATGGGCTAGGGATGAGCTGAACAAAGAAAATGGAGAAAGTGGCAGATAACTGAGATGAGGAGTCGTTAGAGGAGAGGGTACAAGGAATTGAGACGAAGACTGTAACAGAAAGAAAATCTCTCAGCAACATAGGAAAGACCATCAGTGAGCTGTAGAGAGATTCTTTCCAGTGTCCTGGAAACAAAAGGTCCTGGCCTTAGTTGCCACCTGGCTCCATCTGACGCTGTCTCCATTGGACAGAATAACTGGCAGTCTGGTGATTATTGCTGATCACCCTGTTGATTTACTAAACTCCCTTAAGTTGGCACAAAAGGGTCAATTGTTATTTTCAGGGTGTTTGCCAGCACAGGTGTATGTGGAGGTGAAAGGCTATAGAAAAGATAGGAAAAAGTAACTGAGATATACAGAATAGGAACAAACACTATGTTCAGTAATCATGTTTTATGGATCAGTTGTCGTATAAAATTGTTACCTGAACTGTTTGCTGCTGGAAAACATCCTCTTAGAGAGTCCAGTGACATTTTCTCCTTTAGTGAATAGGTGAAAGTCATTATAAAAGATACCAAAGAAAGTCATTATAAAAGATCAAAAGTACCAATTATGTTAATGAAACCTTAAAGTTTATGCTTCAGACTTTGTAGCTTTGTTACATAGCAAACATTGCTATTTTTTTATTCAAACATCCATATACTTTCAAAGTATTGGTGTTTATTGGTTTTATTTCCATGGTTCTGTTTTTTAAGATCCTCAATAATAATTTCTGTAATTTATATCAGCCTAGTATGTCACATGGTGTTATGCTAGAATTTAGTTCTTGCCGGGAATATGTTTCAGCATGAAGTTCAAATGTAGTTTTTAGTCTGAAACTGCTTTTGAAAATCGCTAAATACTGCAAAATTGGGGTTTTTTTCTTGTTTGGTGGGATTTTTTAATGCCAGTGTTTATTCTTTATTTTAAGTTGCTTAAGACTAGCATGCATGAACCTATCTTGACTCCATTGTATTCTGATAAGACACTACATGTCACTCATTTATTGCAAGCTGTTAACTTTCTACCTAATTGTGTATTCCAGAAAGTTTTTTAACCTTGATCTTAGAGCTCTTCAAGACATCAAAGCTCCACCAGTTTTCTTGTCATCTTATTGCAGACATTAATTACCATGTATTTATTCTGTGTTTAATTATTTGGTAGTTTTTATAATTAATGGGTTTAAAAGGTTTTTCATTTTCAAACATTCTATCAAGTTATCTCATCTTGGAGTGTAAACGTTTTTTTCTATGTAGCCAATAATTTTTGTGTGTACGTATTTATTGACTGTCATCTCTAATCCTAGAACTTGTTTAAGATAAAACAGGTCAGGAATCTGGTAATATCCCATGTCTCTTATACACAAGAGAACACCTCAAAAATAACTGCATTTCTTCCCACAATAAAATACACGGGTCTCAGGAGGCAGGGTATTCAGCAGAAATTACTTTTAAATTACTGTATTTTAATGTAACTAGTAAAAACCAGTTTTCTCTGTGGACAGTGATAGTTCAGTTTAGCTGGTTTAGACTTTGTGTGTGTCATTCCTTGAACTTCCTTGAGCAGTTGAAATGTGCTATAGGGAGTGAGAAGATCCTGTAACTACTTTACAGGAGTTTAAATATTAACAGTGGTAAGAAGCAATTTCCCTAAATTTCAAAAAAAGCTGTTAAAATATATAGTTCACTGCAGAAATGCTAATAAGCTGGAGTAGAGAAATGTAACAAGGGAAATCAGTACTTTACATATGTTACTGCTTTGAGTTTTCACCTAGAGAGTAAATCTAGAAGGGGCTTAGTAAGTGGGTTATCTGTTGGATTTGGTTTTTAATTTGCATTCCTCTATACTTGAAGTCTAGTTTAAGATGTTGAGTCATGTATAAATGCTACGTTTAAAATACAAATCTAGTTCTTAGAATTGAGCGAATTAGAATAGATTTTGTTTTCTTTCCACTCTTTTTTAAGTAAGTGCCAGCGAGCTTTATGGGCTTGTTATTTAAATGGGATTTGTGCCAAGCCATATTACATTTCATGTTTTTAAACAAGTGGTGCTGGTTTGCTAGAGACTGCAGAGTTTTTACCCACAAAGGGCTGTACTTTCGGCATCTACCAATGACTGGGTTTTGTGACCTTTTTGGGCAGACTTCTAGTAGTCTGGAGCAGCAAATTGGCTGAATGAGCTATCTAACTAATCTCTCCTAGAAAATTGTTGTATTGGAGTGGTATCCATTTTGCTTGTTGTAACTGCTTGAAAATTAAGCTCCAAGTCCCGTGGATTGGTCAGCACCATAACTTTAATGATTCTGTTAAAAAGAACCTCCCTAAATCTGAGTTCTTTGTTATTCTGTCCTTTCTTTCAGGTTTTCTGTTACCTGTCATTGACAGTAAGATGTGAATGATTACTTAACTGGAACATGGAATAAGTAACTACAAAGATGTCTCTGTGTGCATGGTTTCAAAGAGCATTTCTCTTTGTGGTGGGGTTGGTGTAAACAGTGCCAGCCCCTGACTTGTGTTTGAGTGTTCATGTGGTGAACCTGATCAGGAAGCTGGTCCAGGTTAAAAAAAAGCTGAGCAGGGAAAACCATGATTATTTTTAACCCAGAGCAATTATGATTTATGAGTGACCTGCTGATGTTTGGAAGTGATGGGTAACTGAAAACATATTTCTAGAAAGGAAAACCTGAGACAGCTTGAATTCAGGTGGGCATGGGGTTTTATTATTATTTTGTATTTTATTTCTCAGTAGCAATAAATGGTATTTTACATACATTTAGGTAGAGATGTATTAGCTTGAGGAGGGACATAAGTCTGTTTATCCTCTTGCATTTCTCCACTGGCTCCTGCAAAGAGCTGCTTGAACTGCAGGGGAGAGTAGGAGGGATGGGAAGATGAAATGAACCTTGAGATTGTGAGCTTCAGTTTGAAGATTGCTGGTTTAGGACCTGGTGGCTAACTTATGAATAGGGACTCTTCATAAAGGGGACAACTTGTCTGCTTTAGCCCATACTACCTCAGAATTGACAACTCACATGGAGGGTTTTCAGAGCCATCAGTATTCTCTTTTGGTTTCTTTGGTTTGTTTGCAAGGTCTTTTTGAAGTTTAGTAATAAAAAATCAACAGCAGAGCTACTGTTTGGACCTTATAAGCTAATGTGCTCTGCCAAGTGGTACTACTTCACAATCCACTAAATAGCACAGCTGGCATACAGTAATGAGAGTGTGATCGATTTGAGTAGTGATTTGTGAAAGAGAGTATCATATAAATATGAAGAGTTAATGCAGTGTACTCTACACATGCTGGCTCCCCTGGCTTCAAATGTACATGTTTTCCACTCTGGAAGTTAATCAGAAAAAAGCACAAACTGTGTAGCTGTGGAGGATAAATTTTGGAGACTTCAGTCCCAAGTAAAGACAAGACCCTGTTGTGTAATTGATAGCATTTTCAAAGAGTGCTGTGGGTGCTGCTTTGATGTAGTCACGGTTAGTAATGGTAGTAAAGTTTTGGCATCTACAGCAGTTTGTAGAATTAATTCTTTATGAGAGAAAATGGGCATTCAATATAGCCATCAGATGCTAACAAAATGGATGGGCAAGGGCAAGTTTGTTCATGCTAGCTATAAATCAAATCAGTTTATTTTCCATATGCAAAAGTGTTTGGTGTTTTAGTGTGGTATTTTAAACTACATCAACCTCTTTCTTACTATCTAGAAGTTACAGAAATTTGCAGCACAAAAGACTGAGTCACAAAATAACACAGAAACATATAGCCAGTGTGAACTCGTATGTAGAGATTACCACTGAATGCAGTTGTAGAGAAACAAAACATCTGTATGGAGGCTTTGAGGGCTACAGTATTTCAGGTGATATTTGACACTCTGCAGTGCTTGAATTCCCCATGGCCAAGGAGAAGAGAAGGTGTGTGAGGTTTGTCTGAGGCTGAAACTTCAGGCTGCTGTGCCTGCACTGGGAAAGTTCAGGCACTTCTTTAGGTCTTTCACCTAAGAGGCTTTTTTTTATAACCAAATTGTGTCACTCTTGTTTATTCAGTCTTCATAGGTACTTAAGAATCCAAATCTTGGATATGACTGCCTTGTGAGAGCATGTAGTGCACACACTCTGGCATCATAGTTGTTGATTAGAAGACGTGTTATGAAAATGAAAATCCAGAAAGGTTGCCTTTTATCCTTAAATATCTGCCACTTATGACAATAGGAGATAATTTCAGTATGAGAAAGTGAGCATGATTTTTCTGTGTAGTCAAATGTACCAGTGCTTCTAAAATGTCATGTGACACACAAGGTTGACAGTTTAATCTTAAAAATCTCCCACCGCAGGCTCTTCCACTGGTGTCTTTCTGATCAGGCCTTGTTGCTGGTAGCACTGGTGTGGGAATGGTGCTTTTCCTTATCAGGGCAAGCTAAGCTTTAATCTTTGTCCTGCTCCTTGTTCAAGTGTGTAAATATTGATATGCATGTGCACACACCGACATCCACATTTCTATTGATACATATTCTAATATTACTTTTATAGCTTTTTAAAATAGTACAAGGACAGTTATACAAAGCAGACAATATGGATTCTATAAAAAGGTATGTTTATTCTTTGTTAGAACAAAATGGTGCCTGATCTTAACATTGAACAGCAGTTGTCAAATGTGGTGTAAATCATCCACAACAGAATAAAGCTTTGTAGGGCTCTGTATTGAGTGAACTAGGCTAATACAGATGTTTCTGTAGTGTTTCAGCAGTGATCAAGAAGGACACATTTTATAAGACCCTAAATGGAGCTTTTTAGAAACACAGAAGTATAGTATAAGGAAGTGGACCTTTTAAGTGTGTTAATTATAGAGCACTGTGAATAAAGGTTGTTTTTTTTTAATGAAACTTTGCTCTCTATTGTACAGGTAGATCAAACTAATTTTTAGTAGCTTTCATCTGGAATAGGAAAATAAATTTTAGGGCATGGATCAACTAGACTAGTGGGGAGGGCGTTAGATATCAAAGATACAGTTGTTAAATTACATAAAATTGACTATGAGATTCAACAATGAAAAGAAGAAAATAATTTCTTGGATTCACAAATGTGATTATAATTGGGTTTTACTTAAATCTGCCATGCACATCCTAATAAGCAGAATTTTAATGAGCTGATGTAGCCCAAAGCACAGAAAGACATCTATGCAATCAAGTTACCATGATTTAGCAAATCAGCCACATAAACTAAATGTTTTTATGCTCTTCTTCACTATGAATGCAAAGAAAATAAATTTAATTTAAACCTGATTTTTGGTAGATGCAGTTCAGGGGTGACAGAAGGTACCCCAAGACTGTGGATTTTATTTACTTCAGTGACCAATCTGCATAGTTTTGATTTAGATGTGTAACTAACTGTTGTTAATCTTTCCCTTTTATGTAGCAATTTGGGGCCATGGGGTAGCTAAGTTTAAACGATTTTTAGAGTGTCCCCTTAAAGTGAGAAGAAAAAAATGTGCAAGAAGCATGTGAGGAAATACGTGAACAGAACTAAAGGAAATTGTGAGCCTTTCAAAAATGATGGGAAGAGTTCTGTGTGGAAAATGGAAAAATGGTAAATAAAGAAGGCAAGTTATTTTTTAATAGCTTTAATGAGATCTTGAGAGGATTCGGTTGTCAGTTTTCCGAGAAGTAAAAACCATCTATAAAAGCTTGATGTTCAGGTAAGGCCAGATTCCTTGTATCCAAATGCTAAGAACTTGCTGATAGTGGAACCAGTGGATAGATGAAGAAGGGTACATACTGAGGAATACATACTGAAATGATATACATACTGTGTTTATTTATTTATTTTAATAAAAAACAGTGGCACGGTCTCAGTTTTGATAACTTCTTACTGAATCTGCTCAACATTTCGGTAAGAAAGACCTCGCAGGCTTTCCAGAGTTGTTTCTATTAATGTATAAGAAAATTGTGTGTAAAACATGTCAAAAACATAAAAGCAGAACTTAACCCTTCCTGAAATGTTTGAACAAAAAATATTTCAAAGATTAAAATATTACAAAATATAAACTCAATGCCATTTACTTAATTACAAGATTTGGCACTTTACTAGCTTTGAAAACTTGGCAAGAGCTGCAGGCTTCAGGTTGTAGGAGGCATTTGTGGTTAAATATTGGAGAACTGACTCACTATTTAAACATTTTCAAGTCAGGCTTCCTTTTCAAGAATTAAGCTAGATTCTCTCTTCTTCCTCAGCCCAATTACTTAATTATTGTAGCCTTCCACTATATTTTCCCATCTCCTTGCCTCACTCCTTGATCCTGTATCCAAAAAGCATTTCCATAGCACAGCTCTTAAAACTTCAGTCCCATTTCTGCTGTTTTATTGTTGTGTAAAAGTGATGATTTCAGTGTATGCTATTTCTTAGAGGATGTTTTAAAAGAGATTCACATTTCTCAAGAACAAAATAATTTATGATTCTTGCTTGTTTAACCTAATGTCATGGTTTGGAGTTTGATGTTCTGCTATTTCTTTTAAAAGGATGCAGTTAATCTGGCAGACATTCACAGAAAACAATATGGTGGTGTGGATCTGGAGAAATTGTTTTACTAAGAAATTGAAAAATATTTGCATGTGTGTAGGTTGTTTTAAAAATGATACCAAGTAAAACATAAGTCTTGTTTCTCTGGAAGTTTCGAGTAAAAGGATCATTTTTTGAGAGTGATTAAAGAGTCGAAAAAGCAATGATGTCCCACATCCTCAGAGGGATTAATGGGGATGGTGAAGCAAACAGCTTTTGTGCTGCTGTTCAAGATTCATGTTCCTTAAAGACCTAGAGTTTTCAAAATGCATTGAGGTGAAAATTTGAAACTCCGTTTAAGGCTGTATGTGTGTTTGTGTGCACTTGTTGAATAGAACAGTTGTACCAACCTAGTTAGTACCTGAATGAAATGTGTGATTGCCCTTTATATTGCATTGGGACAGGCCAAGGTAGGGGGGTACCACACCTCAGGATAAGGGAATGCAGTTCTTAGGATGTCATGCTAGAGGACAGTGGAGAGGTGTAGGACTGGTGTTACATAAATTAGTCTTAAACACCATGAAGTATTTAGTGTTGGCACAACATTGCTGCCTGCTGCAGTTGTCTCTCTGCTCATCTTAGCTCAGCTACTTGACATGGTCTTTAATCTTCACTGCTGTGGTAATTGTGGTGAATATAAGAGCTTTTCTGTCAGAATGAGCATGTTTTTTTAAGGAATTACTGTTGAACAGTGTTCCTGCAAATGTTTAACTATCTCACCTAAATGTGAGCATTTTGCTGAAATGATCACTTTTAAGGAGAACTGTGGAGAATTAATTTAATAGTAGCATACCATTTCAGATTTTTGCATAATGACTCTTCAAGATCAGTTGCTAGTTCTGAATTTAAACAAACAACAAGGCTCCAAGTTTGCTTTTCCTTACATTTAATTTTATTTCATATTAGTTTTATTAAATGGTACTGGCTATTTTTATATGGCACTAATAAATATGAAATAAAAAGTTGCTGTTTATTTTGAATCCAAATATATGGAAACATATACAGCAAAACAAGTCAAGTTGTGAGGTGCTCTGAGTGTTAAAAAGGAGGAGTAAGAAAAAAAGAAAGTCTCCTCTGAGTTTGAAGAGCAGGCAGTTGGCAGCAGCAGAAGGTGCCGGCAAAGGAATGCTGCTGAGAGGGCGAGTTCTGGTGTGATCCTGCATCAGCCTCCTCAAGGCGTGTTCAAAGAGGGCTCTGAGGGCACTGCACTGAAATGGCAAGCTAGCCTGCTCAAGCTGGTGTGTGGTTGCAATAATTTTGTTTTCATTGGAGCCAGAAAGCTTTTACAGTTTAGCTTGGGTTCTGTCAGTTTTGTTGTTTTGTTTTTGTTTTTTTCCTTTGGAAAGGGCTAAAGAGAGAAAAGGAGTGTACATTTATTGCTGTGTTTTAATCATAAGTCTGACAACATGCTCATTTAATAAAAATATTGAGGGAAAACTCCACCTGTTAGCATAAGCAAAATTATAAACTAGATTCTGCAACTTCACCTCGACCCTTCGTACTTTGTTTTTCCTAATTGCAGCCAGCGGCACCAAACTCTTTCTCAGCATGTTTAGTTTCTTCTTGGATCTCCTTCATTGTAGTTTTTCACTCTGTTATGGTTTGTTAGTACTGCTTTTTTCATCCTTCTAAGGTACTGAGGCACCTTAAATATTAATTTTCTTAGTAATTGTTGCCAAGTGGATGAAGGGCAAGGACTGTGTCTGACCTTGGTTCAGTTTGCTTTACTATTAAAGCGCCTCCTTCCCGAAACGCGTTTGCTTCTTGGGTGTGAATTGTTGTTATATTGTTGTTTGTCAGACTGTGCAAGGCAAGAGCCTTCCAGAACACCTGAAAGAAGATAAGTAGATTTGAATGATGGTGGCAGGCATGGGCAGGCAAGGAGAGCATTTTGTGCTTCTTTTGCTGTATTTCTTATGGATTTCTCCCTGTTCTTCTGAACACTCATATGTGATTAAACCCCTATGTTTCCATGGGAGAACATTCCAGCTTTGGCACCTACTTTGTCTGTTGTGTCTACAGACATTCAAGTCAGTCTTTTCTGATGTACAGATTTTATTTTTTTTTCCTTTTGGTAATTATAAAGTGAAGAAGTCCTTTTTTTGACCATTGGGGAAATAAGGCTCTTGGATTTTAAGGCCACACTCAATAATTACTAGCTTTATTTTGGCGCTTCATCTCTTATGTGCATGTGAGGTCTGGTATGTGGGAGTCCCGTGTACCAGAAATGTTTTGTTTTCCAGTTTAAAAACTTGGCCTCATGGTTGTGAAGATATGCTAGCCAAAATAAACAGAAGGTCAAAGTATGGGTGGTTTTAAGTCCAAGTAGGATACCAGGATTCTTAAATCATGTAGAATTTACCAGCATGGATTACATCATGACTCTAAAGATGTAGCATATGTCACATTAGGTACAGAGGTTATCCATTTAATCTGTTGCATTAGCCAGTTGTGAAATGGGCAGTTTTCAGCTACCACCAAAATTCAAAGGACTGACTGCAGTACCCTTCAGCATCCTTCACCTATATTCTGAAATGAACAGCATGCCAATAAAACAGTCATTGTCTTACTACATAACATTTTTCTTACATGGTAAATTGGTTTCTCTTATCTGTCTGTTTGCTTTCATACAAATTTTTTTTGTGCGTGGAAAGCTGAAAGCTGCTTTGCTGTAATGACTACTCTGGTTAATGAGCAGAGGGTGTAATGAGTTACTTAGAAATTTTCTATGTATAACCTGAAATGTTCAGATTTATACTCTCAATTTAATCTCTGAGGTAACAGTTTCCAGGTGAAATTATCACCTGCTGTGGAAAAACCATTGACATCAACAAGTGCTCAAAAACTGAGATGAGAAAATTAGTTACAATGTATCTGTGGGATTTGGCTGTGTTTTCTTCAAGTATTTCCAATTTGCTTGTGAGGTTGCAGGATGTACTGGGCAGGTGTACTGATGGTCATCATAGTACTAAATTGGGGATACTTCTCTGAATCCCTCTAGAAATGTAAACATCCAAATTCTTGAGGGCCAGGACTTTTGAACTTTGGGAGGAAATTATCCAAGTTAGTTTTGTCTCTTTCAGTGTGTTCAATTGTCTAGTACATTATCTGTGATATTTATTCCTACTGTCTAGTTTAGATGCAGTTTAGACAACCAACATGTGGACTCTGTTTCTTACACAGTAAATGGAAAGACATAACAGAAGACCTAGCACTGTGGCAAGCTAGTGGTCTGGAAGGCCACTTTTTCATTTGAAAAGACTCTGCAAAAGATGGGTTAACAGACAAGGCACCCTTGCTTCTCCCTGCCTCTTCTGAGGTGTGCTATGGTTTGGGGGTTTTTCCCTCCCTGATTTTTAGAAAGTTTTTGAGAGGAATTTATGTGTACAGAAAATATCTCACGAAGTTAATACTTGATTCTACAACCAGAGCACACAGAACTAAATTAAAACCAGCTTTTAGATCAGCTTTGCAACCATGAGCTGACTTCAATGGTGTGACTACAAGCAAATGAGGAGTATGATAGCAGCATGTCCGTGTGGCCTTTCTTGCACGAGGGGCATGCACACCTTGTTGAGATCATTCCCGGCCTGGGGAGACTGCAAAATTGCAAATGCTAGAATATCTACAAGCTTTTGACTGTATTGTTCTTTTTAAAGTATCTACTGTTGTTTACACTGATGCTTTGTGTTCCTCAGCTTCTGAGAGATTAGCATAACTTGTTGGCCCTGCTTAGTCTGTGAGGGAAAGAGCCACTTTTTACTTCACAAAGCCAAGTAATAAATCTTAGTGAAGTTATAGCAGTTCCTACCTTTCACTCCCATTAACAAGGTTTGGATGAGTGCTGGTCCTGGTTTGTCTTGCCTGGGATTTTTACCTTGCAATGCAGTACTGAATGTGTTAGGGAGAAGCAGAAAATACTCTCCATCCCTCTCCCCCTCCTTGCATGACTCCACACAACCACCACTGCTGCTTTGTGAATGGGAAATTACAGCTACTAAATTTGACATTGTAGACATAACTTAGGGTTGTGACTGTGAAAATATCTACTTCTTCTTGTATGTTTAAGTTTGGGTAAATATTTTGCAATCTGGGAAAATTTAAGAAAGTCCTGAACTGAGTAAATAGCCAACTTGTAATTGGAAGCAACTGTTTGGAGAATTTTGTTATTGCTTTGCATTTAAAAAAAGCTAGGTGCTGCAAGTTTGTGTGCTTTCTTTAATCCATTATAAAACTCTGTTTATATTGTTTAAGAATCGTTCTTAGGTAACTGAAATAGGCTAGTCTGCTTTAGGTAGCCAAACCGTGTAAAAAGTTTAAAACTGTGCTAGAAACATACCAAGGTAAAGACCAGTGCAAACATACCCACATTAGGATAGCTTGCCTATGGGCATTTTTACTTTAATTGTTTTTCTAATGACTACCTCCTAAGATTTCACCAGAGAGTATGGGTCAGGTTTTCTGCTCCCTCTTTTCATTCTCCTGTTCTGCTAAAATTTTAGCAGGGAATTTGGTAGACTTCAATCCCAGTAGTTAGTGAAGTGGCTATTTTTTTCTGAAAACTGGGTAGATGTGACTAAGGCTGTGATTCTGTCCCCAGCTGGCTCTGGCACTTGCTGGACTCTCTGCTAGCTGGTTTGGTACACTAAGCCAGCAGAAATCTAACCTACCAAAATCACAGTTTAATAATACCAGCTAGATTGGGTAGGGCCATCCCATAACCAAAGCTTGAGCCTCAGAGGGATAGGTACACAACTGTGTGCAAAAGTATATCTCTGTCAGGCAGTTCATTAAGTTTACCTTTTGGTACCTTTGTGAAATCTAGGGTTTAGTTTCAAGTTATGTGTAAGTTGTTAATTTCCTTTTTTTAATGTCTTATGGCAGAGTGCTGACAAATTTTTGCTGAGTGGATGTCATTCAGATATGTTAATTAGAATGGCTTTCTTGGGTCACACTTGAAGTATCAGTTTGTCCAGTAGCCTGTTTCTGACAGTATATAGTAAATTCTGACAGCCAATAGTAAATATATAGGGAAGGGAATAGTAAGAAGGAACATTTTATTATCATTCTTTAAGACCCTTCTAAGTATCTGCAACTTAGAGACTTTTTGAGCCAGATGCGACATCCTTGAGTTTAAAAGTTCTTTGTGGAGCTTGCATTTGTCCAATTGCTTTCTGAATCTTTAAAATTTTTGGAACTCATTCCCACAAGACATTGCAGATCACGAAGTTTAGCTACAGACCATGTGCAGAAAAGAACTTTTGTGTGTTTGAACCCCCCCTTAATAATGTCAGCTGCTGTTCCCTAATGATTGCATTTGGAAAATAGTTATGCTTTATTTATCTTCTCTTTGTCACCTATAATTCTGTACACATTTTTTCTGCTCTGTGTGCTCCCTTTTTTCAGGCTGAGCCATCTAAGTAGCATATTTCTGCTTTTACTCTGTTTTTTTTGACGGGGAGACCTGATGGTGTACATCTGTGGGTACACTATGGATGCATACAATAGAATTGTATTTTTGGTTTGGCACTTTCAAGTGTTTCCAAACACTTGAACACTTTTTGTCATTTGCTTTATGATAGCTGTCCAACTAGAGTTTCTGTTGGATTGCATGACTATGTGACTGATCTTTCCTAACAGATAGAGCTTCTTTGCTAGGAGTGTTATTTTTGCATTTGCTGGTGTTGAATTTTTGGTAATCTCTTGCACAATCCCTTCACAAATAAGGGGGTTCTGCAGCTGGTATAATCATGCCTAGGACCTGGGATGAAATTAGGACTACATTACATGTGATATTATGCAAAAATGCAGGGTGCTTTGGTTTGCCAAGATGGTTTTAATCCAGGGGCAAGACAGGGGACAGATGATGAATACAAAGAATTGTAGCATAAAAATTTATAAGCAAAGCTGCAGTGGTCTCAAAGAAGTTTGCATAGACATCCTGAAAGACTGATAAAGAAGACTAATAATAAAGTATTATTCTGAGAAATTAGCCCTTCTGTTGAGTTTAATAAGCAGCATCAGAGGAGACTTCAAGTGCTTGTTTGGCAGTTTTACAGAGAGCAGAGACTGCCAGCTGTTAGCGTGATGGAAGCAGCAGTTAGCTTTCAGTGTTAAATGTGAGTGGATAGCTAGTGTGAGAAGGATCCGGGGGGTGGAGAAGTATATCAAGCAGTTTATGGTTAATGTCATGGAGCAAGGATCATGAGGGAAGTAGAGCAAGGGTGATGTGTTAGCCATACAAGTCAGCGTTTGTGTATGTTCAGTAGGATAAGCAAGAGGGCGTTAAATAGAGTGAGTTGTACGTGTTCTTCTGTTTGTCTGCTGTGGGCTGGGCTGGGTTGGGTTGGTGTGCACTGGGGATAACGGGAGCTTCACATCTGTCATTTCCACAGTGAAGCGGGTACGCAGTGAGTGGAGAACAAATGGAGTCCCCAGTGTGACAGGTTACACTGCAGAAAGGAATGCCAGATTATTTTCTTCCAAGGTGTTGAAATGCCAGGGCAACTCAGAGATCAGTCTTATCTAAAGCATCATGAAGACCTTGCTTGATGTAATACTCACAAAGTAATTATAAACAAAAGCATGTATTTTTGTTTGTTTACTAACTGGCATCTTAAAAACAAGAAAAAAGAATTGACACTTTTATTCACCCTTCTAGTTCTAGGTCCAATGATTAGTTCTGTGACAAGCCAGCATGACACTTTGAGTATGACAGAAGCCCTAATGCTGCAGCAGAGGCTGGGAATATTAATGGCCAAATCTAGGTGAGTGATTTTTAATTCTGCCAGTTCCCTAGCTGTTCAATTTCTTCCTCATAGTCTTGGTTCACATCTCTCCTTCAAAGCAGCATTTCAGTACTTGGTTTTCTGAAACATTAATATTAGAACATACTTGAGACAAAATAACAAGCTTGTATGATTGTTGATTACATACATTTTCTTTGTTGTTCTTGAGATACAGAGGCTGTGCTTCAGACATATTCATCTACTACAGCTTTCTTCTTGCAACTCTAGTGATTTTTTTTTTCTCCAAAATGCTTTGCATTTTAAATTCTGGGTTTTTTAAAAAGTTTTTTTAAAGAAGCAGGCACCTGTCTTCAACAGACTTGGTCAGTTTTTTCATGCTGAATACATAGAAAGTCTGATACTAACAGCATGCAGCTATGTTATTCTGTTTACACTATAAAACATGGAGGAGGTCTGAGCTTTATTAAGTGCATGCATTTGTGCCTGAAGGCTGCTAGAGCCATATGCAACTACATTGTATGGACCAGAATATCACTGTTAATCTGCATTGAGGCTACTGTCATCTGCTGCTCTTCATAGCAGGGGATTCTCAGGGTAAATAGCACAGTGGCTGTAGGCTGACAGGAACAACATCTGAACATTACTGTAGTGAGGCACTGTGGGGTGCCAGGGCAGGACCAGGAACAGGTGTTATTACCTGTATCTCCCTTTCTAAATAGAAGAGGAAGAAGAACTACTACTACTACTATAGAGATTTCAAAACTGCTCAATGAAAAAAAAAATTGTTCTGTGTAGCATAGATTCTCTCTGTTCTCTCCACAGCAGTAGAAGCAAACAAGCAACTCCCAGTTTCATTTTGAGTTGGGGAAAAATCTTTGTCAATATAATACATGTTTTCATGTTATGGCCAGAAATGACATTAAAGAATCTATGATTTTGGTTAGGTGTCTGGTATTTTGCCTCTTTATGACTGGATTAATTGGAGCAGTGTTGTTACCTCTGCAGGGGATTCTTGGTGAATGATTTTTACAGTCTCTAGCGTAGGAGTATCTCTTTTGAGTGACTTCTCTGATCAATAAAAGTGGAAGAGTTAGCTGCTTTTCATTGTATTCTTTGCACCGTATCCCTTAGCAGACTAAATGTACGTGGATACTACTGCTGCATGCTAATACAAATGCCTGTCTGGAAACCAAGTCATGGTTTTCTTAAGATGACATTGGATTTTTTTCCCTCTAGTCAGGAAAACTTACAGCCCATTGTGTCTTCTTTCTTCTTGATTTCTAATGTCGTGTCTTTTGTTGAGTTAATAGCTCTCTTCCAGGATTTTGCCCTGCTTTTCATTTGGGTGGTGGAAATTTTAGTTCTTATCCAATATAAATGAGTTAAGTTTTCTTTTGTCAGACTTTAAGAAAATATTTTCTTAAGTATTTAAGAAATATGAGACTTTACACCTTTTTCGTGGTGGTAGAGGCTGAAGTAGCATGTTGCGAGACTTCATTCTGTGAACATTTTGTCATACTGTTTTGTGAAAGTTTTGCCAAACACACAGAAATCTTTAAATGAAAGTACCAAAGGTATCAAGATTTTTTTTTTGTTTCATTACTTTAGCCATGCTGTTCAGTGTTACTTGAATATTTTACTTGTTTTAAAATGAAAATGTAACACAATTTAATCCAAATGGAACTCACCAGAAATAAAAAAGCCCCAAGTTTTAAAAGACTTGTCTTGAATATGGTTTTTTTTCCTTCCCTTGTCTTTGATTACATAGTTTGCTATACACTGCATATGGCAGGCATTCAAAATTGGAAGCACAGAGCCTCAGTTCATGGCTGCCAGCACAGGGTTGCCTGCAGGCCTGGAATGTGTCCACCCTGGAGCTGCCAAAGCCAGGGCAGCCTTTCGGGAGTGCCATATGGGCTCTTTGTGTTGCCTGTGCCTGGTAACCTGCTACAGCCCAGGGCTTCTAGGGCCGTCTCCAGTGCGGTGCTCCTGAGCCAGGGAGGGCTCATTTGTGTAAAAGCCTGCTCTAGGAGATGAAAATCTCACACAATAAGTGGTTGGGTTTTGTTTTCCCCCAAGCTGCTACCATGGGAATTATGGTGACAAATCAAAGGCGTATGTTTGGTAGTAACCTCAAGTTGTGTTATTGGTAGGACTTTAACAGCTCAGTGTTGCCACTCCTTACTGTCAAATCTAAATTAACTATCATATTTATAGTACCTACATTGATTGTTTTATTACATGTGACTGGAAGATTCATCATGAAGAGTTGTATGTCAGAGTAATTTGCATTGGGTTGTTTGTTGATGTTACTTCATTTTTACTTCAACTGAATGATCATTTTGTGGGTTGTTTTTTTTTTTTTTTTTCCCTTTAGAGATCAGATGGTCTTCTAAAGAAGTCATGGGTAGCTGTTGTAGCTGTCCAGATAAAGAAACTGTCCCAGATAACCAACGAAACAAGTTTAAGGTAGGCAGCTGGTGTGATGTGCTGTGAACTATTTTCTTGTTTTTTTACAGACTGTGTCTGTGATTAAAAAAAAAGTAATGAAAATAGAGTTCAAATTTCTGAACAGTTGAAACACTGCAGAGTTACAGGTGCCTGTGGCTACAGGTTTCTCTTGTGCCTTTGAGAAACTCTCTTTTATCAGCAGTGACAGGAATTCCCTAGACATGGTAGGCGTTTTTAGGATAGTTTTGATCTTTAGGAAGAGAAGAAGTCATGTGATTTTTATGCATCTCCATTTCAGTTGGTAGAGCCCAAGTAAGTGGTGTTGCCTGTGAAAGTTAATAGTTAAGTTAGGAAAGGAGTCCTTAGCATAAGGGAATAAATAGCTTTTGGGGAAGCGTGGTTATGAACCTGAATGTGGGGTCATCAATAGGAAATTTTAGCACTGCTGATTTTACTTGCAGGTCACTACTGATTATACATTTTGAAAACTTTTGTCCTTTATGTGGAGAAATTTTATTTCTAAGTGCCCTTTTGTCTCATATATCTCTGGAATTTATAAGCTTGTGAACACTCGTTCATGGGCTTGACATGCTAAGCATGAAGCAGCTGAAGTCAGTGACTATTAAGTCAGCATACCTTTGCATAGGTCACACAAGTCAGATTTGCTTCTGTGCTCCAAACTGTCTCTGTGAGTTGACAAAGGAATGTAATGCTTCCATAGTGAAAAATTGATTCATGTGTTGCCTGAGGGCAACAATGAAATGAGCTTTAAAGCCATGGGAATTTCTGGAAATGTTTAATGTTGTCAGTTAAGAAAGCTGAAGGACAAAATATTTTTCTGTTTTCTTGCTCTTTATGCATCACTGTGTAACTAGTTCCTACTTTTCTCCTTGTAGAATTTCTCTATTGTTTGTTTAGCAGGGGGGGTTGGGGGGGTGGGGGAGGGGGAGATGAAAGAACGTAATCTGCAAAATGAAGAAAATGGGCATAAGCCTCACAGGCAGATGAAATGATTCTTAATTCTTTCAAATTGACTAGATTTCAAGGTAAAAATGTATCTTTAAGGACTAACATTAACTCTGTAGGGAAATTTTTTTGTTAGCTGTTTTATTGATTAAGAAAGAATCCCACTAAAAGCAGCATTGTGAGGTAAAATAGAGGGGAAATATATATTGTCCACATTCTATAAAGGATGCAGATGACCTCAAAACTGGCTTAAAAACAGAAAGAACAAGAGTTTATCTTTATATGCATCTTTTCACACAAGATAACTATAAGGTATTTGAATTATTTGTTGACTTTAAAACGGCAGCAAAGTATCTAAAACTGTCGGGTGATTCAGCACAGTGCAAGGCTATTCATGTATGTGAAGGAAGCTTTATCTTGGAGCCACTTACCCTTTTTCATTCCTTTTCCCAACTGTAAGTGGGGTTATATGACAAAGCAAATATTTTTTTTTTTAAGAAATGGGGCTCTGAAAGATTCCATTATCTGAGGTATGCTTTATCCATGTGGGAATACTAGAATATGTACATAAAGCCAGTTTAAAAAAATATTTAACTTACACATCTACTTTAAATTTCTCATCAGATTTTACAGTAATGTTAGGCAGCCTCATTTGTATTGTTTTTAAATAAGTATTATTTTATTTTTTTAAATTCTGGGTTAGGGTAGCACAGAGACTAGTTTGTTGAGTTGGTTTTTTTTGTTTGTTTTTTGTAAATGTTCACTTCAAGGATTGTAACTAATACAGATGGAGTCTACCAGTCAGGCATTAAGATTATTAAAAGTGGTGTTATTTCTCAAAAGGGTAATTACCTAATGCTTTTTAATTTTTTTTGTAGGTTATTAACGTGGATGATGATGGTAATGAACTGGGTTCTGGCATAATGGAACTTACAGATACAGAACTAATTTTGTACACCCGTAAAAGGGACTCTGTAAAATGGCACTACCTCTGTCTCCGCCGCTATGGCTATGACTCAAATCTTTTCTCTTTTGAAAGTGGTCGAAGGTGTCAAACTGGACAAGGTATGTGGAAATGCTGTATATAAAGCTTTTTGGAAATTTATTTGATGTTGGAAGATATTTGTCAGTCCTTTGGCAAGAGTTATAAAGGCAGTAGTTCTGTATGTTAATGTGGCTTCTGGAAAAAAAATTACCTTATGGGGAATGGTCTTCTGGTAGGACAAGGATATGAGCTGCACATAGTTTTTGGCATTTGTAGGTATGGAGGACTTCAAGCTTCTATGTGAGTATTCTTTTGGTCAACTTAGGAGGTGGTTTTGACAGGGAAATTCTCCTGCCTCAGAGGTTGACTTGACTTCCAGGGGGAGGCAGTAGAATCTGAACTGGAGGAATCCCCTCAAATTCAAAGAATTCTCTCTTTTTAAGATTTTAAAAGTCTGGAGCGCTGATATGAACGGGGTGTCCCCACCTTATTATTGCCCTTAGTAACACACTTGTGTTTCATCCTCTTCCTAAAGCAAATACCGCTTTCATTAATATCAATGACATAATTCTCAGATTTTGACTTGAGGTGTGTATACTTCAGCTATGCTCAGTTATTTCTTGAGTGGCTTTCATTGGACAAAGATGGGTTACCTTTCCAGTACCCAGACCCTGCCTGCCTTGGCCAAGGTTGGCTCCCTCTGAGAACATTCAGGTGTTTCTGTCTTCCCTGCAGCAGTCCCCGAGGGAGCAGCTGTTTCTGTTGAGCCTTGTTTTGCATCTTCCTACGGTGAAATAGCTGTGTGTGGTTGGAATTCCTGTGCGTTCATATGTTGTGAAATTAAGTTCCAGTGTTCTTCTGGATTTTTGGCATTTATCAGTGTTCTTATAAATGATTTTAGGTTTTGTTTTTTAATTTCACTTTTAAAAGTTCAGAAAGATGGAAGAACTGGATCATGAATAAACCTAGTCAATATTCATTGTCCAAGCACAGGTAACAGAAGACAAGTTTTCTTCAGTGGGAGTTTAAAAGGCACTCTCAGTTCATCTCCTGATGAGAAATGGAGATATTTTCCAACACTGTAGTATACTCCATACTAAACTAAATTTTCATAATTCTTAAATTAATAAACTTTGTTTTGAAGATAATCACTTGAATGGATTTTGCAGGTTTAATTTACTGCTTCTTCTGAACACTGAAAACAGATACTAATAATACTTAATTGGAAATATTAGTTTGAAAGTTGTTCTCTACCGTCTATTAGCAAGTCTGCAAAATCTTACACCAAGTCTAATTCACAGCTCTGCCTTCCTTCTGATTTTTTTTTTTAAACAAGATTAAGCAGGCTGTGTAAGCAGCAACCCTTTCCTCCCTCTTTTGCTTCTTGCCTTCCTTATGTAATGCTAAAATACTGTGAATATTGAGAAAAAAGAAATCTGGCAGAAAATGTTCTCTGCTGCCCTTTTGCAATGGAACATTGTTCCTGAAGCCTACAGTGGGTTTGTGGGCACTGTTGCAAAACTTCATCTTCACTTCACTTGGAATGACCAAGAAGTTTTTCATTTGAGAATTCCCTGAATACTGCCCAGCAACTTCTTACATTATTCAGTATTTTTGTTTAGGTTTTTCCTTTAATATCAAGTTATTTCTGTTGATAAGTTGTGAGAAGCAATGATGGTGAAACACTGAGTTTGTGCTAGGTATGAAAAACCTTGCAGACATGTCTTGGGAGCACATCTAACAGATAATTCAGGATATAAAACCTGGAGAAGTTGGTGTGTCACCATGTTGTATGACAGATCACATTATATTTAATATGAATGTATTTAAAGGCAGCTGAATTTCTCAGAAACATACTGGGAACTTTTTAAAGTTTTTGAACCTAGTTTTTTTAAAATTCTGGTTTTTGTCCATTAAGATTTAAATATCCAGTGTGAATGTTCAGAAATATACAAAGTATTAAACATGGACTATTGTACATGGCTGGATTAGGGGTCAGGGACATATAGTGGTAGAAGCTCTAGAGATAGCTACAGTGTTGCAAACATGAAGCTTATTCAGTGCAGCAACTGCATATTAATAGCTAAGCATTGTTCCTCATAGCCCATTTGGTCTACTCCCAGCTGGGGTTGTGTGAACTTCTGCCATGTGAAGCATTTCTGGTGGTTCTGATGCAGTCACAGCACTGCATCTCTAAATATATATGATGATAGTAATTGCCAGCGTATTCACATAACTGCACTTAACAGAAGTGGCTATATAGGTAGGTAGTTTTCAGTAAAGAGTGTTTTAAGATTGTAATACTCACTTTAAAAAATGAGCACCTGCACCCACGTTTAACAAGCGTGTCAACTTTAACTTCATGCTTTCAATGGAAGAATAATCCAAAGCTGCGACTTTGCTGGTGAGGGTAAGTTGGGACACTCCCTGCTGTTCAAAGGCAAAGTGGCACAATACACACGCAAAATACATGGTATTGCTGCTAACTTTGTGTTCTGTGTCTATCCTTTAGCCTGAAGCAATTAGTTTGTTACTGTCTGTTCCACACAGTTTGTCTTACTAGCTTTTCATTTTAGTCTTCTTAAAGAAACTGAACTTTTACCCAGTGTTAAATCCTTTTCTGTTGTGCAGGTATCTTATTTTTATGATAGTTTAATAGAAATCTGATTTAGGAAATAGGACTTTGTAGCACCACCGTAGTTAAATATGTATTTATTTAACAGGTATACTTTTTATCAGCTTCAAAAAAAAAGGAAAAAAACCTTGTTTTTTTTCCCCTCATTTAGCACTCTAAATTTAGTTTTGCTCCTAACCGAATCAGTTTTCTGTTCTAATTTAACTTTTGGTGCATGGGAACCTTATTCCTCTATTAGATAACTGCCTTAAAGGTTGTCACAGTAATTTTGTGTGTTTTGGTGCAATAAGAATTTCACAATACTTCTGCTTCTTGAACAGGTATTCGTTATGTGGATTCCAGTTCTATTTCTTGGAAGTTATATATATCTTGTAAGGCATGCTCCTTGATTTTTTTTTTTCTTTTTGGTGTATTTATAGGAATCTTTGCCTTTAAGTGTGCCCGGGCAGAAGAGCTATTTAACATGTTACAAGAGATAATGCAGAATAATAGCATAAATGTGGTAGAAGAGCCAGTAGTAGAAAGGAATAATCATCAGACTGAGTTGGAAGTACCAAGAACCCCTCGAACACCTACCAGTAAGTATGGTTCTACTGTCAGATGACATACCTGAATGTAATGTGGTACTTAGCTGAAAATAGTGTTTGATTTGAATTTAATCTTTGAGTAATTAAAAGGAAGGCTAATTTAAAGCTAAGAGGCTAATTACCAGTAATGCATTCTCTTGAGGTACTTGCTGAGGATTATCTTCAAGAAAAGAATTTTGGGAACTTAGTTGTTGCATAAGAACACTTATGAATACACTTTTTGAATTGCTTTATGATATATCAACGTGCTTTACCTGTAGCATTTCAGAGAAATGTTAATGTTGGGCAGTGTTTCAGACTTTTTATTAGAGAAAAAAAAATACTGTTTAAATCACACGTGCAGCTGGTTTGGAATCTTTCTTTTGCTCTGAGTAGATGAATGGGTGAATGAAGTATTTACCTAAAATTTTCTGGTATTTTTGAAATCTCATGCAGATGGCTTGATATTTGAAACTATGAATTCCAATTTATTGATGATTTCAGAGAAATGGAAGCTTGGGTAAAGGAGCCTCTTTTTCTCAGGGAGAGATGTTAATGAGGGAAAGAGATGTTGTAGGGAGTTTACTGGGTGTGTAATGCACCTAGCTAGTTTCAGTGGTTGCTTCAGAAATGTGTTCTGGTAAATACTGGGATGCTTTTCTGTTTTCCATTTCCTTCCTCTGAGCAAAAATGAGCTTTGTGAAGATTTAATATTACTTTACATATTTTTCTTTCTCTTTTGAAAATTAAACTTTATATCTAAAGTATCTTATTCATATACAGTAAAATGTTCTATTTTAATATGGTTTTGGTTGTTTTCTAATTGAATCAGCTCCTGGGTTCAATGCACAAAGTTTACCCAACGGCTACCCCAGATACCCATCCTTTGGAGATGCTTCATCACACCCTTCCAGCAGACACCCTTCTGTCGGCAGCGCGCGCCTCCCCTCTGTCGGTGAAGAGTCAACACATCCCTTACTTGTGGCAGAGGAGCAAGTGGGTGTTTATTTCTCTTCGTACAACCTAGGTTCCACATTACTTCAGGTTTTTCTAATGATTGTTCTCTAGGCTTTCACTTGCCTTTTTCAGTAACAGGTGTAATGTATTCCTACAGTATTTTAACTACCTCAGAAAAGTGTTTGACTTGCCTCTTTGAAGGGATATGTTGTAGAATGGCTTGCTGAGGAATTCGTATTTTATGTAAAAATAAAGATACAGAAAGTACGTGTTTGCATTACACTCTTTTCAAAAATTTTAGTAATTATTTTCAAACATGAGTAATTGTACCTTGTAATGAGAGATCCTGGTGAAAAAGCTTCTTTATATATGTCTTCTATTTTCCAAATAGAAGCCATGGAATAATTTAGTTTAGAAGGGACCTCCAGTCCTCTATATCAAAGTTTTAAGTTAGAGACAGCTGCACAGAGCCTTGTCCTGGTCACGTTTTGAATACTACAGGCAAGGAGATTCCACAGAATCTGAGCCATTTGTTCCAGTGTTTCACCACTTTAGTTGTGAAATAATTTCTCTCTTAACATATTACCAGATTTTTGCCTGTTACATCTGGTATTGGCTGTCCCTTGGCCTTTTGCTGAACATCCCCAAAAAGGGGTCTGGCTCTGTCTTTGCTTTATCTCTTAGGTAGTTGAAAACAGCTATTAGGTGGTTCCCTGCCTTAATGGAACTAAGATAGTGTCCTCATACAGTCTCCTTGTATGTCATGTGCTCCAGCTCCTCTCTAGTCGTGGCCCTCCACTGGACTTGCCTCAGTATGGTGCTGTCTTTTACTCTGGAGCTAAGGTTCAGTCTCGTGACAGCTGCATTGATGGTAATAGTAACTTTCCTTAATTTACTGGCTGTGCTGGTGCTGACACAAACCAATGCATGTTTGGTCTTCATTGCTGCAAGAGCAGACTGCTGACTCACACCATCTACCTGGAGCCCTGAAGTTTTGCTGCAAGGTTGTTTTCAGTTAGTTGGCATCTAGCCTGTACTGTTGGTGTTGTTTCATACCAAGCACTGGATTTTGTATTTGCTGTTGCTAAACTTCATAAGGTTTCTATGAGCTCGGTTCTCCAGGCTGCTGAGATCCCTCTCAGTAGAAGCCCTACCAGTCTGGATAGACTGAAAACTGTCAGGGTATGTTCTCTCTCATCATTCAGGTTGCTGATGAAAATGATAGTCAAGTTTAAAAATGTCATGTGGTTTAGGAAGACTTTCCAGTGTGACAAGAAACAGTGTTGGAAACAAGAGAAGGTAGCCAGAGCAGAGTGCTGTGAACTGTCTTGTGGGAAAGGATTTGTTAGGAGCCCTCAAAGAAAAGCTCAGGTCTTATCGTTGGAGTTACTGAATAGTAAGGGAGTTTAAAAAAATCAGTGGAGGAGTCAAGTGAGCTGGTAAATGACACTTCAGCTTGCAGAGCTTGAGAGAGAGGTTGGCAAGCTACGACTGCTGCTGTAAAATACTCTTTTTGCTGTATGTGTATCCAGATGTAGAATTAAAATTTAGAAAAGGAGTCCAGTCTTTCCCATTCAGTCTGGTATTGATCCACTGTGGAAATTGGAGGGATATAACCTAGGAGTGTATTTCTGCCTTTCTTAGTGACATATGGTGCCAACTCCTGCTTCTTTTTAATTCTGAGTGTCACACTTCATATGGAATTGTATATTTTTCTACTTGAGTTCCTGTTCTTAGGAGTCTATTGGCTCTTGAAGAAAGAATGGATAGTTCTTCCTGTAGACCCAACCTCTTTTTTTTGTTTCTGGAATAATAATACACAAGGCAAGAGACAGAGGGTTTTCTTAGGTATCTCAGTGGTTTTCTTTTTGGTTGGGTTTTTTTTTTTTCCCCCTTTTTATGGACCGTAGATTTCCTTGCAATGTGGAAGTTATGAACATAAACTTAGCCAAAGTTACTGTTGGTCACTGGTAAGGGAAATCAAAGTAGAGCTCTCAGTGATCTGCCCAGGTAAAGTAATGAGCGAAGCTGGAGCAGCCCACAGTGGCCTTGATTAGAGCCAAGCTCTAGAACTAGAGCACAAACATGTTTTATTTGAGATAAAACATCAAATAAAAATAATTATCAATGTAAGATATAAATTCTGGTTTTTTGTTAGAGGAACATTAACATAACTAATAACAAAATTTCAGGGGAAAATCCTAAAACTGACTACAGTTCAGCAAAATGCCAGAGAGGTGACTTTTGCTCTTAAACACCTGCCATCACAAGTTTTTCTTTTCAGGTATTTTGATCAGAAAAGTGGGGAGTTAAGAAGCTAATAAATTTGGAGGGGGGGAAAAGGCACAATAGTGCTTGAACTTCTCTTTTCTTTCCCTTTTAGGTGCACACTTACGTAAACACTACTGGAGTACAAGAGGAAAGAAAAAATCGATCAAGTGTGCATGTGCCACTGGAATCAAAGCTTTCAAACACTGAAACAACTAAAGTGAAAGAAGATCAGTTGTGTACTGATGACAGAGATGCTCAGGTTCTCCTGGAGCCTGAAGGAGTGAAGTTTGTTTTAGGACCAACACCTGTTCAAAGGCAGTTAATGGAAAGAGAGAAACTGGAACAACTTGGGAGAGATCAAGTTAGTGGCAGCAGCACAAACAACACTGAATGGGACACTGGGTATGACAGTGATGAACGTAGAGAGACACCATCTGGTAATAAATTGGTGTATGAAAATATAAATAGGTTATCAATCCCTAGTGCCTCAGGGGTCAGGAGAGGTCGCTTGACATCAACCAGTACCTCAGACACCCAGAACATTAACAACTCTGCTCAGAGAAGAACTGCGCTGCTGAACTACGAGAACTTGCCATCCTTGCCTCCTGTTTGGGAAGCCCGCAAGCTGAGCAGAGATGAAGATGACAGTTTAGGACCAAAGACCCCGTCTCTGAATGGCTACCACAATAACCTAGATCTAATGCATAACTATGTTAATACAGAGAATGTAACAGTACCAGCAAGTGCTCATAAAGTAGAATTTACACGACGTCGGGACTGTACCCCAACAGTCTTTAACTTTGACATTAGGCGTCCAAGTTTAGAACACAGGCAGCTCAACTATATACAGGTTGACTTGGAAGGTGGCAGTGACTCTGACAACCCTCAGACTCCAAAAACCCCCACCACTCCACTTCCGCAGACTCCAACCAGGCGCACAGAGCTGTACGCTGTGATAGACATTGAAAGAACTGCTGCTATGTCAAGCTTGCAAAAAGCACTGCCCCGAGATGATGGTACTTCTAGGAAAACTAGACATAACAGTACTGACCTGCCTATGTGAGCCTGGGGAGTGTTGAATCATTTGCACCTTTTGTGAAGTTTATAAAATTGAAGATGCGAGTACTTTGCATTTCTTAACACTAACGCCTTTTATAGACTAATAGAATTTTTTCTGCATACTTCGTGTACTTGTCTTACTAAAGGGAATTAATGTAGAGCAAGTATTCATTTTAGGTAACACTATTTCATTCTACAGTAGAAGTAATTACTGCATAGCAGCATCACCACCTTTCACAGTGCCTCTTTAATTGATTAGAGTCTGAGTGACATGCCAGTTTTGAATTTATAAATATTCTGGTCTCGTGCCTATACTCATTAATGGCATTTATAACACTTTTTAAAGCCTCTTGATATGTGCATTATTAGCAGGTAAACCTAATCTTTCAATATACATATCTGATGTTCATTCCATTGAAGTGGTTCCTCCAGAATCAAATGTGTGTAATGCGTTAATTCACTCAGTTTGACATACACAAGATAGACTGGTTCATCTCAAGGAATATAAACACCACACCTTTTTTGTCTATGGGCAAGAAGGCCTCTAATTCCTGACAGTTTTCTTAACTTGTGTGATATTTGAGAGGTCACATTGACGGTTGTTGATTAGAGCTATAAACACATCAAAAATACGCCTTAAGCTCCTTCCACAGGAATAGAATTCCAAGTGACATATCAAATTCCCTCTGAAATCTGACAAAATTTTAATCACATCAGAGTTTTGGGTTTTTTTGTGAAGGAATTCACAGGTGGGCTGTAAGAATTAAGGCTCTCTTGTCATTTCTTAGTTCAGTGTGCCTTCTTTTCTTTGCATTTGTGTGTTTCCTTTTTATTTGTTCCATAATGTCTTGTTTTAAAAGTCAAAATTTTGTACATAGCTTTAATTGTTCAGGGTCATCTATGTATTTGTCTTACTCTCTGCATTTGACAAAGCAAGATTCTTGAAGGTCAAATGGTTGTCTTTGTCCAGTGTTCTACTTTTTTATGCCTGACAGAAATATCCCAGCTCTCCAGCAGCATGCATTATTGCACAACTGGAAAGGTTTATTATGCAGTTATTGTCTTCCTCTAAAGCATCAAACACAGGTTACACGGGAGGCAGGGTACTGGACTTGATAGTTCTTTATAGAAAGTTGTACGTTCTAGTAATGTGCATCCATAGGTGATAGTGTACTTTAATTTAAAAAAAATACATAGTAAATTATCTGAAGGTAGTATTATCTATGAGCATACTTGTTCTCCTTTTGCAGTTGGTGAATTTGGTTACAGTGATGGCTGCTCAGTGTTACAGGTACATCCAGGTAGAACGTTGTTTGTTGGATATGCCAGAGGCACCCTTAGAAGTTTTTTTTCTATTTTGTTTATTAATACTCTGAATAATCTTAGAATTCTGGCAGTATTGCAGGTGCACCTTGGTACTAGCAGCAGGAGAGATTGCTCTTGAGCCTGTGATTGCAAAGGAACTCACACTTGTGTGAACTGGTATGATGTAAAATAACCCTTGAACTGTGAGGAAAAACATGCAAGAAAAGCCATTTGGAGATCTGAAAAAGCATTAAGGGTCTCCATGCAATATTTGAATTGAAGTTTTATAAAAACTAAACTACAATTATTTTCTGTCTTTTAAATTGGTGTTTATTTCTGTTCCTACAACTTTTTTCTTTGGTCTTCTCTCATTTAGTAGTGGCAGCAGTAGTAGCACCTGAAAATATATGTCTCTTGCCATACCATTAGATGACATCAGGCCACCTTTTCACTCTGGCTTTCATTATTCTTTACAGACTGTATGGTACTGAAATACCAGATGGACAAAGAGCATAATTTGCTGAAGTAAACGATGGGAGTCATTGAGACCATTGTGAGGAACTTAAGAGAGATTTTTTTTAAAAAGCCTTATTAATTATTTCATGGTCAGCCTCTGCATACTCTTGTGATAGACTCACTGACTTGTGAGGAGACCTTGGTACTCAAGAAAGTAAAGACTGCCTAGAGCTAGGCATTTTACAGGTTGTAGCCAGGTGGGGGTTGGTCTCATCTCCCAGTCAGCCAGCAACAGGACAAGAGGACATAGGCTTAAGCTGTGCCAGGTAGATGTTAGCAAGAAATTCTTCACAGAAGGGCTGATTAGGCATTGGAATGTGCTGCCCAGGGAGGTACTGGAGTCACTGTCCCTGGAGGTGTTCAAGGAAAGTCTGGACCTGGCAGTTGGTGCCGTGGTCTGGTTTACAAGGTGGTGTTCGGTCATAGGATGGCTTCAATGATCTCAGAGGTCTCTTCCAAGCCTACTGATTCTGTGATTCTGTGATTGTGTAACTGCTCCCTCACATCTTTGCCATTGCCTCACCTTATGGATCTCCTGGTCTGTACTGAAGAGAAATTACCATGTATTGCAAAATACTTACTGGGTTAATAATATTGGTGTGATTCTTGTTCTTAGCATATAGCTCACTTAAATTTGTGAGCTGGACTAATGCTTCAGCATGTGTTTTGAGGCAAACCTGTTTGAGCTAGCTAGCTACTTGCAAATATATGGTCCTCATCTGTATAGTTTGGACTAATTAACTGGACCCTTAAAACACACCTGTGAGGCAGGGAAGTAATAATATTCTTAACTACTAAAGAGGGAAGCAGAGGCTTTGGGTAGATCTTAAGTGACCTGCTGAAATTTCAACAACCAGCCATATCCCTCCTTAGTTCCAGTGCACTGTCCTATGCATTTATTCTGAATAATTTCAGATAAAAAGAACAGTCTGAGCAAAATTTTTACATTGTTGCAAGTTTCACAATGTTTTCTTAGCTCTGGTCCCCAGAATTGAGAACATACTGAAATTACAACTGTCTGTAGCCTTAATTATATTAGCAAGCCTGATGACATATTTTCCAGGACTACTTTTTTAGCCTGTTACGTTTTACAGGTGGGATAACACTTTCTTGTTTTGTGTACGCTGCAAACATACTGGGTAGTCCCTGTCACCCACACTACTCATTTTTAGCATTCCTTATTTTCTGCCCCTTGAAGTAGATGCAGTTGCAATGCACTTTACCCTTTGAGACTTGGTAAATATTTTTTCAATTCAGTCTCTTTTAAAGGCTGTGATGTTAGATTTAGTGTCTGTAATTTAGGATTCAGTTTTCAGCTGAAATCTCTCCATGGTATCTAGATCATATTTATTTTGGGCCCACAGGTGTATAGACTAAGAAAGTAGAAATATGTAACCATTTTCTTTAGTAAATGTGGCATGTTAGGTTTACATAAACTAGGTCCTGTAAAAATGGTAGCATCTCCATCAATTGTACTTTTCATCCATAACGTGCAGTCGGTTGCTGCCCTTCAAACACATTTTACAAGGGGAAACCTTTAACTGTAGGTATTCCTTTAGTATAATGATTTGAGAAAGACATACATTACTGTATTTTTTAAAAAAGGAAACTGAGTAGTTAACACAAAAAAGTGACCAAAAGTATATCGTAAAGATTGTGCTAGAAATACAGGGAGTGAGAAATTATTCCATTATATATCCATTCATTCCATTATATCAGGATTTTTCCTCAAAATTATATCAGAAGGAGGACCAATTGTTTTAATTTTTGTGGTGTTTTTTGCTGACTTCCTAAAGCAATATTGAAAAAGACCGTTCTGAAAACATTGACGCTCATTAGAACATCTTTTGTTTCCTCCAATAAATATGTTTTGCATTTGACAGGGGTTGAATCTGATGATGTGCGTTGAAGCCCTACTCCTCTTAAAGTCTTCAGAGCTTTTATAGAAAATAAAAGTGTTGAAGTAGAAATTTCATATAATAAATTGATAAAATGTCCTTCCCCCTCCCCGATGTTTGGATATTTGTGTGTGTTTGCACCTCTGACTAGGGCTTGGGTATTAAAAGGATCATGGAAATGTGTAAACTGTACAAAGTCCGAACCAATGTCAAAACAGGTCTGCTTTTTATAGGTGACAGACCAGCACTTGATTTTGCTGGTTTTATAACACTGTGTAATGGCTCAAAAGCTGGCTGTTCTTGTTTTTGTTTTATATTTAACCACTTCTCAATGAGAGAGATTCAGGAGAGAGCAGATTGTTCGTATTCATTGTTGGTGAAGTAAAAATGGAAATTCTGATTAATGTCAGTTACTATTTTGAGCATATAATGATCTATCTGATTTGGACATCTATTTCTAAGCAGTATTCCTTGCTTCATGTAAGGTGAGATCAATGGTGAAATTCCATTTCTGCACTGTACTAATTTATTTAATGGCTGCAAATAAGATGAAACTAATGGAGTAGGAACTAGTAGTGGACTTAAATTCTGAACTTCTACTATTTCCCCTAAAGGAGTCTGGTCCTTCATTGTGATAGATAGAATTAGGTATTTTTGGATTTTAATTATATGATCTTTCCCATCTCTTCCTTGAGGTAGCAATTCAGGCATTTATATTTGACAGTATTTACTTAATATAAACCTAAGTTCATTTATTATATCTTTATTTTTAATTCATATACACTCCAAGAAACGAAATCCGGAAGAAATTCCACCACAAAAAACTGCGTTAAGATGGAGTCAGGATTGCTGATATCCTTCTTACAGAAGATTATTAAAAAGGAAGTCATTTTGAGGCTCTTTCACGATCTTTAGGAATTACTTCCTCTTTTGGACAAGATAAGTGCATCAGAAGAAAAAAAACAGCAACTTAGCATCTGCAACTCTGACCATGTATACGTTATTTCTTGTGCTGTGCTGTAAGGTATGTGACTAAGTCTGTCAGATGTCTTAGGAGGATATTTTCCTAACATGGTGTTTACTCCAGATTAACGCAGTATTTTGTTTGGAAGTATGTAGGTGTACAGTAGAAATAGAATATGAGAAATAAGGTTGATGAAACAAGTGTTGGACATTTCTATATTTTTATACATTATGAAGGGCATTTTTGAAATTTTTCTTGCAGTTTTAGTAATTATTTAGTGTGGTAATATACATATATTGTGACAATGTTTTCCGCTATATCCATTACTTTGGTGTAATTCTATTTTATGTAGCAAATACGTGTATATAGAAAGGACATTATGTAAAAACCATGATTAAAAAATAGAGTCAAGCCCTTCAGAACAGGGACCGTCTTCCTCTGTGTCTACAAAGTACTAAATGCCTTGGGGTCCCAGCCAGACCTTCTGTCTGAGACCTGTAGTGACTGAATTGCCAGGTGAGGAGTGTGAGGGAAGCAGCTCCTCTGCTTTCCATGAAAAGCCTTAGTACAAAAGGTGCTGTGAAGCTCACCCTGCCAATCCCCAGTGCTGGGGCTGTGCTGTGTACACAGCCCTGTACCCGCCAAGCGACCCAGAGAGCCCAGAGTCCATCTATCTTTTGCTCCAGTCCTTCCCCTTGGCAGTAGGAAAGGAAGTCTGACAAGGAGCTTTGTCATCAGGAAATCTTCCTTGTTAGCAGGGTGACCCTTCCAGAGCTTGTTCAGTCTGCATGCAGTGTCCTTTGAAGCCAAACAAATGATTCCTGTTGACTTCAAGGGCCACTGATCTTGCTTCTGCAAGATCAAGTTCTGCTGACATAACAGCTCTGCTACATCTGAGGACCTGGTTGGCCAAGTTCTTCAGGAATGGTCTAAAAAGATGTAAAAATATAAATATATTTAATTACATGTCCTGAAAACCAAATTCTATTTGTTGTGGTCAGAGTTCAGATAAATATGGGAATTTTGATTTTTTAGTCATACTTGCATATATATTGCTTTAACAATTGTGTATGAAAGAGGAAGTGATTCTAAAATATGTGAAAGATCAGGATTACACCTGTTTTTTAATGGTTATGTTATTTAGGAATGGATGTCAGCGAATTTAACTCCATAATAATGCAGTTTTTTTGCATTGGAATATGTGTGTCTATCATACACCCACATTTTATATATATTATATATTTGGTACTAACTTTGTATTTTGAAATTTTGCCAAATCACGAACACAGATGTTCTCACTTGTAAGTCTTTGGTACTTAATAACCGAATGTATAAGAGATGCTCTGGTATGAGAGGAAAGAGTGTTGTATGGTGTCCCACAGTCCAGATGGCTCAAGCAGCAGGCACGTTGCCTTTCTCATGTCTGGCTTCATTGCAGCATCACCCTTGGTCTCCTGGAAAGCAGTTCTGTGTCCCAGCCAAGCCGCAGGCCAGCTGCGCACCGTGCTAGCCTCAGAGCTGACTGGCAGTACTGATACAGTAGCCACCAGTGTGCCACAAACACATGGATTAAATGCAGAAATAGACATTTCTACAAAGGCCAAAATCTTTCGTTGTATGTTCCTTTCTTGTTATTACATTGTATCATATTGTAAGATTATTGTATGTCCTAATTTGCATTATAAAATGTTTTTTCCTACTTAAAGGCATAAATATAGGAACTTTGTATAAAGGTAGCTTTCTAGATTTTTATTTCTTTTATATAAAAAGTCTAAACAGTGGGAGTACCATTGCCAAATTGTTTATAAAATGTCAAGTAATTTTCCCTGTTCAATTAATTTGTTTTTACAAACATTCCGTATTTCTTATACTATGCAGAAAGAGTGTATTTTTATGCCATTCCACATTAATCTTAAAAAAAATTATTTCATTTCTTTTAAGCTGTCATTATTGAGAAAGCTTACCAAATGTGCATTTTTAAAAAAATGTGTCATGTACATTTTTCCCCTTACCAGTGCCAACTTCATTTGGAAAAAAAAATTGTAGCATGGCAATAAACTATTGATTTTACATTAAAAATTGTTTGTGGGTTACTTCAGTAGTTTGCAGTGTAAGTGTTATTGTATTGTCTTTTGTTTGTATAATCTTTATTGCTTTTCTTTAAATCTCTGCTTCATGTACCTCTCTGCCCTCCTCCCTGCTTCCGCATTCCACTCATTACTCACTAGTAAAAACACCCCCAAAACTGATCATGGTGATCTGAAGTCTGTAAATTCATCTCCAAGATTTTGTTTCATTTCTGCTGGTGTTCTGTCACATCTTTGTCATGCACATAGATTGAGATTTTTTTTTTTAAGTGAGATTTTTAAAATGAGGCATTTTTTTCTTCACATACAGTGCAACATGAAAAATTGCCCTTGGCACAGCAGAGGTGAGGGCACTGCTCAGCTGAAGAGAGGCAGGAGCCCAGAACCAGCCCTGCTGCCATGTTCTTCCTATTCTGGTGTCAGTACTTTTACACATTGTAAATCGTAGCTTAGCAATGGCCAAAAGCCCCTCAAAAAATTTACTAATTTGCTGTAGTTTTTCTGTGAGCATTGGATCTTTCAGAGGCCATAACTTGGATAAGTCTGACCACTTTAAAATTTTTTTTCTTCCAACTCACCACAGTAGCAGCAAATGTGAAATAAAATGAATTATTACTTCAGTGCAAATCTTTATGAATGCTGTGATTCAGAGAGAAGCTGTTTACATGGTTTTAGTTGTATTATTTCCCCTTGCCAAAACTTAAATAGTTTTCTGTATAACTCGGAGGTAAACCAAAGATACTTAAATTAAATTAGTGGGCTAGTTTTCAGAACAGGGTTGTGGAGGGAAGTGTATCTAACTGTGAAGAAAACGGGACAAAAAGCTTAACGTACTCAAGAACTAATACTAACTAGGTATCAACAGAATTAGCAATACAGGTGAGTGCTGTTTAAGTCATGTTCTTTTTTGCCATCTCCATTGGGATGGATTTCTGTCTCTGGCCAGTTTGAATGTAGAACAAACAACCTTCCACATATCCCAAGAGTTTAGTATATAGCAGCAAAAAGAGGGATACCAGATGGAATTAGTTCTTGAGGATGAGTCATACGAAATAATACAGATTGGTTTTGGTCTCTTTATATGACCAGGTAACGGGCTGTTTGTGTAGAGGGAAAGCAGTGACAAAGCAAGGTTTAAGTGTTGTCTCACACTGGCAAAGCTGCCAGGGGACTAGTTAGCAGTTTTTCTGTATTGAATTGCAGAGCGTACGGAGTGGGCTTGCGCTGGGCATCTCCCGTTCACTGCTTGTACCTGGAGACTTGGTCTAAGAGCAGCCACATGGCGTGGGCTGGCAAGCAAGCGCATTGGAGGCCACAAGCACTAACTAAAAATGCTTTTGACCTGTCTGAGAAACGATCTCCAGGAATATCACCGAACCGCAGGATCAACATAGTTTGAATTGGAAGAGACCTTAACAATCATCTAGCTCCCAGCCCCTCTGCCATGGGTAGGGACACCTTCCACTCGACCAGGATGCTCAGAGCCCATCCACCCTGGCCTCGGACACT
>JANPWX010000699.1:6820502-6885547 GCA_024734555.1 Trochalopteron elliotii | reverse complement strand
GGTTACTGCAATAATTATTTTGCATTGATATAAACAAAAAATAACAATAAAAGAAGGACGAGTTCAGCTCAGGTATCAAAATGCTAAAGCCTCAGTATGGTCAGTGAATAGACTTGGTTCCTGCTGGCTGTGCCTGCCCTCGGGCTGTGTGGAAGGGCCGGCTAGCGGGGCAGGGCAGCAGCGCACGCCCAGCCGTGAAGAGATGGGCTGGCAGTGGCCTTGAGTGCACTGTAGTGTGCGAGCAGCTGCACCCCGTCTTGTAATCCCTTCACAAGACTACGAGACTGCGAGACAGGTTTGTAAGAACCCTAACTGTGTCTTAGATATACCTATCACAACAAAATGGGATATGGAAGTAATGTTATTAATAGAAACATTGTTTAAGTTGTTAGTGTCAGGGGTTTGCTTTTAAAATGCATAGATTTATTGAAGCTAGAACAATGTTCTTGCATTAACTGTGTTTTAGGCATCCATTTCCCTTGCTCCTGTGAACATTTTCAAGGCAGGTGCAGATGAAGAGAAGGCAGAAACAGCTCGGTTGGTAAGTTTAATTCTCTAAGAAACTGGTAGTACTTGAGGTAATTAAACTTTGTCTTTTCTACTACTAAAACAACTTTTACTGTATCATGATATGGAACTTCTGTCTCTAACTGGCTTTTCTTGTTGTGTGTCTGTAAACAGAAGGGAGGAGGAGTGTTGTTTATACTGAAAATTAGAGAAACTTTTCATTGTCAAAACCAAAGTACCTCTACTGGAGCTCAGAAGATTGGTGCTTATTGGGTGGTATTTCTTCTGGCTTTGAGACAGATTTACAGTTTCTGGGAGATTTAAGTATATTTCATCTGGTTATCAAAACTTAGCAGTTAAGAGACTTGCCTTAAGTTAAGTTAAGCCTCCATTGGGTTGGTTTAAATGTGGAAAGCTATGTGATAGTGTATAATTCTTGTATTATAGTAGAAGTAAATTAATCCCTGAGGTATATTTATTTTCATTTCAGTCATCCTTTGTTGGTGCCATTGCCATTGGTGACCTAGTCAAGAGCACCCTGGGGCCTAAAGGCATGGTAAGACAGCTGCAGGCTCTCACTAGTCATACCTGTTGATTTAGCTTTAATAGTTGCAGTGTGTTTTCAAGCACTATTTTAAATCTTGCATCTTGTAGGACAAGATTCTTTTAAGTACTGGGAGAGACAGCTCTGTGACAGTTACCAATGATGGTGCAACCATCCTGAAAGCTATTGGAGTTGACAATCCAGCTGCCAAGGTCTTGGTTGGTGAGTTTTTAAAGGCTTGATATTTCTTAATTTGTAACTCTGTTATAGAGTTTTTATTTGTTCTTAGAAAAGTGTTCTTGAAATATTGTAAAAAATTGAAGGGAGGGGGAGCAGAAATCCTAAAATAAGAAGGGCAGGGTATTGCAAGAGTTGTGGCATTCTGCAAAAGTAAAACTGTGGTGTATGCTGCTCTTCAAAACTGTTTTTTTCTTTTCCCTCAACTCTGCTTTGTCCCAGGCGTCAGAAGGGACAAAAGACAGCTGTGTGCCCCTCTTTCTGCAGTGGGAAAATTCAGAACAGAAATCTGTGCAGCAAGTTCTCTGTTTTTCCCAGATTTAAATCTCTGTCACTCAGGGAGCACGGTGCTTCTGTATAGAGTTTACCATTGTGAACAACTGTCTTACGGTGCCAGTGGTCCACTGCTGGTGACAAGCAGGAGCCTGAACTATTGGGTGTCAGGTTTACTAATGACTTTGTGTTTGCTGTATCCCAGTTTATGAGCAGTTCATGCAGCAGACCTGGTTATTATAGTCTCTGATCCTGTATCTATACGTTAGAGCTTCTATCCAGCTGTACTTCCTTTTGATAAACATCTTTAGGATGGGGAACAGAGGGGAGCATCTTGACCATCACCAGGCTGCAACTGGTGTCTAGGTTGCAAGTAAAGAGCAGGAATTTGAAGGATACTGAATTTCATTTGCATCTTTTGTTTTTCTGGGTTTTTTTTCTTTTAGAATTCTCTCTTTACACAAAGAGTAAGATCTGTTTTTCTTGTCCAAATTAATGCATGAGAAAAATGGCATTAATACTGCGTTTTCCTTCTTCAGATATGTCGAAGGTTCAAGATGATGAAGTTGGCGATGGAACTACATCTGTCACAGTGTTGGCAGCTGAATTACTGAGGGTGGTGTATTACGTTTTTTCAGATGTTTGTCAGTGTACTTCTGTGATACCACCAGTAGGAGGGGTGTTATCCTATGTTTGGGAAAGAGCTCCCGAAGCATAGAAAGGAATAGCTTGCTCTGTTGCTGTTGAACTTGATAGGGGGAAAAAAAAACAACCCTTAGGTATTGCATCATCATTTTCTGGGTATTATTTTAGACTACTATTCCTTATATTATTTTTATAAACTCTCAAGTATTTTAAGTTGACTCTTACAGCTCACTTTCTGGCTATTGCACTGAGCAGCTTGCAGTACTGCTTAGTTGTGAGGCTCAGTCCTATGAAATCTGTTTCCATAGAAAAAAAATCCTGCTAAATTCTGTTCTTTGCTGGAGACCTGAATTCATACTGTGCCTTTAAACTCTGTATGGATTTTATACTTACGGAAAAATGTACACTGCCAAACTTTAAACCTGAAATTACTATGAAAGAGATTTGAGAAATTAGTAATTCTTCCTTGCAGAGCTGTGTCAGAAAGTCTGATCATCTCAGGTCCAGGAACTGGGATCAAAAGCATCTTAAGGAATGATCTATCAGTTTGCCAAGTTCCTCAGAAAAATGAAGAAAACTTTTCTCAGCTACGCTTTAACTTGCATCCATAAATGAACATGTCTTTTCTAGTTAGTGTAACTGTACTTTTTTGGGGGGGAAAATAATTACTGATTTCATTTAAATAGGAGGCAGAATTACTGATTGCAAGGAAGATTCACCCTCAGACCATCATTGCAGGCTGGAGAGCAGCCACAAAGGCTTCAAGAGAGGCACTTTTGAAAGCAGCTGTGGATCATGGGTTAGTAATGTCCATTTGCTGTAACTCTTCATAAATAACTACTCAAGATCAAAACATCAATGCAAATTACAGTCCATGGGTAAATTCTTCACTCTTATTAAAGCAGTATGAAGGCTGAGTTCATGAATTACAACAGTTGAGGAAAAAATACTGTGATTTTTTTCAAATTAGTTATAGAAGCTTTATGATATTCAGAATTACTTATAATATGCAGAAATTAAATGCCAGCTGTAATTTGCTCCCTGGAACAAAGATCTGAGCTGTTACTTCAGATTTTGTACTCACATTTTAAATATAACTATTTCCCATGCCCAGCATTTTGTGAGCACAAACTTTCTAAAGCTGAATGTGAAATTCTCCTAACAAAACTTGCATTTCAAATAGAAGGTTGTATTCTGGGACAGTGGAGGGATTCTGTGCAGCATTCCTCAAAAGAGAATATGGTACATATAGATAGAGTCTAGAAGAAGTGGGCAAAGACTCGTGGTAGCTAGTGGTAGTTAAGGCTTTCAGACTTTCCACTTCAACTGAACTGTCTTTATTTTAGGAATGATGAAGTGAAGTTCCGTGAAGACTTGATGAACATTGCGGGAACAACTCTTTCATCAAAATTACTTACACACCACAAGGATCACTTTGTCAAGCTAGCTGTGGAAGCTGTTCTTAGGTTGAAAGGTTCTGGTAATTTGGAGGCTATCCATGTCATTAAGAAACTTGGTGGAAGTTTGGCTGATTCCTACTTAGATGAAGGTAAGTCTTTGAGCATTGACTGTGTATGCATTTGAGAAATAAAGCTGCTAAAGGTTACACATCTATGTGAATTTGTTATAGGAAACACTGTTATGTTATTATTAAATTGAATACTAAAGGTGGGGGATTTTGTAATAACTAGTAATTGTTCTCCTTTTTCAATTCGAAGTTTTACAAGACCTTTCTGTTACTGCAGGCTTTTTACTTGACAAGAAGATTGGCGTAAATCAGCCAAAAAGAATTGAAAATGCAAAGATTCTAATTGCAAATACTGGTATGGATACAGACAAGATTAAGGTATGTGACAGAACTACTGTTAAGAAACTGTATTTTTGTAAATGGAATTTTGAGACTGAGCTCTCTTTTCATTGATTTAGATTTTTGGCTCTCGTGTTAGAGTGGACTCCACAGCAAAAGTGGCAGAAATAGAACAGGCAGAAAAAGAAAAAATGAAGGAGAAAGTGGATCGTATTCTTAAACATGGAATAAATTGCTTTATTAATAGGTATGTATTTCTTGGGAAAAGGGGGAAGTTACTTCCCATGTTGTTCTAGTTCACTCTGCTAGAATAGGCAGTTAAGTGGCAGGCAGGCACTTAGGATCAAAGGACTTAGACCTTAAAGCATATGGCTGGCTGTGTTTAGGGTGATAGTGTTTCTTTAGAGAAAGGGTATTTCAAAAAGCATCATAGTTTGATTTTTTTTTCCTTAGCTTTGCATGTTTTCCTTTTTTTTTTCCTTTGCATGTTTTCCTTTTCCATGTTTTTTTGCATTTGCTTGTATGTTGTGTAACGTTCCATGTGTGGCAGGTGCCTCATACATTGACTGCTTTAGTAGCTTTCAGAAATCTGTCCTGTGTCCATGCTACTGAGAATCTGGTGGGTTTTGTTCCTCTGTTATTTTCAAAGGTTTGTTCTGTGTGTGATGCTGAGATGTGTTTTAATTTTAGACAGCTGATCTACAACTACCCTGAACATCTCTTTGGAGCTGCTGGTGTCATGGCTATTGAACATGCAGACTTTGCTGGTGTAGAACGTCTGGCTCTTGTCACAGGTGTGTAGAGTATCTTGTTGTATGAAACTTGGAGGGGCACATTATTGGTTTGATCATTAGTAAACATCAAACTTACTTAAACATAGGTTTTTTTCTCCAGCATTTGTGAATAAAGGATCATAATGCAAAACATGGAATATAATTTAGCAAGTTAGTGCCAGTTACTAATTTTCTTTCATATTTTAAAAATATTTTCAATTAAGTTCCTGCTTGCTAAGATTTTGAAATGTTTGTTTTCTAAAGAAAAGATGAACCTTAACAACAGAAAGAATAATTCCAGAAGTTAATACTAACAGTTCTTGATTCTGTGATAGTAACATTTGGTTCTAAATGGCTGTTGTTTGACTAAAGAGTCATCTTTTGTCATCAATGACTAAGAGTCATTGGAAGACTAAAGAGTCATCCTTTGTTAAAAATGTGGGCCTGAGTTGTTGACTTGAGGTGGACCTCAAATGGCATGAACAACCTGGATGTTTTGAGTAGTGGTCAGCATAAATGTGATTCTAGTAACTAAAGAAAATGAAACCTCTGGAATGCTACAGATAATTCTCATTGCTGAAGTTAGAGATAGGTAACTGGGACATCATAGTTGATTTTGAAAGTGATCAGGAGGATGAATTTGCTTTGTAGGATAAAGGAAAAGGCAGTGCCTTGTTTATCTTAGCAAAACTGAAGCAGCAATTGTGTGTAACTGTCAGTAGGCACACTGACACAGGCAAATGCTTGATTGAGAGGAACATTGCTTATGCTCTGGAACAAATTCAAAGCAAATTGTCTCTGCAGAGCAGATGGGCCTTATCAGACCACACTGGCTTGAATAGTGTAGCTGAAAAAAGGGCAAGTTTTTAATAGACACAAACTCTCTGCTACAAGTCTTGGTTTTCCTTGTAGTGCTACAAGTTCACAGTGCTGCAAGCTACTCTGGGAGAATTGAGCCTGCATTGGGAATGCATACATATAAAGAGTTTTCTAATAGGAAGAGGAAAGAACTAGAACAATGTCATGTTCAAAGACATTTTGGTCTTTGTAACACTTGTTTTGTTTATGATGTGGCAGTTTACAGATCATGCACAGTATTGCAGCTACAGCATGGAATGAGATTGCCTAAGCAGGAGAATGGTGGCCACTGGTTCTCAGCCATCATCAGGCAGGCAAAATGAATACTGTCACAAGCTCAAGTTTTAAAGCATAAGAGACTTAATTTAGTATTTTATAAAAATACTGTGAAAACTTGAAACATAGTGACATCTTAATGCTAGCAAAGATGAATGTGTATTCTGTTATCAGACACAACTCACAAGCATTTTGGTCCTTGTGATGTGAAACATCAGCATTGGTTAAAGGTTTCTGGTGCCACAGCCACATGCTGACATGAGAAAGTCTTAGCTTATCTGTATTGTTAATTTAAATTTATTTTGGGGCAATTACAAAGATTTTTTTTTCCACACACACCACCCCCACTTCCCCTTTGGTTAGACCTTGGCTGAAAGGATGCTTTTATTGTGAGCTCTGATTTCTTTATGATCTTACACTTGTAGGTGGTGAAATTGCATCAACCTTTGATCACCCTGAGCTGGTAAAACTAGGAAGCTGCAAGCTTATTGAAGAAGTCATGATTGGAGAAGATAAACTCATTCATTTCTCTGGAGTAGCAATGGGTAAGTATTATGTCACTAACGGTGTATTGTAACATTTGTGTTAACCCTCTGCTAATTCTGTTCAGTTTCCAGCGAGGCATGGGAGTTCTGTAATGATTTATTTAACTGTTTTTGTTAAAGCCTTGCTTTTCAGTAAAAATCCTGCACAGTTTCATGGTTGAAACTCTGGATGTTTCATGTTATGTAAATGAGCATATAATCATTTTTAAGGATGGGAACCAAGGTTTCTTCTTTGGGAAATTCAGTTGACAAGAAAAGTAGCCATATGTGATACTTGAAGAGTTTGAGAGCTTGTTCTAGTAAATGCTAATCTCTAATTTTTCAAGGAGTTTTGAGGCAATATTGATTTTCTATTAAATTATTGTCATCATGCTTTCTTTTGCTCCCAAAATTAAGTAATACAAAACCTGACTGCAGTGATAGCAAAACCATTGTAAATGCTTTGTGATATGCTTTGCTTTGCCCATTTTTGTGTCCTGGTTTCTCTTTTTAATCCTTTCACATTTGTGCTTTCTAGGTGAAGCTTGCACCATAGTTTTGCGTGGAGCCACACAGCAGATCCTAGATGAAGCAGAGAGGTCTTTGCATGATGCTCTCTGTGTCCTGGCCCAGACAGTGAAGGACACAAGAACTGTGTATGGTGGAGGTCAATATCAGATTCTTTGTACATGTTGCACATTTTGTATTGCTGAATGTCAGATAGGTAACATCTGTGTGTCTTCAATGAACAGGTTGTTCAGAGATGCTGATGGCTAATGCTGTTGCAGAACTTGCTGTCAGAACACCTGGCAAAGAGTCTGTTGCAATGGAGTCCTTTGCTAAGGCTTTACGAATGGTAGGTTTATTTACTCAGATTGCTGGATTAAGAGAGAAAGTTTCATGAAGTTTACTAACTTGTGACATCAGATACTTGCTTCGCTTTAAAAATTTTGGTTGTCCAAAGTAAAAAAGTGAAATTTAGCAATACATCTTGGACAAACAAAGGGGGAAATTGTTTTTTTGTCTTAGGAAAAAGTGGTGTTTTAATAATTCTGCATGTTACAGAATTGTGAATATTGATATGATAGCCGTCCTCTAATTGGTTCTTGCTCACCTTCCTGCTAGTTGAAAGTGCTGCAGAAATAGTACGCAAAAGTCTCATCTCCTGTAGTTGACAACTGATTTAGGAAAGAGCAATTCTTCTGTTCCATTGATGCTGTAGTGCTGTTTGGGTGTATTCATACTCTAGTACTATCTACAAGTTTCTAGTCTTGCAGTGGAGATTGCATCTTAGTAGGAGGTGTGCATCTTGGTGTCTCAAGAGACATGAATAGAGTTGCGCTAATGGGGTCAGTTTGAGAAGAAATTGACTTTCTGCTATTTAAATTAGGGAAAACCTTTCTCCCAAGAAAATGAAATTCAAGAGCGTAGTAACACTTGGCATTACCTCTTCAGTCAGCACATGCAAGTTTGCACTGCTGTCACAGAAACATTGAGCAGAATGATCTGGTAGTTAATGCTTGCCAGCAGGCTTGTACTTTTTAAATGAAAACATTTCTCCAGTTGTAGTCTGAAATGATAAAAGACAAGATTCTTTTTTTTCTTTTGTCCATGTAAAATGAACTGACAAATCTTCTAACATGCTTCTGTCCTCTTAGGTACTTTCTTACAACAGGGTCTTGAAATTCTTAGAAAGATAGTTTGGGGTTTTTACTTTTTCCTTATCACAGTAACGGATCATCTGTCATGTTTCTGAAGCATCTTCTTGAAATTCAGTTGTAAACTAATAACATCAAAGTATGTTTCATGTTTACTAACAATCAGTCCCTGTGTTAATTAAAAACAACCTGTGTTTATCTCCTTAGATCCCAACAATAATAGCTGATAATGCTGGCTATGACAGTGCTGATTTGGTTGCTCAGCTCAGAGCTGCTCATAGTGAAGGAAAGACTACTTATGGACTGGGTAAGGGGATCAGTTTTACTTCTGTATTTGAATTGCTGTTTTGCCTAATGGTCCATTAGGCTCATTAAAGTTGTTCATGTATGTCTGTTACATATATTCAGCAGGGAGAACTGAGTATGTTGATTTCTTTGCTTTGCACAGAACTTGGGTGTACAGCACTAACTACATTTCTTTTTCTGTTCTACCAGGCTTTTGACAGTAGAGTGAAAACCTTTGTTTCTTAAGTGGATGGTTTCCACCTCTAAAAACCACTTTCCTTACACTGAGTCTAGTTATAGGAAGCTTAAAAAGAACAGCATTGTTTTAAAACCATAAACAGATAAGAACCCAGAAGAACCAAACATCCTTCCCTTTGCCCCTTCTCCCCCGCCACCCCCCCCAAAAAAAAACAACCCAAACAAACAACAACCACAGAGTTGTGGAGAAGAACTCTGAAGTTAATATACCTAAAGACATTGTATTGAGAGTCCTGTTGGGATCTTGTCTCCTCATCACAGTATATAATTTTTTTTTCATTAATTGTTTGTATGTAATTGCAGCATTAGGCTTAAATTAGGAGTCTTGAGGTAGAAGACTTTATTTAATACTTCTCTAACTATCAGTATAGTTCATTTGAGCAGGTGAGTTACTCTGCTCTCAGCTTCTTGTAATTTCCTTAAAAAATGCTGAGTTAAAAAAACAAAACCAAAAAACCACCTCTTAATGTATTTCTTCTTCTAGATATGAAAGAGGGTGTCATTGGGGACATGTCACTTTTGGGAGTAACAGAAAGTTTCCAGGTCAAGAGACAAGTTTTGCTGAGTGCAGCTGAAGCAGCAGAAATGATTCTTCGTGTGGATGACATCATTAAAGCAGCACCAAGGTATGATCAGAGTATCTGCATGGTCAGTTACAGTGGTGTAGAGTAAGCCTCCTGCTGTGGAAGAGTAAGGGTGCAGAAAAGTCGTGTTCTAAAAATGCTTTACTTGAAAGGGAACCTGACATGTGACATGCTGATGTTCATATTAGATAATTTTATTCCATTAGCAGTATTGTCAGGCCTTTAGAGCCATCAGCAAACTTAAATTGCTGTGCCTGAGTATTGACTAGTTAATCTTAAGTCACCACTACACATCTGCACAAGTGGCTGACCAAAATCTAAGGGATCCTGGTTTCTTTTTCTTCTGGCAAGAATTGTAGTTAAATGTCCGGCTGCTTCTGAGATACAATCTGCAGCTAAAACAGGAATGTGTTTGTTAAAAGGTTTGAGAATTGCTGCTGATAGACAGGTTATCCCCTGGATGCCTGCTACCAGGTAGTTTTCACTAGCAGGGTCATGGGTGGTGTGTTAGCTTTGAGGTGGTACTCTTTTTTTGTGTTGTGAGATAAAACTGTCACTGAACACAAAATACTAACTAAAGATTAAAAATCAGTGTGGTTGAGGAGGGGCTGGTGGACATCAGTGCAGTGGCAACTTTCTGATTTTTCTTTTTCTCCCCAGAAAACGTGTACCAGACCATCGCCCTTGTTAAATTTTCTTCACTACCTGAGGATGTGTGGACCAGATCTCACCTAGTAATTTTTTTAATGGTCTAGTTTTTGTGAGGTTATGAAACAGAAGCTTGAGACAAACAGATGTCCACTGATGGCACTGTCTTCAGTTGGTTTTTACTTACTGGAGCTTGTATGTGTTGTGGGGAAGAATTCACTTCCAGGGGTGTATAAACCAGGGGTTTTACACAACTCTATTCCTTCTGTTCCATCCAGGTTCCACTTAAAATACACAGAAATAAAAATAAATAAAAATAAATAATTCAGATTCCCCAAAGTTGTATTTCTTTCTGTAGAACCAGGAAGGCCAGATTCATTAGGACAGCTATGGTGCACATCCTTGGGCCTCAGCTGCTTCAGGGAGTGACTGAGCCCCCATGGCTTGCTGGTTCATGCTCATCTGCTGTGTTAGTGTAGGTGGCTTATTCCAGTCCTGGCTGCATAGGTTTTGAGTGGGGGTCCTAGAAATAGGCTTTGAAGTTAGATGGTGTCTTTTTCTAGTGATACTGGGAGGATTGCTTTTTTGTTATGATGGAAGTGAGAGAAGAGGAACCTCGTCAATGGCCAGAACTACAACTAAGTGATCTTACAGCTTTTTATAGTACAAATTTTACATTCTGCTGAGGGTAGTTGAGAGGAACATGCAGTTTTGAAGAGAGAGCAACATCCTGGACCAAACAGTCGGAGTGTTGATCTATAAAGTACTGGACTGACTTTACAAACACTTACAATTGAGGACACTTAGCAGAAAACGTGCCAGGCTCCATAACATTTACTTCCTGCCCTCTCTGCCCCACCCCTTTCATGTCTGTTGTATGCTGTCTTTATATTCACTTTCCTATTCTAGTAGTTGCTGCAAAGGCAACGTGTTTCTTGACTGGACTGTGTGTCTAGGTTGGAGGGAAGCCTGTGATGCCTGCAGCAATCTGCATGCAGATCTGCGATGACTGTAAGCACAGACAAGCAGGGGCCCTGTCTGTGTGGGGGCCCAAATGGTGCCTGCTGGGTCCTGTGACCTTTCTGGTCCTTGGAAGTGTAGTACAGCACCTGGCAAACACCAGGGCAAGTCTGCCAAAGCAGAAGGATTAGGCTGAAATACCAAGTGTGTGTGCAAAGATTTTTCTCCCTTAGATTTTCTCTCTTAGATGAAGGGAATCTGCTTACAGAATCCTCCCCTTAACTCTTGACTGACTCTTCAGCTCTCCAGTAGTGACAGTACTGTGTGGAGAGGGCTGAGTGAAACACCATTGATAAGCCAGTGAAAGCACGCTCTTCCCCTTCCCCTCAGATAAATACAGGACCAGCTCAGGTCTGTGGGATATAAAACATTGACCTTGGATATTAAAAAAAGCGCCCCTAACTCATGTCCTGCTTTCCTTTTTGTAGGAAGAAATTGCTGGAACAAGACTATATAAAGAATTTGCTGTTTATTCCAAAGAAAGATTTTTTAACTTGTCAAGATGCTAGTATAGTTTTATTTAATTTGACTAGTAGCACACTATATGGATGCCAACCAGATGCAAATTTGTACTTCATTTAACAAGACAACAAGTGCTAGCAGTCTGTATATTTCCAGATAATTTTTCAAGCATGTAGATGACATTAAGCAGTCACGAACTGGCATGGAATCAAACTTTCTGGGAAGTCAACTGCCGCTTCTGCACGCTGCACTGGTGAGACAGTTTACTCAAAGAGTGTGCCACCAAGGGCTCTCCACCCTTGGTAAAAAAGCTGTCACCAAATAAATCCATGCTATGGAGTCTAAAGTTTAAATGTCACTTTAAAACCAGATTCCTGTCACTCAGGGCAAAGCTTAAAAAAATGCATTTTTAAGGGGATCTGAACTGGTCCAAGTTGGAAGCTTGAGAAATACCCAGCTGAAATCAGCTGAGTAAAGTTTGCCTCATCAGATTATGTGCATGCCTATGGTGACAGCTCACAGCTCTGGAATTTATTCATGCAAGTTTACCTTTGCAGCTCTTGTGCTTTTCCTTTTTAGTCAGGCTTTGATTTTCTTCTTTGCTTCTGCATGAAAACTTGTCCTGTACAGCTGCCCTTAGAGGCAATGTTGTCAGTAACAAAACGCAGCAGCAAAGCCTACAGTTTTCCTCACCATCATTTGAATGCTGCTCAGCAGTAATGAAACAATTGTCACAAATTTTGCAGGACGAGGAAAGCCCCCTGTACATATGTACTGTTTCCTTGATAGTGCAGCTGGGATTCTGCTACCACTTCCCACTCAGCAGACAGGGAAACGTCCAAGGTGTTGCTGTGTCTCACATACGTAATTTGAGACCAATGGTGTGGGTTGCTTTGGAGCTGTGGGTGGCTGCAGTGATGACCTTGAACAGTGGCTTCCAGCTGAGCTGGAACACCTCTGCAAGGTGGAAGGGAGAAGAGTGAGCCCACAGGTGAGGAACAGCAAAGTCCATATGTGCTCCATGCAATCCACCCATGGCAAACATATAAACTGAGTTTTCATCTCTGTTGTCAACTGTGCGTGGTCCCAGCATGGGAGGAGCGGGAGAGGGAAGAAGGCTGTTCGAGGGAGAGTGCTGGGTGCTTCACAAAGATGGGAGTCTGTACAAGAGTTTTGCTGTCACATTATCTCCAAGCTGGTGCACATACTCCTGATGATTGCCAGGCGGTGTGGTGCTCCCTGGACACCAGCAAGCAAGGGAGAGGTAAAGGTTGGGCAGTGGTGGGAGTGCGCTGCCACCTTGGCCAAACGGGGCAGTTGAGCATCAGCAGGGCTCGGCTTCTGGCTCGGTCTTGGCGGCAGGAGGCAGCAACGGCTTCTCGTCGAGCGTGATTTCTATCACCGCCCCCGATCGCTTGCGGGGCTCGGGGGTCTCCTCCGACCATCTGCCCACCCTGCGCACCCCTCTGGCCACTTTGGGTGCATTCCTGCAGGGATTGTGGTCGTAGATCACCAGCTTCAGGCCGGGGAGATGAGCAAGGCTGGGGAAGAACTGGATGGAGTTGCGATCCACGTCGATCACCTCCAGGAAGGGCATGTCCAGGAGCACGGGGGGGAACTCGGACAGCAGGTTCCCTGACAGCCAGATGGTGCGCAGCTCCTGCAGGCACTGCAGCTGGGGAGGGAGGGTGCGCAGAGCATTGGAGCCGGCGTGCAGGGTCTTGAGCAGGCTGAGCTCGCACACCACTTCGGGCAGGTACTGCAGGCAGTTGGACTCGATCCAGAGGGTCTTGAGGTTCTGCAGGAGTCGGAGCTCGAGGGGCAGGCTGCAGAGCTTGTTGTTGCCCAGGTAGAGGATGCACAGCTGCTTCAGTGTGCACACAACTAGGGGCAGTGCTTTGAAGTTGTTGAAGTCCAGCGCCAAGATCTGCAGGCTTTGCAGCTGCTCCAGCTCAGGGGGCAGATGGTTCAGGTTGTTGTCACTCAGGTACAGCTTAACCAGTTCCCTAAAAGAGCAAATATGCAAAGGCAGTCGCCTCATCTGCCTGCCACTCAGGTCGACCATTTTATCCACTGGCATCTCTTCTAGGTCTTCTAGAAGGTACTTCTGGCACTTGTTAGAGGGCACAAAAGCAAGTATGGCTTTCAGACTATTGCCCATCTGGGGATTTTGTTTTGGGATGACTGGGACTGTGAGGCACGGGAGCCTGCCTTGGTCTTCTGCTGCACACTGGCCTGTTGGTAACTTGTTCTTCCCAATATAAGGCTCTGTTTACATGGCACCAGCCATTAATCTCAAGAGCTCTGAAATGTTTCTGATAACTGAATGAGTGTTTGGTGATGGGGATTATAGACAGGGCGACTCAGGGCTCAGGTCTCCCTCCCTCACCCACACTCCCACTTGTTCACCTCCCCCCGAAAACATTCCTTCTTGCACACTGTAAATGTTCTCTCATTTTGCCCCAAACAAAATAAGGGTCACACCAATGCCCCAGCCCCTCACCTCTTGCTGCAGCTGTGCTGTGTAACCCATGCAGGCAGCAGGTATGGGCTTGGGAAAGTAAACACCACAGCAGACCAAAGTTTTAAGCTCAGATGTTTAACTTCTGTGAAACTTGAAGCAGAAATGTTGGATATAATCAAATTGTGGTTTAAAATACCTGTCAAGACTTGACTGACTTTCAAGACGAGTAGCACTTTCAGGGATGTATTTTGAAAGGCACAAAATACTTGGATTTCAGAGTGTAACTTGCCACCCAGTACTTATCTTAAAGCTTTTACACAAATCCTTGGCAAACTGCTATCTTGAGCGGTTCTACTGTTTTATGTTCCTAATTTAATGGTATTTCTTATAACCTCTGGCACTCTTGACTGTGTAGGGCCTTTTTCATTATGTTTTACTTCTTGTCTGTAGGGCCTTTTTCATTACATTACGTTTTACTCCTTGTCTGAATCCCAATGTAATGTGCTATCACAAATTGCCAAGGTTGTTCTCCATCCGCTTTCCAAGTGTGTTACTGCGGTTCCCATGTCTGTACCAAAACCTGTCAAGAAACTCCCATGGATTTAATTCCATCAAGATTCTCACTTGTTATGAGTGGAATAAGTCTGATTTTGAAAAGTTATGGCTATTTAGATGTGACAGTGTAGATGGGTCTTCTCTCATCAAGACCCATTTTGCTAATCAGTTCTAATTTCTAGTTAGTAGCATTTCTAGTTAGTAGCATTCCCATGTATAGGAACCTCTGCATAGTTTGACATGTTGAGCTGCTACTATTTCAAGCTTTCCTGGGGACTCATATGTGTCCCTACCCAGGGCAGGGGGGTTGGAACTACATGATCTTTAAGATTCCTTCTGATCCAACCCATTCTGTGATTGTCCTGCGTGTTGGCCATGGCTCTACTGTGAACTTTGATTGTGAAAGCTGGCAGAATGTTTTAAGGTGAAACAGCCTTTTCAGCACCAGCTCTTTGCTTTGATATCTACAACTCATTGCTGTCATTTTCCACACTTCCTGTAATTTAAGGAGAATACTTTATTTGAACAGTCTGCACTTGGTTTTGGGGTATTAGGTGCTACACTACCAAAATCCGTGACCACTGAGAGCCACTCTTGAAAAACAAAAAGCAGAGCAAAAAGAAAAATGAGAAAAAGGCACCATTTAAGGTGGCCTCTGGATTTCTGGTCAAATCTAGCTATATAGAGCTCTCTACTATCACTTGCTTTCAAGTGTAAAGCAGCTCTTAGCTATCAATTCGGTATAGGCTATAGTTTATAGCCTATATGGGTTTATGAGCCTTTCCCCACAAGATGAGTGGCTGTGCCATGCAGCAGTAATGCTATGAAATGTATGGAGGAGAACAATAGAGGGGACACCTGGGAAACAGTATTGCAGCAGGACGGACAACAGTGAGTGCTGAGACCTGAGGGCCATAAAAGAAGTTTTGGATGGAGAAGCTGTGCAGAGTATCAAGTGACACAGCTGGAGAATTCCCCAGCCAGCCCCTCACTCCGGCCAGCGCCAAGAGTGGCCACCCCTAAACCACAAATGGTCCAAGTGGCAGTGTAGAGCAGGGCTGCTCCTGCTCTCTATGGCCTTGGTGTCACAGTGTCCAGGATCAGGACAAAGAGCAGGGAGGGACCCTTTGTGTGGCTCTTGAGGTAGTTTATTCCCCAGAGAGGGTCAAGGACAAAGGACACAGAGCAACACTTCATACATGTTGTCTTTTAAGCAGGGGAGGTACAAGGGGTGGGTACAATTCTTCAAACAATAGGAATGGTACAAGGGAGGAGCTAGAGGAGGGACTTATACAGCTAAAACCAATGGGGGAAGGCAAAAGGGGAGGATATAGCTTGAGGGAACCAATAGGGCATTGAGGAACATGGAAACTTCTAGACATGAAGGCAGGGCTGGCGGTGGATTGAGAGCATTAGGAGGCAGAGTCAGGGAGTAGTTTAGGCAGGGGGTTGGAACACCAAGGACTGACTGGGAACTTTCCAGAACAAAGGGCAGGGATTAGGGAGGATTGACATCTAGATAGGCCTGTTAGGGTCCTGATGGACAATAGGGAGAGGGAGGAGAAACTTGGAATGAACCAATAACTTGGGGAAAACTGGAGCAAACCATCCAAAGGTAACAGAGAACATACAATAAGACAAACACACCACCGCAGTCAAGCCTGGAGAGCAAGACAGTGTCACAGTCATTTGTGGTGGTGCTGTGGAATAGAGGGCCTGAAAGTTCCCTCTCTGATGGTGGGATGTGCTGTGCATTGCATCCCAGAAGCAAGAAGCCAGTTTGCGCTGCATGAGCAAGACACTTTAGACTTCTTTACTGCTTTGATACTCTGTGCCCTGTCAGAGGACCACTGTGGGGAATGTGTCAGCAGGTGGTCATATTTGTTTTTCATTTCTAAACAGCCGTGGCACCTTCTGAAGGCAAGAGTCCCTCCCCTTAAGGCACTGTAGGCTACAGGTGTGGAAAACCAGATGCATTTGGCATAATTAATAATGAATATACATCCACAGCAAAGCCTTGTCTTTAGACAATTTTTTTCAGATAACCCACTAATCATAACAACATAAGAGCATAGCTAAGAATGTATTAATGATATAGTTTAGGCATATTTTTCTCAATAATCCATATGTAGACAAATAACTTTGCTAAGTACCTTACGTCTGCAGATACGGATATGGATATATTTTTTTTCTACTTGAATTATTTCTCTTTAATGGAACTTTTAAGCTACAGATATCTATTTCTTAGGGATTCTCTGCACTGTAGTTTAATCATTATTCCAGCTTATCAAAAAAGGTCACGATGACCTTTTGTTGCTGAATTTTGTACCTCTGTTAGCTAAATTAATGTCTGCTTGGAACATAGTGTGAGATCAGAGAATTTGGGAAAGAATAACCTTTGTGTGTGGATTAATAAAGGACTACACTTGCTATAAAATGAACAGTCACGTTCTTTCTGAGAATCAGCCACTCATTGGAGGCACTAAGGCAAAGGCAGTCCTCACAGTAGACCCAGGCAGTGCTTTGAAAGCCACTTCATATCTTCAAAGTTACTGTGGTGCCCTCCAATACGAACATTAACGACTTCCCAGAAGCATTTGTAGCATTTGAGGAAAAGTTCAAGTGATAAAGGCACTCAGCACAGACATTGTCTTGCTCTTGTCAAAGCGACACTGCCCTGCTCAAGGGCATGACATCTGCTCTGCTGTGCATCAGGTGACAGGTGGGGGCTCCTTGAGAAATGCCTTTGCTTTCTAGAATTTCACAAATGACTACATCTTTGCTCACCATTCCCATTTCCAGCATGCACCTCTTGCAGCTCAGTGATAGGGATGACTCTGGGATAGAAAATCGTTTGCTGATAACTTGTGTAAAACCTGTGAGTCGAGGAGAAATGGGGAATATTACTCAGAGATAGACAATTGAAACAAATTGTAATAAAAGATAGAAATCAATATAAAAGATGCATTTTTGAGATTCTATTATTTTTTGAGACAAAATATTTTAATAGAGATGCTGGTGCTTTTTCAGATCCAAAGCTCTGCCCACAGCTGTGTGATGACACCAGACTCAGCCTTTGCTGAGTTTTATTAGCACTTAAAATTTTGGAGATATGTTGGAAAAAGCAAGCTATGTATTTCAAAATCCAGGGGAACTACTAAATAGAGGTCTAAACTTACTGATTTTAAGGCTCTCATACCCCTCCTCAATCAGTCTGCCATAGCAAGGGAAGTGACTTAATGGAGCAATTTTTGTTTGCTTTGTATTTATTTAAAGTCTGTGACAGGCATTTAGACCCATTCTTGGCTTACAAATGCTGTGTGTTTGGGTTTTTCTGCTGTTTTTTCTTGACATTGCTGCTGAAGCAGAAGATTGCAATTCCTGCCTCCTGCATGTCCTTTGACATTCACTCCTTGCTGTGCTGTTGCACATCTCTCTTTTGTGAGAATTACTTAGTTCCAATTCACCTTTGCATAGTGAGCAGTTTATTTTAAATACATGGTGTGTTGTGAGAAACAAAATGTGGTTGCTCTTTTCCTGGCATCCTACCACAGCCTTTTGAACAAAAAATGGCTGGTTATTCAAAGTTAGCTTTAGTATATGCTAGGCTGCAATATGTGGTTGCTTACTGCTCTTTCTTGTGCAGAAGAAAGATTCAAAAAGTCTTGTAAGTAAATTGCAGACTCAGTGCTCAGCTTCCTCCTGGGCAGCTGATGGGTTGGGGGTTGTGCTCTGCTGAATCAGCCTCTTTTTGGCACCTTTTTGGCCTCTTTTTTTTCTCTGTAGGCTTGACTTGAAGTGTCAGGCAGGGGTGGGAGGCACTAAGCTCAGGAAACTTGCAGGATAATAAATCCAAGACAGCTCTTCCAAATGTCTTGCTGAAATGTGTGGAAAATTATTGCTGGTTTTTACCGTATGTTGCAGTATTGTATTGTTGTGGTTTTTACTTTGAAGATCCATTTTATGGGGTGGCAGTTACGTTTATGTTTAGACTGGAGCTCTCTCATAAATAGGGAATTAAACTTCAGCTGTTAGGGGCTGACTTGTCACAAGCCCACCAAATGTCTGCTCAGCCCTGCTGAAATGTCTCCATGCAGAATGCAAATAGTTATATATTATGTCCTCTTTCTCTGCATTGAACACTTCTGTGCAACTGATCTCACTAAAGCAAACTTGAAAAGCAGCAAGTCCTTGGACTACTTCCTCTTTCTCATACTAACAGCAGCCAAGCTCACCCCATGTATTATATTTATGTAAAAGGCATTAAGGGTTGTTAGTTAAATGTCTGTTTGGTCTGTGCCTGACTAGCTCCACTGGACACCACTATTTGCACAAACCAGCGGTTAGTCTGAGAGTCAATTAATCAGTTTTCTGCCAAAGCACTGACCTCCTGCAATTGATTGACCTGGCGAGCTGCCCTCAGCTGACAACAGGCCATAAAAAAGGGACTTCTGAGCAAAGGAGTGTCATTAGACTCTGAACTGCTTGGAGCCATGAGGGCGATACTGTTGTCTGTGGTTTACATCCCGTTCATCATGGCTGTGGAACGGTAAGAAAACATGGCACACATCTCAGCTGGCTTCATCGGGTGACCTGTGCTTGTTGCTACTCGAGGTCTCAAAAAAGAAACCTTTTTTTTTAAAAAAGGAGCATATGACAGTTCTAGAAAGGATGATCAGGGGGTTTTTTGTGTGTGTTTATTTTATTTGCATAGAATTCCCTTGATTCGGTTCAAATCTATCAAGAAACAGCTGAAGGAAAAGGGAGAATTAGAGGAATTTTGGAGGAATCACCACCCTGATGTTTTTGCCCGGAGGTATCTGCACTGTTTCCCTGCAGATATTGCTTTATCACTAGGAACTGCTTCAGAAAGGCTGTATGATTACATGAATGTAAGTACAGTTTTGGTAATGCAATCATTAGGACTCATCATTGTACTGAAGCCAGGTCGGTTTTTTTTCCCAGCACATTTCAAATTTAGTCTGTCAATGAAATTATTGTGGTATTTTGTTGCTTTATGCTATAAATATTAGATCATTAAAAAACAGGTTGCAGTCTGCAAAATAAAGCATGTCTAGATCTAGGAGAGCATGGAACTTGAGTAGAAAGCTGATGCAGAGTAGCAGTGGTAATCCTGTGACAAGTTTTATTTTTGTGTAGATCTGTATTGGACTTGGTTGGGTCCCCAAAGAAGTATGAGAAGTTTGCCTGTATCAGTCTTGGCGAACTATAGGGTTTTTCATAGCACAATCTGATTACTTCCTTTAGTCATATTCTATTTACCAGACACTTGGATGCTTCAGTGTTATAAAAAAATCTTCCAAATCTCATTTATTTGATCAGGTGGAGTCATAAATCAGTGATGACAAAGACTTAAGTAGAGTTTTTTATTTTTCTGCTTATATCTGTGGAGTTTAATATGTATTAAATATTGGAGACTGACTGGGAGAATTTACCATCTAAACTGAAAAAGGAAAAATATTAATTTCACTGGATCTCAGACAGGCAAGTCAGCAGGTCTACCATTATGTAAGCTGTCTTTCCTGGTTTTAGAATTTTGTCCATTTGGATGGTCTTTGTTTTCTGTTTAATTTGATTTTTCTGCTATGGTTACCTCAAGGGAAACTAAGCTGCAGAAATATTGTGAAGTCTTCATCTGCACAGGGAATGGAATCGAAGGGGAGGCCAAATTCATTCAGCAAGAACCTACTGACACTTGAGGGCCATAAAGAAATAAGTATGTGAAGAAGAACAAAGGACACTGAAACATTTCAACCTGCTTTAAAACTTATTTCAAAGAGGGATAAATGAAAATCTCAAAACAACAAAGCAAAACCCACTTCCCTAGCATATTCAGGTAGCACCAGGAATGGTTTTATTGCAGTGTGTATGTGGGTTTTCTGGTTCTATGGGTTTTTTTTGTTGTTGTTTTTGGTGGTTTGGTTGTTTTTTTTTTTTAATGAACATCCCTTGGGTTTGTTTAATGCAGGAAGAAATAGAATCCTACTTTATAGTTGGATATTCTCTTAAATGGCATGCTTGCTTGCCTTTTCAAGATTATCTCATGCAGACTGTATGTTCTGGGGTCAGAAACATCAGTGTATTAATAAACAAGTATGCACTTTAAGGTACATATTCAAATACTTGTATTGCTGCAAAAAGTTTGGCACTAGCTATTGCTTTTCTATCTGTGGTTGAATTCCAGAAATGCCTCTTCCTATAAATAGGTCTCTTAATGCTGAAGTGCTCTTCCAGGGCCAGATAGGAGCACTTAGACACTTGTATACGGGATGTGGATAAGCACTTCACTCCAGCATTCATGTGTTCACTGATTATCTCAGTCTCCACTGGTATCCAGGGATGGTCAGTGGTTTCTTCATCTGCTGGATGAACTTTGTCCAGTACATCAGGAATGGTTTGTGCAACATGATACTTTTTGACTTGCTATAATAGCTGCAAATTACAAAGGAAAAAGGGCAGCCACATAAGACAGTGTTTGTGCCACTGGTCAGAGCCCTCTGAAGCTGGCAGAGGCAGGTTGTGCTGACTTTGCAACACTGATTTCTTATTGACATCAGTATGGAACAGCCTGAAAGTCTGTGTGGTCATGTGAGAGTTTCATCTTGAGGATGACCTTGGCACCTCTGAAGCCAGTGCAAGAGGGTTTGTTGACTCCATAGGGAGCCCAACTGAATGTTTGCTTAAAAGGTTTTTAAAATGCCACACCGTTGTTCATTCAGCTGGAGTAAAACCTGCTGCTTGAAGCCACTCGTGGAACCAGAACTCTTCGTGTGGTGTGCATTTACATTTAAATGGAATTGCACAGAAGCCCCTGAGGGAGCAGTTGTGTGATGCTCCCAGTCAGGCCTCTTCCTCAGGAACAGCTGGCTGGAGGCTGCCCGGGGCTGAGCGGGCTGTTCCTCCCTCCTGCAGGCACAGTACTACGGGGTCGTGAGCGTCGGGACACCGCCCCAGCGGTTCACCGTCGTGTTCGACACCGGCTCCTCCAACTTCTGGGTCCCGTCCGCCTATTGCATCAGCGAGGCCTGCAGTAAGAAACGTTATTCCCCCTGATGCTTCTCTTGTCTTGGGTCTCCAGAGACTTGCCCAGTTCTCCTTTCCCAAGAAGCTTGCCTGCAGCAGGGATCTGCAAGGGGAGGGTTTGGAACATCCCTTAGAGCCGCTCTCCTCTCCCCAGTTTGCTCCTCTGTCCCTCATGTTGCTCTGCAGCCAGGGCAGGCGCCCGCTGCAGCTGCCCAGAGTCCCTCTGCACCATGAGGTAAAAGGCATGAAAATAGACCTGGGAGACCTACCAACAGAGATGGAAATGCCCATTTTTGTTCTAATTTTTCTCCAAAATGCAAAATTATTTCTCAGGTACAGAAAAACTGGGGTGTCTGCCGGGGAACTGAGGTGCCTGCAGTAGTTCTACAACACTTTTCTCTTGAGAGAAGCAAAAATCTGGCTCTCCTACATCTCATCTCATTCTGCATTGGGGAGTGGGTGGGTTGCCAGGACCTGCCCTCTGTGTAGAGATGTTGTTTTTTTTTTTTTTTTGTGTAGGGGTGCACCAGAAATTTAAGTCCTTCAAGTCAGATTCATATGAGCATGGAGGGGAAGCCTTCTCCCTGCAGTACGGCTCAGGACAGCTTCTAGGCATTGCTGGCAAAGACACACTGCAAGTGAGTGTCCACCTAAAATGGAGGTCAGCCTCTCTCGGGTTTGGTTTTCTCACCCGAGATTCCGACTGTTAAGAGTCCTTGGCCCTCTAAAAGCCCTGAGCCGCGTCGCGTAAAAAAGCAGAGTCTCCAAGGCCTTGTTTTCAGGTTTCTCGTGTTGTTTATTATTTGATATCTCAAAGTTTTCTCTGCACCCAGCCGAGGTCCGGACAGTGGCTGGGACACGAGGCGACTGCCCCTTGGTGAGGCGGTGCTCTACTCTTATACAGATAACTACGTGTCCATTATTTACTAATTTGTGCTAATGCCTAGTGCCTATACTAGAAAGGTCACTTGTACCTTAACCCAATCCCCTCAAACTACTTTGTGTCATCACTACTTCAGAAGATGGAGGATGAGGAAGAAGGAGAAGAACTTAGGGCAACACCCTAAATCCTCCATCTTGTCCCCCATTTACCTCTATACTAGGAATCCTAAACTACAAAATTTTTCACCCCCTGCTGTGCTAAGCTACTATTTTCACACCCTTGAGGTTTGCAATTCTTCCCCTAGTGCTGGAAGCTTTTCCCATGGACTAAAATCAAACTCGGTGTCTTTCCAGGCTGTGTGCCAAGGTCTCCAACCCCCCCGGACCAGCTTCACACCCCCCTGTCCAGGTCTCAAATTCTCTTCTTCAGGTCCCAGGTCACCCAAAGGGATGCCCTGGCCTCCAACAAGCCTCCACATCAGCTGTTTTCAGGGCAGTTCAGATACTGGCCTTGCCCTGGAAAACCTTGCCTGCTTTAGGCAAGGGCAGGGCGAGGTCCCACTAAGCTGAGTGCTGAGAGATGTGGGTTCTGCTCCAGCTTTGGGCTACCAACACAAACACCTCAGATTTTATTTTTTATTTCTGCTTGTCTTCTTGGATCCTCTTCTGGGCTTATGAAGAAGCAGTGACATAATTAAGGCATTCTAAGGAATCAGTGCTGCCTACCTGCCAAATGGGCACATGCTATATTGATGCAAGTCACACAAAGATAGCCAAGCTTTATAAACTGAATGAATCCACTGATACGGATCAGAAATATGGCTCATTTCTTGCTGTTGGTGGTGTCATTACTTTCAGTTGTGGTTGTTCTTTGCTTGGTTGTTTGTTGCCTTTTTTTTTTTTACCAAACAGATAAGTAACATCTCCATCAAAGGACAGGACTTTGGCGAGTCAGTGTTTGAGCCAGGAGCAACTTTCGTCCTTGCCCACTTTGATGGTGTACTGGGCTTGGGCTACCCCTCCTTGGCAGTGGGCAATGCTCTGCCTGTGTTTGACAGCATCATGAACCAGAACCTGGTAGAGGAGCCAATCTTCTCCTTCTATCTGAAAAGGTCTGTCTTTAAAATGGCACTGCTAAAAAAGAAGTAAATCTATTTTAATTATTGATAGAAACCACTGTGCATCTCTATAAACCTTCAACCCTAGGAAGAAATTTCCCCCATTTTTTTGGTTCTTTGTGTTGTTTTTTGTTTTCAATTTGACATTGAAGATTATGGCCTGAAAAGAAAAAATGTTATGGGGCGGACCATGACTTTTTTGACAGAGATTTATTCTTGTCGGAGCTGGTCATAAGTAAAAGTAAAGTTCCCAGCTCAGACTCGTCATGTCTGTTGCCAGAGGTTTCCCCCTGGCCCATGCAGATGAACAGAAGTGCTGTGCTACACCCAAATGGCCACATTTCAGAAAAATACTGTTCCCTAATCTGGACATACCTGCAACTCCACCTATTTCTCTAGTGTTTCTTCTGAGCTGAGAGTTGCAACTATCTCAGCCTGCTCCTGATGCCTACCTTGGTGTCTATGGTAAGTCCTCTCAGAGGTTGTTTGGAGGTTCTGAGTTGGAACATATACAGTGATAATTTAGTAGTAGTCCCTTTCAGCCATCCATATCTGAATTTAGAAAGGTCTGTGATTTGACTTTTGCTTTTTAAGTGTAATCTCATTGGTGCACGCTGGCTCACTCCCATGTCTGTGTTAAACTGTTTTCTACTTTCAGAGGAGATGACACCGAGAATGGCGGTGAGTTGATTCTGGGGGGGATAGACCATTCTCTCTACAAAGGCTCAATCCACTGGGTCCCAGTCACTGAGAAGAGCTACTGGCAAATACACATGAACAAGTATGTATGTATGTATGTATAAAAACCCTGGTGGGATCCATCTCCCTAGGTAAACCCCCAGAGACAGAAACACCTGGTGACACAGGTGCAGGAGGACTCAACTGCAGTGTTTAACCCCTGTGCCCCTCAAAGAGAGATTCACCAGGATGAGATCGGGGTTTGTTTGTTCTCTAAATCTGCTGTGACATGGGAGAGCATGTTAGTGTGTTTTAATATGCTGCTATTTTCTGGGAGAGCATGTTAGTGTGTTTTAATGTGATGCACCAGCGGTCAAGATGAGTCATGGTGGACTGTTCTATTTAGAGGTTAAGGCACTCAGGAATAGAATCCAGCTCTGGGTCCTGTTTTCATCTGTCCTGCTAACTTTGGTCGAAGTAGCCAGTGTTCCTTTGTCCCACTTCTAGCACACTGCCTAAATTGTTGAGAACACATACCTGGGGGTGAACACATACCTGGGGCAAATTCATCAGCGAGAAGCACATGATTAGAGTTGTAGGAGTCTCTCTCGAGAAAAATGGGTCCACGGACATTCTTGTCTTTAGCAGAACTTGGCAGCTAGTTTTAATCACAGAAACACAGAATCATTAGGGTTGGAAAAGATCTTTAAGATCATGGAGTACAACTGACAATCCAGCACCACTACCAAGTACATCACTAAACCATGTCCTCAAGTGCCACATTCACACATCTTTTGAACACTTCCAAGGGTGGTGACCCTACCACTTCCCTGGGCAGCCTGTTCCAAAGCTTCACAACACTTTCTGTGAAGAAATTTTTCCTAATATTGAGTCTAAATCTACCCTGGTGCAACTTGAGGCCATTTCCTCTTGTTGTCTGGGATTAACTTCAGTCAGTACTCTGGTACTTTAGCTGGGAATAATATGGTGTTTCAGTCACAGTGTATATGCCATTTGCTTAAAGCTGCTTTTTTAAATTTCATTTGCAGTATAAAGATCCAGGGCCGGGTGGCATTTTGCTCCCATGGCTGCGAAGCCATCGTGGACTCTGGCACTTCTCTTATCACCGGCCCCTCTTCACAAATCAGGCGACTGCAGGAATACATTGGGGCAACTCCATCAAATACTGGAGAGGTAAAAACTGTACAGCCAGAAAACAGCTAGAGAGGAAGAGAAACTGGTATATGTTGAAAAGAGTTGGAAAAGAACAGAAATGATTGCTCAGACAGGTGCCAGTGAAAGCCTTGTTTCCAGGATAGCACTGAGCTCTGAGCCAAGCAGCTTTTGACCTATATGCCTTGTCCCAGCCTTCTTCCCAAATGTTCACTTCATCTTCTGTACTGGTGTGTAAGGAAATAATGGGGACATCTGTTTGAGGAATTGATCTGTGAGATCAATTATGAGAGATAATTTTCTTTTGGAAGCTCAGATGATTTTTGATGTCCCCAGCTCTTGCTATTGGGTCTCCCAAACCAGGAGGGATTTGGTGCTGATTGCCAGCTATGTCAGCATCAGATGGAAAGGGAATGGTATTTTAATGACAGCCCCACAGTGGCTTCACTGACAGGACCTCTCAGTGTCAGCTTGCAGTGGAGCAGTTGGTGTTGTGCCAGAGCTCCTGGGAGAGATGCACATCAGTGTCACTCACAATGCTGGCTCCTTGCAGATGAGTCACAGGGTACAGGACAAGGCTTGCTGGCTCTTACTTTTCCTGCTGAACCTTACTCCTCTGACCTTTTGCTGGTTTTCCTTTCTTCCCTGCTGCTGTCTCCTGCCTTTCCCTTGCTGACACTCCTCACCACTCCTTCCTGTCCCTGCCTCCAGGGAAAGAGCAGTTTATTTCTACTGTGCCTATTGCTGGCCCTTGGCTGGCTCCCACAGGTCACCAGCACATTGCCACAGCTCCAGTGCTCAAGGAAAGCTGCTATGTATGGCTTTTGTTAACTTTGCATTTCACAGAATATTCTGAATTGGAAGGGATCCACAAGGATCATCGAGTCCAACTCTCAGGTGAATGGCCTGTACAGGGATCAAAACCACAACCGTGGTGTAATTAGCACCACCATGTTCTAACCAGCTCAGCTAATCTCAGTTTGTCTTGATCCTGACCCAGAACTACTCTTGGAAGAAAATTAAGAGTTTTGCAAGTGCCCAGTGCACTGGACAAAGAGCGAACACAAAAATGGACTCTTAATCCACTTTCATTTGTAAGAGGAGGACTTGCAGTGACCTCTGTGTGATTCCTGATGCTCCTGATTCTTTCTCAATCAAACCTTTAATCTTGATTTTGTTCAAATTTTTAGATACATGCCAAAGAGTATGCCCTAATAACAAGTTGATTTTATAATGGTTCATGCTAATGAACATGGATAAAATATGTATTTCCAGTGTACTTGTACTAGCCTAATGCAAAGAAGGAATGGGTCATTGCTGTGTAGGTTCATTTACAGCAGTGCTGACCTAAGAACATTCATCCAGCATCTCAGATTTTGCGAAAAAGCATCCTGAAAGTAAGACTTTCTATGACTGATTTTTAGCAGCCATAGACAGACTGCACATATTGGCTCAAATTTATCCCAGTAAAAGTGAGTGTATCCATCCCAGATTTTACCAGAACTTTTATCTCTTTTCAGCAAGGATTGATTTGTTCTGGACGTCCTATTCTGTAATAGCTATGTCAAAGAATTATATCCCACTTCTTGTATCCTATAAATCATTTTACTGGCTTTTTGTACCCTTCTCCTCTGTATCCCATGATTTTTTTTATTCTAATGGCATGACAGTTGGTAAGAGTACAAGATGTACGGTTATGTTTTCATAAAATAGATTGAAAAACAACAAAAAGCAGATTCTTCCTTCTAGAAAGCCTCTAAAACAATAACTTAAAACACTACAGTTTACAGCAAAGATTCCTCTGGGACTTGGAGCATTCTGTAGTACTGTTTCACACACCAGTTGTTTCATGAAGTAACTAGAAAGGCCAGGAAATTATCTTCTCTGTTATTGTAACTGAATATATTAGTTATGGACATTAATGACCATGCTAGAGTTTAGTCCTTCTACTCTTTAAATCCCACTCCAGGACAAAGTATAAGCATAAAGTGCTGTATTCCTCACTAGCTTTTTTTTCCTTAAAGTGATGGTATTATGAGAAGACTTGGGGTAAACTGCACCCATAGGGTGCTCCCTCTGTGGCTGGAGCAGCTCCCTCTGCCTTGTCAAGGCCAGAGCATTGGAGAACTTTCGCTTCAGCAGACCTTGCTGATGTAGGCTTGCTGGGGCTCACACACTTACTTTTGCCTTTGAGTTGCACAGGGAGGATATCAGAGCCCCTTCACCTTCTTTCTTTTGGGATTTGCAAGGATTTTCATCATCCCTGGGTCCCTAGGGTGCAGTGGTCTGGGCTGCTGGGCTGGTTTGAACTAAGTATAGAAAGCTGAGGGCAGTGTTAGACTGTAAGTCAGTCTGATGCTGTTTCTCTGTAGTAAATTCACTATTACCTACATCAAAAGCCTTGAATTCAAAGAGCAATACTTAAAGAAAGACAAAGTGATCCCATCTCAGTCAGACCACTGTGTCCAGTTTCTTGTAGACTGCAGAAGATTGTCGAGTTTGCCTCACATAAGCTTCACGATCGGACACCGGGAATACAAGCTGACAGCACAGCAGTACGTCGTAAAGGTGAGTATCTGCAGCTTCCCTGCTCCCTGCTCCTCACTCCCTGACCTGGGGATGGAGCAGGCTGCTGCAGGGACATTGCTTTCCTTTCCAGGAGTCTATTGATGATCAAACCTTCTGCATGAGTGGCTTTCAGTCTCTCGACATCCCCACTCGCACTGGCTCTCTCTGGATTTTAGGAGATGTCTTCATGTCTGCATTTTACTGTATTTTTGACCGTGGAAATGACAGAGTGGGATTTGCAAAAGCTGTTCACAGGAAGGATTACTACTGAGCCCTAATAGCATTTATTCTGTCTTAACTCAAGTTGAGGCAATGATCTTCAACACATGTGTGAAGAAGAGCTTTTAGAAGCTCTGGACCTACATGCACATTGTGTTGTCCCCCTCCAAGTTGTAAGGACTTTGCAGTGATCCTTGTCCAAGATGATAGTTTGGTTAAATATCTATGTGTTTACAATGGAGAAACAATTATTCCTGAGTAACTCATGGACACTACGGCTCTCAGCATAAAGCAGCAGAGCAGCTCAGCACTCAGATTTGCAAAAAGATCAGGAAGAATAAAAATGCTGAACTCTGCCAGGCTGAAAAGATAGCAGCTATGTGTGGGGAAAACTAATCCTAGTCCTGCGTGGTCTGGCTATCCTTCTTTTCTTCTTGTGTGCTAGTTTCCACCTCATTTCCTACAGTTTTCTTTCCATCATTATTTTCCATGGTTTGGGTTTTGTTCAACTTTGTTTCCTGAGTGCCATGGAAATTCTCTTTAGCTTGCTGCAACCAGCATATATAAAAGGGAATTTGACTGATACCTGTGTGGCCGCTAATTTCGACTATTGTTCCTTGCACAATTTCCTGCTCCTTACACCACCTCTCAAACCTGCTTTTTTTCCTGGGATTCATTATCCCTTGATAATTCTCCTTTTTTGGGTCTTGGCATTTGACATCCACACCTTAGGTCAGATGCTGCTTTTAGCACCTGACTCCTCTTCCCCTCAGCAGTGTGAATAACTGGAGCAGCACCTATTCACATTAGAAAACCCAGACTGCAGCCTGTGCAAAGGGATACCAGTGTTCTTCCACCTCAGATGAGTTATGGGACCCATGCACCAGTGGTACACATCTACTTCCCCTTGCTCAGCCACTTCTTGTCAGCAGTGGCAGGAGTTTCATATGAAACAGCCACAGGTAGCTGCACTGATTTGGCAAAAGATTCACCTAAATTCTACCCATTGGAGTATTTGTTTGGATTGCTAAAGCTGCTACTGCCTCCATACATGTGAATAAAACTTAACCAAACAAAATCTGCTTTGATCTTAGTGCTGTTTCAGTTACATTTTATGGTTTTTTTACAGTGGTTCCAGTGCTGGGAGGAAGGGGAGTTGAGGGCAGAACAACAATTGAAAATTCAGGTTGTTCTCTGTCCTGGAGGAAAAAAAAATGTCGTGTGTTGGTGTGTTGAGGCTGCTTGTACCTTCCTAAAGCCAAAAAATATCTGCAGTCCCAGCCATGTGCACTGGGCACCTCCCCAGCAGGGCAGAGCTGTGGGGACATGGAGACTGGCCCCATAGTGGCATCGCTGGGACAGATGCTGGTGGCCCCCAGGCACGTTCTGCTGCTGTCTGTCTGGATGTGCCTGGCACAGACAAAAGACAATGTCCATTGCTGGCCTTGGTGGTATCACAATCACAGCCCCTTAGATTTTATGTTTTCAGTTGTAAGACTCAGTATGTGTTACAAAAACAGGACAGTTTTCCTGTAGGTATGTCTGAAATACTGATCTTGCCTTCCAGTATGAAATAATCTTTCTCTCTGGTGCCTGTTTTCATGACTCTCTATTTGCAGCCACATTGTGTTACACATTTGGCATCCAGGCTATCAACCTCTAGCAAAGGAGACTTTGCTGCCAGCTGCCTCTGCAGACCAGACTGGGCTGTGTGAAGCTACTGTGTATTTCAGGCCAATCTTACCTTGATTCCCCTTTGTCCATGCCCCTCTTAAAGAATGGATTGACCATGAGCTAACTTATTTGTCTAGAAAATGTCATTCGTTTGGTCATGAACCAAGACAAACAAACATCTATAAAGCCCCATCCCTCATTTAACAGCAGCAGGGTATTTTTGTTTTCTTTACTATGCAGCATATTTAACACTCTGGTACATTTTCATTATATATAAAATATGTATATGTTCCTCAAATATTAGTTTGCAGTCAGAGTTAGAGATCTGTTATTTACAACAGGAGATTTTAAGGGTGTTGGGACATGTCCCCACAGCCAATCAGTCCCAGCACTGACATCTTGGCTCTATTAATTCCAGTGCAGAGTGTGAACACATCCTGGAAACAGGTGGAAAGTCAGGCAGCATGCACGGGGACTAGCCCTCTCTTTGTTCTGATATATCTGATCTTGCTCAAGATTAACACCATCTGATGGGAGCAAACTGCTGCTCTGACCTACTTGTCTATCCTGGCACTGTTCTATCCTTGTCCAACTTTGCCAGCTTCTGTAAGTGCCTTGCTGTTCCTGGTAGACATCAAGTTGATTTGCAAGATAGGTCAAACTCTTGCCAGAAGTGCTTCTTGAGAGTTCAGTACAACCAGGTGTATCTCAAAGTGCCTTTATTCATGCAATAATTCAACATTGCTTATACCTGTGAACATGAATTGTAGATTGTTGGGTTTGCTAAAATACTCTGTTTACCATGCTAAGGCAAGTAGTATACTGAGAGAAGTGCCTAAAAGAGCACATAATCCCAAAAGATAATTTAATACAAATCAGAGTACACTGATGTTTGCCAAAGTGAGATAACAGACTAAATGAAGAGACTAAATTTTTCTGGTAACTCATCCCAGTACCAGCTTCTTCAGAAGCAATGAACAGAATACTGTAGCTAACTAGGAGCTGGCCCACTGTGTGAAATGCTGGTTCTGTATTACAGATTGCATTGCATGACTTCAGAGCTGTAATTCCTAATTTAGCATGCATCTACATGTATAATAGACAACTCTGTGGGGCTTAACTGAAGCTCTTGCCTACCTAATGGCTGCTGTGTAGCCTCCATCAAAAATGAACACATTGCAGAACCAGGGAGTGCTGGCAGAGTGAGTGGGAGAGGTAGGAAAATCGTTGCTGATTAGATGTATAATGTTGTGGTGGAAAACAGCAGTGTGCATCCTAGGCTGAGAAGAAGATGAGCAGAGCTGGATGATGAGAAGCTGGGAGAGCTTTTCATGCTTAGCGGTGCTGGGATGAAACAAGCCAAGCTGATGTTTGGGTTGGAGGCAAAGAGCACTTTGGTCCAATACCTTAAGCCCCGGTGGAAGCTGTGTGAAGGATTAGAGGGAGGAGGTATGGTGGGACTGGATTCTCAGTGCAGGTTTGTGGTGAACACTTGAGAGTCATCTCACATTTCTGGCTTAAGTTCCCTTACAGCGTGAAGCACAGCTCTTCAAGCTTATGTACTGTGAGGAGAGAGCTAGATAATGGGCCAGGCTTCCTTCACAGCTGCTGAAAACTCTTCCTATACATGCATGGCTGGGAGGAGTAGGGCCAAACTCCCCAGAAACTTGTATTGCTCTCCTGACTTTAATGAAAGTGCTATAGAGGAGAGCAGCAGTTACTTTTACTTTGTTTCTAGCTGTGTGACTGGAGCTGTCTGGCTGTCCTTAAAATGTATTGTTTATACCTAAAATTAGCCATTTATTTAAGTTAAGCTTATTGGTAAATTAAGTTCCTTGACAATTGCAGATGAAATTGAATTGAAAAGTGTGGCTTCAGCTACAAGAAGAAAGAGAGAATTAGGAGGAAAAAGGGAATGCTTCCAGAAGCTGCATAAGGGCCATTCAGAGAATTGGACTGAGGCTAAGGCATTGTTCATTTTTGTATAATTTCACTCTATAGAGTTTCTTATTTTCTTGGTCAAACCTCAGCGTAGCAACTTGAATTGCCTGAAGACTTGTTGTGGAGTGGCAAGGGTGAGGTTGCACCAGAATGCCTGACTCCAAACTGTGATCAAATTTCAATAGGCTGCTGTCAGACACCAGTGTCACCTCATCTCATGGTGTGAAGAAGTCCTTCCATTGGTGCCTGGAAAATCTGTGCTTGGCTTCCCTGCATAACTGGAATTCACGTAATATGAGTTTAAACAGTGTTTCCTTGGGCCAAGTGTCCTCTGCTTCCTAAACTTATGGGATACGTGTTGTTATCTAGTGCCTTTGGAGGATTTGAGAGCATGGTTCTGCTTAGACCATGCCTAATATACAGCAGCAGGAGCCAATTTCCAGACTGAAATAAAGCTTATGAAGAATTATAAGTGGGGAGGGCAGTTGATTTTTGTTCAAAGCCTACCCAGATGAGATAGATGAATGTGATACCAGCTAGAAGGGCTCCTCTCCTAAGCTGGCCGCAGGAGGAGGAGCAGGCAGGTCTGTTCATTCCCTTCCCAGGTTCAGGGAGTCCTAAAGTCTCCCAGGAGCCCCTGGTGTTACGAGTTACCACGGCAGAGAGGCTGGTTTGTGTTTTGAAGTGCAACCTTTTGAGCAAGAGAGCTGGGTGGACTAGCTGTCCATGCAGTGCATACTGCTTTTGCTGGTCTTTGCAGACTCGTAACTTTTGGTCCCCCCTCTCTCTGTTCTTTCAGTCCCTTCAGCTACCTTGTCTCTCCTTTGTCTGTCCTCTACTTGGATAGTCACTGATGGGAGAATGCTGGCAACATGCTCCAGACTACACTTCTGTAAACGTGGGTGAGAGCTAAACCCAAGGAGCTGTGGCTGCTTTCCTGGCCTACTTTGAGGCTTCTTCTAGGAGTGATAGCTGAAAGGCCAAGTCACTATCAGCAGGCTTAGGGAGGGGCTTGGTCATCCCTGGAGTAGCAGTAGCCACCTAATGCTTACTCAGGTTTGGGTTAATTAAGAATGTGCATGGTACATCTGGGCAGCATGGGAATGGGGGAGAAGTTTAGGAAGTGGAGAACAGTTTTGGTAGGAGTCATGGGCCACTTTGTTGTCTGCCTGGGATGACTACAGTCTGTGCACTTCCAGCTGAAAGTGTCCACAAGAGTGGAGCCCTAAGCTTAGTTGCACCTACAGCTGCATCACCTCTTGAGAGAGTGCTGCAGCCCTGTCATCACTAGGGAGGCCACCTGGGAGCCTCATTTTACAATAAACTGTCACTGCATATGCCACATATGTGCTCCAAGGCTCAGACATCCCATGCCCAGCTCATCAGCTGTTTTGCACCTTCTATTTTTTAAAATGAAATTTAACATTTAATCCTTTTCTTTTTTTACTCTTTAGTGGCATAGTTTCATCAGGGGTGGGGCAGAATACTGTCCTACACAAATGAGGGGCCTGATTTTTCAAGCATTCCTCCAGGCACTGAGAGATGGTAGACTGAATCTCTCCAGGCTGAGTAAGGAATTGAACCCACATCTTTGCCTTTGAGCCACTTGAGTAGAAACCAAAACTGTTGGTAGATCTTACAGGGATGGATCTTAAGCTGATGGAACAAAGGCAGCAGAGTTCAGTGTATATCCAAAGTGGACAGAACCATACCCACTCTTCTGATAACCTTAGTGTTTCCTCTAGTTATGTCTACACACCTCAGTGCCATATACATCCTGAGGCTCCCAGTTCTCCCTGTAAATGTATTTCCCACAGGGTCACAGATTTCAAGCCAGTGACCAAGTGGCTTAAATTATGGCACAAATCCTCTGTTGGATCTTGTTCATTAATTGTCTGAGGATCGAGTCTGCCCTTCTGCACTTTCAGCAAATTTGTGTGAGAACCACTTTCAAGAGAACACAAGAAGTTCAGTCAAACCCGGATGAAGAACGGTCAAAGTTTTCTTTCACCCTCCTCCTTAGAAAATTCCACTATGGCTGTTTCTTTACTGTCCAGGTTTTCCCATAAGTCCTGCATCTCAAATGCTTGTGGAGCAGAAGCAGAAGTAACATTTTTTCCATCATTGAATGGAAAAACACAACTTTGCTGTGAAGTTGTCCCAGAATCTGTTGAAGACAGTGTAGCATCAGCATTTGATGCTGTACTAGGACTATGGAAGCTTGGTAAACTCCATCGCTGAAGGTTTCTCTCATGATCTGTTATGAGACCAGCTATGTTACTAACCTGGGGGTCATGTTTGGGCTCTCCTATCACACTAGGAAGTGACTGATGCACCTCTGAACTTGAGAGGTATGGAGTCATTTCTGGGGGGAAAAAGTGTTGGTTCAGAAGAGCCACATTTGCCTCAGCTAGGACCCTTTGGAGCTTCTCTTCCGGCACGCTTGCAGAGCGCTCTGTTGGCAGGTCTGGTTTGTCCAGCACATCACGTTCAATCTCCTGGGCTTCAGAAATGACGACCTCAGGAACTGGCCTGGTTGTCTCAGATGAGGTGTCACTGTCACCAAATTGTGCCTCATTCCTTGAGGTTTCTGTTATGGGTCCTAGCTCTCGGCTACCATGAAGCCAGTTACTTCTGGTAACCCCTTCATGTTTCTTCTTGAAGCTTGAGGTGGAGTGCCTCCCTCTTGTGTGCATTTCCTGCAGCTGTCTGATGTGCCCCTTTTCATCTGCTGGGAAAAACACGGAGTTCTCACTCGTCTGCCGAGTGTAGCGGTGGTGAGTTGGGTATGAAGGACCCTCGTGGACACTGAGAAACCTCTTGACTCTTCTCAAAACTGAATACTGTCTCTGGTGTTTCTCCTCTTCCCAAGGCCACTCTTCCCCATAGAGGAATTCGGTATCAGCCAGCCTGCCAAATAAAGCCAGGTAGTAGATGTCACTTAAATATAGGAAGCATTGGGTCTCTATGCACATTTATCCCTCTGTCTCAGACATAGGACCCAAGACACAGGAACCAAGGCCCTAGTGTGTCCCTAAAGAGAAGGAAGAAAAGGATGAGGGTGCCAGGAAAGAGTGTCTGTGCCTTTGGATCAGCCAGATCTCACAGAGAACTCTCACATCCAGATGTCTCTTCTCCTAAGGACCAGGCTGGGAGGGCATCCAGCCAGGCATCTGGCACCATTTCATATTTGAGCTGCAGCCTTCTGAGGCAGCTCCACATGGTTAGGCTTGTGCTCAGGGTGAGGGAAAGGAGAGAAAGGAATCCTACTCAGGGCTGTAGTTTCTTTTTCAGGAGAATCCTTCAGGCAAAAATAGTAAATGTGAAAAAGCCACTGCTGGAAACAGAGGACAACAGTTTCAAAAATGTTGAAATTATTCAGATGGCCAAATCTCACTTACATCTGGGACATAACAGTGTGTCTGACGGTCTCACCTGTACCTGGTACTCTTCTCCTTCACAGCCTTGGTGCATCATGAGAACAACTATTGTGGCACATGCCAGTGAATTCAGTACACATCACTGACTCAGTGCAGTCTGGACAAGCCAAACTGGCCCAGTTACCTGTCCTAAGGACAAGGATGGCAAAGGGGCCAAATCTGAGGCAAGGAGCACAGGCAGACAACACTAACCTGGAGGGATAGAGGATCTTCATCCAGCATTTGTGAAGATCATAGAATAGTTTATTGTGGAAAGGACCTTTAGAGGCATCCAATCCAACCTCCCTGTGATGAGCAGGGACACCTTCAACTAGATCAGGTTGCTCCTTACTCCATCCAACCTGGTCTTGAATATTTATAGGAATGGGACATCTACCACCTCTTTGGGCAACCTGTTCCAGATGTTAGCTTGAGGTGACTGGAGAAGACTTTGAATTTGGGATCAAGTTTTATATATTTGCTTTGGACTTGGAAGAATTTTTACAGCTTGTTTTTGAAGTTTGCATAACAACTATCCATTATTTTTAGAGATGTGAACAGAGAAATGGTTCAGATGAGAACATAATTAATAAGAAGCCAACACATCAGAGCTGTTTGCATTCCACAGGGAGCTACTTTTCATTCACTTCTTCCTTCATTTTTTGTGTGAAATACTCCTTATTAAAAAATTGTTTGCAGACTTAATGATGTTTCTTCTTTGCCACTTTTCCCCATAGAAATCACCTTAAAATAAATTATATTCTATGGATTTTTCTTCTTTACTTTTTAAACTTTCATCTTTACCTTTCTTGTTGCCATTTTATAGTTTTTTCAGAAGGAAATAACTTCTGAATAGGCTGTGTGTGATACAAGGAACTCATATAAACCATTGTCCTTTGTAGTAGAATGCATGCAAAAATGAAAAAATAAGAGGAACAAAAATGAGAAAAGCACAATTTTGAGGCCAAATGAAACAAAAAAAATTAAGACATTTTATTTTGATAAAGGTGGGAAATGATGGGAATATTATAAATATTTTGAGATATTTTTTAAAGTTAAAAAACCAGTTTCTGTAAAGTTTTGCAAAAGGTTTTCAGATGAGAACATCTACTTGCCTGGTATTTTTTTCAGGCATGATGGTATTCATACTTATTGACCTGTCCATATTACAGCATGTCACAAGCATTCAAACTAACAGCTTCTAAGCTAACTGGCCTATCACTGATTTCTCATACAGATCCTGACAACAGGGGGCAATCCTATACCCTCTATTCATACCCTCTATTCATTGTTCTTTGTTGATCTCTGAAAATAAATCTTCTTCATACCTTCACAATATCTGACCATTTCAATTTCCATATCAGGATTATTAGTCAATGAAAAGTCATACACAATTTAAGATGATTTCTTGTTGATCTTCACAAAAACCTGGACTGATTTCAACTGTTGTCTGCTAACTAAATGAACAAAGGAATAGCTGTTTTTTCTAATTGGGGATGCATGAAGAAGCTGTAGCAAAGCAAGTATTATTGAGAAAAGTCAGTCACTGTCCTCAGGTATCATCCTGTGCTCAGAGACTATCAACAAACCCTCCCTGCAAACATTCTTTATTTATTGATTACACAATTTCAGATATGCATAACTTAGATGAACACATGGACTACTGGAGACATCCTCCCACCAACACCACCCTGTCCACTCCCTCCTAATTTCTTTTCCCATTTCCATCTTCTCTGCTTGCAGTATTGTTAGAGCCTGCATCCTGCCCTGACTGACTGCCAATCACTGCAGACTCTCAGGGTGGTGATCTTTCTGATAGCATTAAGGACCCTTAGTGCCACTCACCCCATTTCAATAGTTGATCCAAGAAATGAAGGAATACAGTAATCAGCAGCTGCTTTTGTGTAGGGTGGCCGGGCAGAGGTATCATTCCAGTAAATATCTTTCTCCATCCTTGGCAAGTTCATGTGCATCTCATCCACCGCCAGAAGTGAAACCTTGAATTTTTTTTGCATAAATCATGTCACTATCAACATAGTGGAGTATATTAAATAGTCTACTTTATATATTTATGTTTACTATATAGGTAAACATTTCTTTCAGAAACCCTTTAAAATAAGCTGTGTATGATGGCCTGGGCACTAGGAAGACACTCAGTATTATAAAATAAACTCCCATATCTGCCTATACTCATGAAAGCATAAATTTTATCATAACTTGAATCTTCTGTACTGCAAAGATAGCTGTGCCAGATTAAAGTCCTTCCTGCACGTATAATGAGTTAAATGTGATCCATCATGTGCTATGGAAAGTCTGTGTAAAGTATTACACATGTGCTCCTTAAAATGTCCAGAGGTCAAGAATCTTTCTGATAGGCCTCACTGCCATTTTAAGACATTCCGAATCAATTATGTGATCATCCTTCTAATAAATTTTACACAACAAGTTCTAAGGCACAGGAGCATTAGTATCCTGACATGGTGCTAAGCCAGAGAGCATCTTTGTCAGTGTGAAGTCCTTTCCCATTCTTGCACATACCTGTATGGCTTACTCTGATTACTTTGCTTAATTTGGTGGTTTATTTAGCCCTTGCTCCTCCTAACTCCTGGGCTCTGCTTTGCTGAAGTGGAGTCTGACAGCAGCTCAGCCAGCCCTGTGCTTGGCTCTGTGCAGGGGGAGCAGCAGGTGCTGTGGGACCTCCTCATGTCTCTGAGCTCGTTGACAGCACAACAGCCAGGCCTCTTTGGGAATCAGGGGTAACTGGAATGAAACTGCACCCTTGTCATCTCAGCCTCTGTGACAGGGGACACTGGCTCCTGTGCTGACTACAGATACTACTGTGGATGACAGCATCTGAACATGAATCATGGTACTAGCCCTGCTTGTTAGTTCAGGGCCCCACTTGGTCTTTTTACTATTTTTGGTGCCCTTCTTTTTAAAGGAAAGTTCATATGCAATATTTTAATCTCGAGACATTCAGATTAGCAAAATGTGTTCTTATCTATGTGAGAATGACTTTTGGATTTTGCAGAATTGACCTACATTACAAGCTCTTCCAGGCACAGAGTGGTCTTATAATTTAAGGTCAGCTGTTTGCATGTTTAGTCAGGCATTGTAAATGCCAAATACCAAAATCAAGATGAATTAGCTTGTGGAAACAAACTCTGTGGATCACAGCCACAGGTAATCCTTCAGGGAAAGAATATGTTTTGCTGGCATTTGTTGCCCTGATTTATTCCTCAATATAAGACATAGCGTTAGATGTAATGATAACCTATGGTAAAGCTGGAAGTAGAAATAACAACAGCAACCTGTAAATTTCTATCAATGCACCAGTTAGTTTCAAAATCATCATCATCTTCTCCAAACGGATTAATGAGTTGTTCAGCGACCTGGAAAGAAAACGAGACAGTGAAGAGAGGTTGGCATGCCATGTCAGCACTACTGCTGCAAAGAAAGTAGGATTGGATTTTTCTCTCTCTCCCTGCCTGTCACGTGCAATCATAGCTTGAGCTCCTGTGTGATGGTTCTGCCAGCCTAGTGAAGGAACAGCTTGCTTTCACTATAGATTCATATCTCTCTGCCTCGCTGGTGCTGTCAATCACCATTGTCAGTGCTGGCCTACTGGGAAATGAGACATGTCTGGGCCAAGGTAATTGTCACATCCAATAGTCATTACCTTTCCTTACTGTTGTCTTTGGCTCATTTAAATGAATCGTTCAGCAGCTAGAGGCTCTATTATTGCACTGTTGTCTGCAATAGTCCATGAGCCCATTGGATCAGAATTCCCAAGCCTTACAGATGAAGTCTGCTGAAGGGAGTAGAGCTCATCTCTCCACCTCAGCCCTTAGCCCCTACTTCTTTATCAGCACTAACCCTGATGGCAACCTTCCAAGGCTTTTGAGGAAAAGCAGCCTAGAAAAAAAACTTGACTCAAGTGAACTCTATGCATCATGCTAACCAAATCCCAGAGACAGAATCTGAGTCTGTTCTTAATTCAGCCTGCTGGCTTGGGTTTCTGTACCTGGAGTGGTTGAAACTGCAGGGCAGAAGCTCATCCTGTGGAGGACACAGACAGTGAGCTCAGACACATTTGTGATGAGGTACCTTAGTCTGGGAACTAGGCTGGAAAGGGAACCCTCTCTGGCTCCCCACATTCAGTAAAAAACCCCCAAGAGACTGTCCCCCACCCCTGTGATCACTAAAGTATATTGTGTGGAGAGTGAGCACATGGCTACTGACGGAGGAAAAAAAAGAGATTAAATAGAAAAATTTAAAAAAACTAGGAAATTCAGACTGCTTCTCTATTTCCTATTTTCTTGGTACACTGACATTAAATATCCTCTCCCCTCCATTCTGTTTATCTTTTTAAGCCCTGGTTTTGAAGCTGATCACATTCTTGACAACACTTCCAAGCCTTCTTTGTGGTCACCAGGGCCATGCACAGGAGCAGCAGTCGGGTCCTTTGTTTAATGTGGATATGGGTAAAGCAACTGTATGATTAATCGGTCCTGTTCATTAACCTCACTATGGACAGCTATGGTCTAAATAAGTTATAGCTGTGAGGCAGTTGCTCCCTGGATATTTTTCCTGTGTGCCTCTAGGTTGCACCTGTGGATAAGCACTTGCTGAGTCTCCAAGGCCACCACTTCCCAGGTCAGCACTGGCACACAACAAAAGAACTGCTGAGTAGATTAACACTACAAAAACACCTGTAAGGTGGGAGCAATGAAAGGAGACAGAGGTCACCTCTGCTCACACTTCTTGACATGGTATTAAATTATAGGCACAGCTATGAAAGTACTACAATAGGGAGGAACCAGAACACAGTCTGTGTTGAGGCTCTCCAGAGAAGACATGGATCAGCTTCGTGTAATCCAGCGGACCACCACCCAAAAATCCCCCATAAAACCTATCACATGACCTTAAAAAAGTGAGGACTGGGACAGAGCAGACAGTGGTGGTGGCTTTTTTTTGGCTGACCTGGTCCTGGCATATGAGACATGACTTTATTCTCCAGAAAGGAATGTAGTACTGGACAAGTAAACTCTGTATTTGGACAGTTCATCTGTCCCTGTAATGAAAATGGGGATTTAGAAGTGTCTCATGTAATGGGAAACTTTGGCCCTGTACTATAGGTACAACAGACCAGGCTTGAGGCCAAGGAATGAGCTCAGTTTACACATTATTTCTGAGGAATTGCCAAGTTACTGGAAGTCAATACCTCAGGGCCCTTTTTGCTGCCTGGCAGCCAAAGTCCAACATGCTCAGCAGGAAACTGGCTGTAACCTTCAAGACAAAAATATCCTGACTTAGGGCACTGAAGGTTTGGATGAACCTCCAGTCTGAGGAAACATGGCTGATACTAAATTAACTTTTAAAAACTTCTCCTCCCTTTCATTTCCTTATGCAGAAGATTTTTCAGTTACAATGGCATCCCATACCTGCCACAGCTGGCTGGAAGCTCTGAACCTGTCTAGAAGAGACGCTATAAACATCCTTGGGTGCTGAAGAAAGAAAACCCATTCCCTCTCAGGAGCACCAGCAGGGCAGTCAAGGGGAACAACTTACTGTTTTTAACCCTCTAGTATAACAGGAATACACTGCCTAGAGATAAAACTTCACTTTTCTCCAGGAGAAGTTGCTACCTTCACTGTACCAGCCTCCCTTTCTCTCTCTCCCACTCCCATCCAGGCTGGTCCTTATGAGGCAAAATCCTTTTCCCCCTCATTTCCTAGGACACAACACTAGAGGAGCTTGTCCTGCATGCGCTCTAGTTTTCCTCACATCTGCCAGCTTGGTGTGCTGTCTTCTCTACTCTGCCCTTCGGAGCTGGCTGTGGGAAGGTGTCTCTAAAACTGGCCAACTTTGTTCAATTTGTATTCTAACAGAAAAGTTAGCTCTATATTTCCATCCATGATTAATAAACACAAAAGGAAATCTAATGTCTATGGACCCCAATGAAACTTTTTTCCAGTCAGTTTATTGCAGAAGAGAGAACCACCTTGAGATATGTGGCTTGATTACTCAACTATCAGATTGATTGTGATACGTTAGCCTAGCTGTCATCAACAGACTGATGGGCAGCATCCGATTCCTCTATGACTCTTGTTTTTAATGAACATTTTTATGCAGTGGAGTTCTAGCCAATATTGTGTATCACTCCTTCATAGCCCTCTGAAACTGGAGGCCTTTAATTGCCTCATCTGATGAGGGTAACAGCAGATACTACCTGCTTTGACCATAAGAAGAAAGTATCATTCAGTCCCTTTCTGCAGCCATAGCTCCCCATTGCAGAATGGAGTGGGAGAAAGGTTTTTTAAATTTCTTTTCTGTGACTTTATAGTTCAAGTCCTGAGATCTTGTGGGAGTAATACTCCCCTGGGGAGTTGTGGCTGCATTGGTGCTACTAAAACAGGCTCCTTCAGATTTACAACCATTTTTTTACCATACGGTCTGTCAGGTGGAATTAAAAATGTATTGCATGATAATTCTATATAACCACAGAACACTTCAGGCTGAATTCACCTCTGGTGTAATTTCAGTATTCATTGGTGATTTTACAGGTGGGTCATAGATCTGACACCTTGACCAGCCCTGCAGGGGTTCCCCCCATCATCTGTCCAGAAAGCCAGTTTACCTTGAGCCATCCTGCGTAGAAGAAGAACTGCAGCAGTGTGAAGATTGGAATGTAAATATCTAAGTCATGTCCCTGGTACCCTTGGTCAGTATCCAAAAATTGACGCCCTATCAGGCAGGCAAAGAAAAAGGTATAGACTGCAAGAGTAACAACCTGAAAAGAACAGAACTTCATTGAAATAATGAACTAATACAATCTTATGCATAAGGCAATCCATCCCCAAAGGCCTTTGTCTGCCTTTTGCCGTGTAATTTATAAATCTGTAGGAGGTATTGCAAATACAGAGGCCACAGGAATAATTATAGCCAGGAAGAACACTCAGGAAACAGAAAAACATTTCAGTGCTTCCCTCCCCTCTTTCAAATTATGTAAGATTTTCAAAACACCTCTGCATTAAATACACCTTAAATAGTTAGTCAGGCCTCCATGATCCTGTGTGAGTGAACCAGTGTTCAATATCTCAGAGACTCTGGCTGGGACTATGAATGTTTTATACCATGGATGTTTGGTACCAACCCCCCTTTTATGGAAATTGTGTTTTGAATTTTCAACAGGATAATAGCTCGGTACCTGGGTATAGACCAGTGGAATTCCAACCCAGTCATAACCAAACAAAAGGCTACACCAAGACCGGTACTTATTCATCTCCTAAAAGGGGGGAAAAAAAACCTCAACCAGCAAGAAACCACAACAAAATAAAATTGCATTGGGTACAATTCTGAATTATAAATGTTTTGTTGCAGTTCATTTCTGCGCATATAAAATGACAGGAAGAAAAGAAAGTAGAGTATATATAAATTGATACTATAACTGTACTCAGCACCCCATTTGAATGTTGACTTGGTTTATGGAGTTGGAGTTCTTAGTATACTTTGTATTTCTTCACAATTCATCTTCTGTTTCTATCTTATTCACAGTCTAGTGATACATGAAAGAGAATATATTATATCATAAAAAGGATATTTTACTACTTAATGAAATATTCAGGGAGATTATCTTCTCTGAAGCTGATAATAAAATCTTCAAAATGCCAAATTATTCTCATTTCTCATAGTTTTAGCAATGGAACAAGCATGAATTTAGAGTGATGTAACAATAATTTTTTACTCATCAATTTTTTGCTTCTTTCAATACCTTCTTAGTCATATTAGAAGGAATTGCAGTGAACACTGCTGTGTGTGTTTAAGTGCACATATTGGTACACAAAGAAAAGTGGGACAAATCCTGAGTAAGGTTATTTGGATGATACAGGAGATCTGTGCATACTAAATAAAACCAATTATGTAAGTGAAAAGCAATTTCAGATTAGTTTTTTGTAGATTTCCTTTTTCAACTTACATTCATCAGTGTCTGCAGATCCACACTGTCTCTAATTCTTCCCTCTTTTCGTGCCTTTGATGCCAAATTTCCAAACCAGACAAATGGGACCCAGTATTTCAGGTGAGGAGACTTAAGGTCATCAAAAAGTTTTCTTTCATATTTTGTCATAAAACCTGTTTACCAAACAACCAAAACAACCTTCATTTATTCTGTGCTTTCAGTACTACTGATACTATAAGTCTGGAATATGTTTCTATCTGTTTATGTAATATTTGCATAGAACTCTGCTAAACACAACTTATAATTCTAACTAGTAACCTCCTGTTTAAAACGAACAAAAAAATTTTAAAAAAAAACAAAAAAAACCCAAAAAAACCAAACTCCAGGACAGATCTTGCTTGAAAGAACTTTTTTTTTTTTTGCATTAATTACCTATGCTAAATTCCTCTTTACCAATATAGGCAAAAATTTGCTATGAATTTGTTCTCATATCTAACTGCTGACATATGGTAGTTACGTGGAATACTGTGAATTGTACAAATTACTCTCTAGTTTCATATTCTGCTTTCAGAAAAATTAGGAACTGGATATATCAGTCAAGAAACATTTTTCATCAGTGATGACTTTCAGAAACGTTTTGACATATATTGTAAGGGCAGTTATATGACCTGATTCTGATAATTTTTTGTTGTATCTGCAAAGCAGTGAGCAAGCAACAGAGGATACAAGGGCATACATGAAACAGAGCCCAACAGAGTGTGTGCCTTCTGCCAGTGAAATACTTCCCTGACAGATTGTTTGATGTTTCTTTGGGGTTATGAAGGCATGCAAAAAGATGAAGAGGGAATTGTGCAAAGAAATCCCGCTGCTAAGGGATACCAGGCCAGGTGACACGCTGTGGGGCTGCAAGCTGAAGTTGCTCTTTGCCTGGCAATTGGCCTTGCTGGGGTGCTGGGAAGGTATTAGGTTTCCTGAAGAGTTCTCCTGCCTCGTGAAGCCCTGCTTCCCCCTGCTGCAAGCAAGTCCAAGGTCACATAACCGGAGAGCCAGGGCTGTGTGTGACAAATCCTGCACCAGAGCCAATCTCTGTCTGGGACTGGCAAGGGAGCAGCTGGCTTTTGGAACAACACCTCTACCCCCTTGGGGAAGAAAGCTCTGCTCTGCTGTCCTCCTTCCACCCAGGCTTTGACAAAAACAACCTCAGAAAATTTACATTTTCCTTTGTCCAAATCCTGGATTTTCTGGTATTGGAGCAATTGTCATGTTTGGAGGATCTTAGTTTTTGCTCAAGTGTGCAACATCTCTCAGGGTGTTAAATATTCTGCTGTTGAGAAAGTGTCTGTATTGTACAGTTGGAACAAGCCTACACAGGAGGTATGAAATACTGCAACTACTGAGAAGCAAGGCATGGACAGGACAGAAAAACACTGTGGAGGAGGAAATATTCAGCAGCAAGAGCCAGTACATAGAATTTCAGAACAGAATAAGATAAAGCTTTTAAAAGATCCCTGGGCATTTTGCAGCCACATATCACAATCAACTTCACAGAAATAATCAGGGAACCAGACAAATTAACCTGCTAGTCATGACTCCTGACTCCTAAAACACAGTCTTTCAGGCTGCCTGTAGGTTTTATCCTGCCAGCTTGCTTATTGCAGGACAGAAAAAGATGCTTCTGTCAGGCTGAAAACAGACAGACAGACAAACAAAATATTGAGTCTGGAGTAAACACTGGATGCAAGTCACTTGGAGGCTCAGGAAAGACACAGACTGAAGGGGTCACAAAGAACAGCAAGGATCAGTTCGGCTTTCCACTGAAACTGGGCACCTTTTGTTCAGAAAGCTCAACAAAGTCTGTATTTCTTTAATTATAAAGTTAAAATTGGCATTGAAGTGTTTGTGTTAATATTGATTTAATATTCTCTTTGATGAATATCAATAATGCCTAGTATTCTTATTGCAGAAAATACTATTTCTGGATTACTCTTACTGCTGGCAATACAGACAACATACAAATCGGAATACCTCGCTGTTATTGCAGTGGTAAAGAAACACTTTATATTTCATCAAATATAAGGGAGGATATCAAACCAGTTTTTCAAATTACATGGTTCCCAAATATGGTCAGAATTAACCAAGAAATTCTATAAACAAGAATACTGGTTTTGACAAGCACTGGAAGACTGGAGGACCTCCAGAAAATGCGAAATATTTGTCAAATATTGTGCCAAGACCTTGAAAAGGATGATCTAAGGAATGACAGAGCACTGAATCCTTGTGAAAGTATCCGAAGAGTGACATGGAGTGCAATCAATAAATAATCAAAGGACACTAATGTGAACAGCGTCAGCCAAAGAGATCTTACAGGAAAATGATTGATGAGAACACAAACCTGGTTGAGAAAAAATTGCTCATGCTCGTCCTTAAGTGATTCAAAGAGTGTTCGGTTCTCCTGTCAAGACTCAATGGTTTGAGACAAGACTGGTTCAGGTTATTCACATTAAATATTTTTAGTACTAGTGGTTAGAGAAGAAGGAACATGATCAAGTAGATAAAAGTTTAATTTTTTGTGTCTGTGTTATGTGGGAAAGCGTTAATTCAGGTTCTTCCTTCGAGTAGAGGACTTGGGACTGCAGTCTTCAGCCAACCATAGGTATTCATGTTACTGAGCTCACATCTCATGTTTCTCTTCAGTATTTCCCATCAGCTCTTTTGGGGTGCTCTCTGCTCAGCTGCTCACTCATTACTCTGTTTTTTAACAGTTGTGTTCTTGAGCATCCAACTTCCCTCTTGCACCTTGCCAACAGGATTGCAGTGCTTAGGATGACTACTAGGCATTTGACACTTACAGCATGTGTGCCCCAGCAGTCAGCATCATAAAGGACTGAATCTACATGGATCTACTGTCTACAGTTCCATAAACAGTGTTAAAACGTGAAAAAGAGTCAGAAGGAAGGTCCACCACTCAAGACTGTATCCTATAGAGACAGACTACAGCTGGTGAAGCTCCTGAGTTTCATTCAGGCCTTTATGCAGTCTGCTAACAGGTAACTATTGAGGGAAAAAGTATGGTTTCTTTTAATTAAAAATAGAAGAACCCAAACCTATTACAAAATCCAGTGAATAGAAGATAACACTGTGCAAGTTCAGACCGAGAATAAGATGTCACTCTTCAACAGCAAGTTTACTGTTGTGAATGACTGTTCACCTAGGATGTGGTATAGTCTCCAGTACATCCATCTGAATTTTAAATCTGGGTTGATTATATTCCTAGAAGGTATTACAGCTCAGTCAGAAATTGCAGCATGTTAAAGGATGCTGCTAGCAAGCTCTTGTCCCTTGTGTTACGGATAAGTCAGACTAGATTATTGTGACACTGTTCTCAAATTTAAAATCTATGAATTTAAGCAGCTAATTTGCTGAAAAAAAAGAAGTGTGTAGCAATAGTTATGCCATGGCAGTTCTCAGTTTGACAGCAAAATGCAAAATTGTCATAAGTTGTTTTAATGATGACTGTGCTCTAAGTATCAGATTTGTGCTGTTCACATTCATATTAAATGCCTCCCTCCCATGCAGTCTGATATGCAATGCCACAGGCAGCTAGAGAAGGGATGATTACAGAGTATTGTCTAAGTCACTGGATATTAATAGGAGCAAAATATACCCTGAAATGCTCGGTACTGCATCAATAAAAATTCTGCAGCACAATATGCATTAAAACCTACAAAATAAGTACTGAAATCCAGAGCTGACTTACACCATCTATACTTATATACACAGTTTATAGGAGAAGATTTTTCACTGTTAAAAAAACTAACAATCAAAACTTGCTTTCCAGTCTACAATTTTGGTACAATGCCGTGACATTCTGTCTCTTTGGAACAGATTGTCTTTAGCAATAGGGAGGCAGAGCTGGATTAGCTGCCTGGAAATGTTGTAATTTTCCAGTGCGTAGTAGAAGCAGATTGCTGGGGAGAGTAACAGAAGCTTCCTTGACCTCTCACAGGCTCAGGTAAATAGTTTTGTTGCACAGCACAAGGAAGAGAGCTTTAAAATTCAGTGACTCCAACATAAATGGTTTGGGGGTATTTTTTCAGTGTTTGGTGCATTCTGCCTAGCTTTTTTATTTTTAATATCCAAAGCTTCTCACATATTTGAAATGCATATGTCTGTATACACACTGCACATTTTAACTTGCTACAACTTTGCTTACTAATCTCTGTTAAAGGAATAATTTTAAGAAATTCAAGACATTCAGTAGAAAACATGACTTCTATTTGGAACAGATTCCCGTATCTTTGCACTGCTGTTCTACCTCTGACACTGACCATGCCTGTCAGAAGGCACAGTGCCACACCTTGCCTTTAAATACTGAGCAGTCAGTCCTTGATAGACAATCAAAGTGTTACATGATTGAACTCTCTTCACCATCATTACACTCACTGTGTTATTGAAAGAAACAGAAAACAAAGACATGTTTAATACTTAGTATATTTATCCTTGAAAAACTAAGTTCAAGGCAAGTTTTCCAATATAAAGAAAAAACCCTGGGGCTGAGGGTTTTTTTGAGTAAATCACAACACTTTAAATGTGCTATCTATTTAAAATGCAGTCTACTTAAATAAAAATTGAGATAAAGCTGTACTTGTGAAGCACCTGCACAGATCAGTCTCTGATACACCAGACCAACTTATATCCCAGACATTGAGGCAATACCATAAAACAAGTCACCATTCCTACTGCATCATACTATATCAGAACTTTAGGGTTTTTTGTGCTTTAGAGAATGTTGTACCTGCTCCATATGCCTGAGTGTTTGGGGCAGGCCTATTGCCTCCATGGGGTCTGACAGCAGGTTCACATAAGTGTGTCAAACTCGTTTGATTTCTATAGTGTTGTTAAAGACTTTAAGAACATAAAAGATGCACTCTTAAGGTGATGTCATTTAAGTCACTAACAAAAAGGTGTTTGCTTTGACGTGGGTTGGTATGAAGCACACATGGGGCCACAGGAAAGAAAAAATGAGGCTGGCTTCTTCCCTCCCTGAGCCCCCACCTCTGAGGGAAAGGAAAGCAGTTTTGGGGAGGCAAAGTGCAGTACCTGCTCCTACCACATGGTCCATGGTGGGGAACCTTTTGTACACAGCTGTGCTGACAGAGCGAAAGATCAGCAGGGATGTTAAATTCACGTAACGCATGAGAGTCCTCCTTAACAAGCGCCCGTACTCATCCCTGCCCTGGACACAGCTGGAGATGAGCAACATCAGACGATCTGGCCATGGCAAGTTCACAAACTGGTTCCACCAGCGATTCACCACCAAAGTAACATAGAAACCTATGGTTAGAAGGAAATAAAGTCCAGTGCCTATCAGGATTTCAGCCACTTTAATTTTAGTTTTCAGAGTGTTGTTCATAGCATTAAGCTGCTACATTTCCCAGAATAAATGCAATAAGCCAGGATGCAATAAATACTAATTATTTAATGGACATTGCAATGCAACAGTACATTCCAGCTGAGTATCTCATACCCACAAATTTCCAAATTTCCTCTTCTGTAGTAAAATTTAGTGTGGATTTAGTTAATTGGAACATCAGGTACAAGGTATCACTGTTACTGGGCACGATCTAGATATATGTGTCTAGATCCACATATATGGAAACCTTTCTGGTTAGTATATTAAGAACATGAGCATAAATGTTGCTGTGACAAAAGCAACTTGGACTTGAGGAGACCTGTTGGAAGCGGATGATTTATTGTGAGCCTCTAACCTCCCACATGCCCCTCAGCTCTGAAATGCTTCCATACACCAACATTCACAAAATGCCTGAACAGAGTTGGAGAATAATTTCACATTTAACTGGTACTTACCAAGCACAAAAGTTACTGGGATTTGTTCAGCATATTTGTCACAGTAAATTGATAATTTTTCAAAGAACCGTTTTTGGCTACCTGTAAGAAAAAATCTGCAGCAAAAATAAAATGTATCTGTCCTTCCATAATACTCTGGCACTAACTACTGAGTCCAAACACATATAAATAATCAGATATGTGCACTGGGGAGCAATCTTGGCTAATGCCTTCAAGCAAATTCTTAGAGGTAAAGGTCTGAACACTTTTGGCAAGTATTAAAGAAGCTGGAAGAAACAACAGTATTATTCCCTGGTCTTTGTAGTTTTCTCAGGACTAATTTTACTGGCACTACTAATTGGATCAATATATCTGAAGAATCAGTTTGCTGTCCCATACAGACCAAAGATGACAGCAAGCTCTAAGTCTTCAAGTAGAGCTTACTCTCATTTTTCAGACTGGTTCTTAATGGAAATGCTTAGATCTGCTTGAATTGCAAAAGGTTACCAATCAAATTCCTCTGATATGAAAATGTTATATTGTTGCAACAGGTTTTTTATTCTTGCTCCTATGAATTTTTTCTTTTCCACAAGATTAAAATACAACTGTATTTATTTTGCAATCAGGAAAATATTCACCAAATGATAGCAAATAGGTAGCAAATAGACCATGGTTGTAGATTCTGCCCATGGGAAAAGTTATCTGACAAAATACAAAAAGCTTCAGTATAATTCTTTTTTTAATTGTATAGGTGAGTATTACGGTTATTCTTTGATTTCTTATGAAAGGAACATATAAGAGATATATGATGGGTTTTGCTTAAAATTGTGCAATAAAATCTGGAGCACATATAGAAAGCTTTCTGTGGTGTATTTACCACGGTCTTCAATTGCCTGACATTTCAATAAAACTAGGTTAATTTAAATAACTGTGAAACTTTTGTGTTCCTTTACGTATTAATGCAATAATTTTCTTTCTTTGCTTACAGGTACGATTACTGAACAAAAAAAAATAGTGATTAATCAGAGAAAAACTGAAGCTTATTTTCTCCTTGCTGCCAATAAAAAGCAGAGATCTAATTAGAGATCATGGTAAGAACTGAACCATAATTTTCATATTTGTATGTAATGTACTTCATCAATTAAAAGTTTCACTGTACTATGCATCTGTCATATGGTGTTTAATTCACACCTTGGTGGAAAAAGCAATTCTTCTAATGTGTTCCTCCCAGGTGCTGGGTGACACACAGATAATAACCCTGTCTGGCTTCCATGCAGTTTTCCTTGGTTCTTTGCAAGCTTAAAAATCAAGTTTGAACACCTTCCTAGCTTGAAGCAAAACTTTTCCTTTCCTGGCTATTCAAGTTCACTCTAAAATTATTAACTCTCAGTGTTGTTAAATTCCCACCAAGCAACCAAAGACAGAGATCTGCAGGGAGAACAAAAGGTCTATACTATGATCCAAAGCAGGGAGGCACACTCACAACTGACAGCTCAAAGTCAGAATGACAAAAGCTGTATAACCTAGGCTAGCCCTGAGTTTTTATTCAGTCTAACTTCAGTAGGATGGTTGCTCAATGCTAGGCTAAAAGTACAATCAGCTGAATATGATGAACAGTATTGACACTACATAGTTTGTCGGGAACCTTACAGTAAACATTTAAAGGTTAGCCCATTAGAAAATGTCCAAGGAAAAGACAATAAGTAAATAGTAACCTCCCCCCATCATTCATCAGCCTAACACTAGGAAGTCTGAAACTTCAGTATAACATTTAATGAGATGCAAATTGGAAAGATGTACCTGTATAATACACTTATCGCTGTGTAAAGAGTAGCAAAAACAATAAATTCTCTGTACAGCAATTTGTAGATGCTGCCTTTCCACCTTAGGAGTAATCTGTGAAATCCAAAGAAAGTGGCATTTGCTACTTTGCTGGAATAAGTGACTGTCATCGTCGTGGTAGGCTGGGCCTAGAAACAGTAGAAGAGAAGCAGGACACCAACAACATTTTAGACAGCATATCCTAACCTGAATGTACCCTTGTATAGATAGATACATGGATATACATGTAAATGTAAATATATAATAGTACATGTACATAAATATATGGTGATTGTATTCATATATATATGGAAAGGGAGGGAAAAATAAAAATCTTGCATTTACAAGCCCTGTTGAGACCTGCAGATTGACGGATGCAAGGCTGTATTTGGGCTTTACATCAATGACTACCCAAACCCAGCAGATAGCACTGAATGTGGCCACCTTTCTGGGTGGCAGTGGCAGGAACCTGTTACCCCTCTGAAGTCTCTGCTTACCCTCAGTCTGCTCCACTCTATTGTGAACAAAGAATAGGAAGCAAATTTGCTTGACATTTTTTTCAAAACTTTTCAGCTTCTTGGTAAGAGAAGTAAAGCTAAATTCCACAAATGCATGTACATCTCCAGCCAGTATTTTTAGCTGGCTGTGGTAATTATAATCATTGAAAAGCCAAATGAGATTTGGAAACTGCCCCTTTTATTAACAGTTACTACAGCAGCTGAAATCAGCTGGATAATGTTGTTATTTCTCTCCTTGGCAGCTAGACATACTTGTCAATACTTCATCATTGCATGGCCATGCAAAACAAGCCATAGAGCTGCTCAGGTAGGTAGTGTGAGACACAGTGTAATTAAAGTACAACTGAAAATACACAAGTAAATACTTTGTGCTTCGTTTGGTACTTACCCAGTGCAGGGAGATGCTACAGGAACTGTCATATGCTTACAAAACAAATCCTAGCTCCAAATGTGAATGAAAGCAGTTTTATACAGCATGCAAGAAAGAGAGTAATTAGGAGGAGCACAAAAATCTCAAGGAAATTACTGTGTATCACAAATATGATTCTTGTCTATATTTTCGTGATGCCACTGTAGCAAATTTATTGGGGGGTGGGGGAGAAAAATCTGAATTCCTAGTTAATAGATGACAATTATTTTGTGCATCTTGGCTGTGTCTCTAATGCAGAGCATAAAGTAAGCCATTAAAATTCACCTGTAAAAATGCCACTTTTTATTTTAGTCACCAAGGGAATTAGCAGGGAAAAAACACCACAGGCCTTGTATTGCTGACAGGCTGTCTCTTTTTCTCTGCAGAATGACTGCTTAATATTTGCCAGCATGGGCCTGAAGATTTTTTTTTTTTTAAGAAGCATGGATTTTGGTCTTTAGAATCCAAATGATAGCTTTTGTTTTCCTGAGCCTTGGCACAGACCTTTAAATTTTTTGCTGTCATTGCTGTACTCCAAGAAGTTCAATGCAAGAGCCAATTTGTCCGACTGGCATGCATGGAAATGCAGTCCTGTCTGCTAAAAATCTTGTGGTCAGGATGCAGTGCTTAAGAAAATGAAGGCACAGATGTCCATGCTCCACCAAAAGTGGGACTTTATAAACAATGAGAGAAATCTATGGCTGGGCTACAGGGGAGGAATGGGGTAAAAAAATATGTTTAAAAATATACTGTGTTTCCTGGAATTGCTGTAGGAGCCTTTAGATCTTGCCCATTGATGCTGTGGAGTATGTGCTTAAGACATCACCAACAAGTGTGTCTCTGTCTCCTCATTAATATCCACTTTGTGATGGAAATCTCCAGTGGGAATGAGTGAATGTAGGGTCTTACATCTAGAAAAAGATGTCTGATAATGGGAGGGCTTATAGCCTAGCAAGAACCCAGACCATCGACACAACACAGGGCCACAATGAGAGGATGAAGTTAGACAAATGCAGGATGAAATAAAACACAAATTGCTAACCATGGGGGCAGCCAAATATCAGAAAAGGGGACTGGATAGTCACCCTTTGTTTAGGATTTTTAAGCTGATGGCAAATCACAGGACAGAAGATGACCTTCAGGAAGAATTCACATAACTGAGACAGACAGGGGCTGAGGGGTTCTGCTTGTCTCCCCTGGTATCTGGGCATCTGTTAAACTTTCTATGAGGTCTCTTTTGATGCGGGCCACAGAGGAAAAAACATTGCTTGCAGCACCTTTGCAGCATCTGCAGCTCTGCTGGAAGGCAGCCATTAGTGTCAAAAACATGATTCGGTTTCTGCATAGGAGGTTCAGGAAGGATTGGTTCCTCCCAGCTGTCAGAAAGTGGAAAGTGCCAGAAACTGGTCAGTAGCTAAGCTGGACAAAGTGGATCTACCTTCTCTACAGACCTGAAGCAAATCCTGTCTTGTGAGGCCTAGTGGATGGGCTTTGGCCACAAATGCAGGGCTGTAGTGATAAGAGGAATCAGGATTAAGAATATGTCTTCATGCAATAGATGGGGAGAAAAGTTTTATCCATGAGATGCAATTTGTCTTCTTGATTCTAGCAACTATATTTCACTTAATCACGCTCCAGCCATCTCTCAGCACCTTACTCAATGCCCTTGACTCTGAACAGAAACCCTTGGAAGACACTGAATGCATCTGTTTTTTTCTTTCTCCCTCTGAAATGGGGCAAAGAAAAGTGGGAATGTTACAGCAATTTTAGGCTTTGGTGCTTTGGTTTCCTTGCCTGTCCTTGCCTGTGATACACTCAATTTTATCCTCCTGCTAAGCAAATGCTTTCCTTAACATTTATGATTGGGTTCATATAGGGGCTTCAGGATAATATAATTCAATGTTTTAAAATATACATTAGGTCAGATTAGGTTATTACAGAACAGTTTAGACTACACAAAGCTATGAAAGACAGCTATGTGTTTGTCTGGTTAGATTCCTCATCACAGCAAACACAGATTTAAATCTTCGTCTTTGTTTTTTTCTCTGAGAAAGACTACAGCCATTTAGGTACAGCCTCTCCTTGCAACAGGAAGTTTTGGCGTAAAGCCTTGAGCTGACTGGCTCTTGCACGGTGGTCCCAAGCCTTTGGTTCACAGGCAGAATGTTGGCAGAGAGTCCTTCCTACATTATTTATGGCCACAGGAAATGAAAAAGCTAAAACTGAGATGGACAGGAAGAGCAAAGCATAATGATGCCCCCCAGCACATTCCTCCCTGAGCACTCTTTTGGCCAGGGCTGAAGAAGGACCGAGTACATTAGATCAGATACCACAGGCACCAGCGTCATGAAAAACATTCGTAATTATCATGTTGCCCTTAAATTCATCAGCAGATATAGGGCTACGCTTTTTGCTGGTATGGATTTGTGAGTTTTGAGGACGTAACACAAGTTTATGCCCATTTGACTTGTGTAGAGACCTTGACTCATATCTATGATGCTGCTTTTTCTGTTACTCTGTGTTTATTTCCTTTCCAAAACTTTCTCAAGCACAGACTGAAATGTGAGTTTTATATTACTCCACTTTTGCTAAGATCATCAGAAGACTTTAGGCATAAACAGCTAAAAATAAAAGTGTGTCCTCTCCATTAATATTGAACCCAATTGTGAATGGGATTTTTGCCTGGCTGAGAATTTCAGGATGCATTAGGATTTCAGAGAGAAACCACAGTACGAAATAACAGCCATCAGTGTTTCCTGACTGACCAAGAAAGTCTCATTACAGAATGCATAAATAAATAGTACCTCTATGCAGACCTACCCTTTATCATTGCTCACCTTAGTTTACAGCATAGAAGAGAAAGTGAGTGAGAGAGATTTGAGTTAAGCCAACTATAAAAACATATTAAGCTTATGCTGTATCCACTGACCTGCTATTTTGATTCAGCAATCCAAGCCCGAAGGCAAATCCTGGACCCTTCCTCTTTCTTAGACGTCCTAAACCAAGTCCCGTTCAGATCTGTAATAATCACCTTGCTCTTCCCTTAACCTGAAGCAAGGGGTTGCTGGTGCTGAGCACTAAAAGGAGTGGACTGACAAGAACAGGGGTTAAAATGTCTTTCTACTTCTGGAAGTCTGTTTTTGCCAAGTACTCTGTCCTGTCAGTTACAGAGGGAACAAACGCAAGCGGCAGCAGCAGCAGCAGCTGCTGATCTTGCTCTTTTCTAGTCTATAATTATAACACCACTTGCCATCGGAAGGACCTTTCATTTGAATGAGAATCTTGCAATGGTTTTGGATGGCACATATAGTTTTTTTTTCATTTTATTTCCTCCAAGATGGGATGGACAAGAACGGAGCATTTTGTTCTGAGACTTGTCTTGAGAAGTGGTGTGTCTCTAACATGGTCCTGTGAAGATACATCAATGAATAGAACTGATTAACTACATCTGAAAAAGAAGACCAGAGACAACCCCACCAGACCTGAAAATGTGCTTCAGCTGCACCTTGGTCCCATTCTGGAGCACAGCATTTGCTGCATTTCTGCTTTGCTGATTTGATTTGGGAAATCAGGTCTCTGAGGCATGCTGTAGAAATCACTCATCCCTCAAAACAGGCAGGGTTGCTGCAACCAAAAGTCTCAGTGGACCTATTCACAACTGTATATTTCAGCACGTGAAAACACTTCCGCAACTGGAGGTTTTACATAGGACTTCTTTCCCTCTTCCCCTTTGTAAAATGAGATGAACTCTGTTTTTTATGACCCATGGCATTAAGAGTGAACTGTAAAAAGTGATAGACTGTGAAAGCCCAGGAGATATCATGTAATGTTGTCATAAACTTCAGCAGAGAATGAAATAATATGACTGTGAAGTAAATAAAAAAAATGCATGGGGAGAGAATAAGCAAGATTTATAGATTTAATTCATTTTATGGTGAAAGGTTTTCCCCCCTGCCTTAGTCCCATTAAGCTATTTGAAGCCATTTATTTAATTAAAACTCTCCCAGAAAGAACGGAAGTTTCTGCCATTGTTTGCCTTTCTTCTTGTTAATGGCTGAAGAAAGACATTTTGATGTCAAAGCAGGCAAGATATTAGACTGTGGCATGTGTGTGTCAGGCAGTGGCCTGTGGCGAAAGATGACAAATCATTTTAGCATTCGGTGACTTGGCATGAAGAAACATACTGCCTGATCCTATTACAGAGACTGACTGCCCTGTGCAAGGAAAATTCTTAACAACAGGGATATTTTAAGGTCACTGGTAAAAATAATTACTTAGACCTAAAACATTTTTCTTTGCTGAGAATAATCATTTGCTGGTCTCACTGAGCACTAAATAATAGCACCTCTGTGTGTCAGTGGGTATCAGGTGGTTTTCCTGGCGGCTCTTCAGTATTCCTGCAGACTGGAGTGGCTGAGACTGCTCTACCGGCTCTGAGCTGTTTTGCAGAAGACATGAGATTTAGAGCTCCTATGTTTTCAGAGGCAGAAATAAATACAGGTTTCCATCTGTGTAGCTCCATTGGGACTGGTTCTGTAGGAAGTACTTCTTTTTAATCTCTGAAGTATCCCTATTTCCTTGTTGGATATTTCCAAAGATAGGCAATGTTTTTACCTCTCTTCTGTTTCCCTCTAGGGAAATGTGGTTTTATCTACAAGAATAGTTTTCAGAAGTTCCTTTCTATATGCAGTTCTACTAATGATCACCGATAATGGTGTATTTTGCATTCATTTTCTCTTGCTGTACTTTGAACACATACAAGAGACAAAGACATTTTAGCATTGTGTAACTAGACAGGTTTCTGCTAGCATCATCTATGGGTGTTTAACAAGACAGCTGAGTGCAACAGATAGAAGTCCATCAAATAAAAGTTATTTAATATACTTATGCTTTCGACTTCTCTTACTTCTTGATTTTTGAGCCCATTTCTACTGGAAGATTTCTGGAAGAGACAATTAGTACATACCGTGTGCTAGGGAAGCTTCAAGCAAGCACTTCAGTACCTGTAACAACACCACATAATGCCAATATCCAAAGAAATGCCATTAAAATAGGCTAAAATGTGGTCTGAACAACATGAAAGAATTTTCTTATTGAAAGGAAGTGAATAATTTAAGTGTTGGGAAGAGAGCAGTGTTAAAGAACTTGCTGTCAGATTTTCTCAAATGAGAATATATTGAGTTTTGCTATACTTTTCTACTTACTGTCATTTGCTGCTGAAATTCCTGTCTTAAATAAATCAGTAAATTAACATAAAATGTCCTCTGCCCATAGAATGAATGTGTAGAGACTTGCTGTGCTATCTTACAGTCTCTTTCATGAGAGAAATTGCAATAATTAAAAGTTAATCTAGTGGGAGAGATAACACTGTACTTAGCATCACTCAATGTGGGTTATGGAAATATAGTTTAAAGGAGGCTCTTTTATCTCCTGAAGTCACATGGTAGAATACTTGAGAGGATTACAAATGAATTTGTCTGCAGGATAAAGGCTGCTGTCCTGACAGATTAATTCTCTGAGTACTGTAAAACTGCAATCAAAAATACTATGCTTTTCAACTTCCTTCTACATAAACATCATTTATTATGCAGTAGTGCTGAGTTTGGTATTAGAAATATTGTTATTGTGACTCTTATCATCCTCAACAATCCTTTTATTGGCAAAAGGCCCAGACACACAATGTCACCATGGGACTTATCAGACAGAAGATGAGATCAACAATGCATCAAGGAATAAGGTGTCCAGGAACTGGTTTCAAAAGCCAGTGCCTGGTTTGACTGGGAGAGCTTTCTCATAACATAAGACTTATGTCTCCAAAGTGCTCCATATCATGTTCATCTGAATCAATCTGGGTAGGTTATTTAATATGTGCTAGCATAGTTTAAGTGAAAGTGAAATGGTTGAAAGGCAATCACGGAAGGAGAGGTGCTTGATTTTGCTCTATGGGTTGGCTTTTCTGAAGTCAGTGTCATTCTACTTTGCAATATGACCAGGGTTTCAAAACTTATTGCACATTAGCAAATGTTAGATATTAGACAATTTCTTTACTTACCTACAAATGCAGCTGATTGCACAGCCATTTGCAATAATCATTCTTCTTTCTTTAGATACTGCAAAACTGTAATTTCTTTTCTTTTTAGTGAAGAAGTTATGTTAACAAAATTTTGTATTGTTCTGGACATTGAAGAATACTGATAGTTGATAGTCAGCACTTAATAATATATACTAATATCTCTTGCATTTCTTAGGGAGTTAAATTAGAGAAAGACAAATATTTTCTCCCATTTAAATGTTTATTTTGCACCACAAGTATTCATCTAATATATTCATGCTAGCGTTAATAATGCATCTTTGTTTGCACAACAGGCATTTTTGTGCTCTCAGTCAAGATTTCTGAGTATCACTGGAAGCCTCATAAATTCATGCTCTTTATGGCTTAATGGCCTAGATTTTCAGTGAGGGATGTTACATCTCAGAATAGCAAATGATGACCCTTGTTTTCTGCATGGAAAATAACAACAACAACAATAATAAAAATAGTATGTAAAAATGGACAATACACATAACACTACAACTGAGCCATTGTACTTCTCCCACTTTTTAAGGACAGTTTTGCTTATTTGGAGAAATTCTTCATATGATTATATTTTGGTTTGTGTATATGAAAATCCACCCACAAGAATGATGATCCAGATTAGTGCACCACTTAAGACAATAACATCAAGCAGTGATGAGTGATACAAAACTGTGGAGTAATTCACCCTATATAAGACTGCTAAAGGTGTGATTGAGCCATGCAGCAACTGACGGGAGAAAGTACACCCTTCGTTATCTCTATTCAAGTTAAATGGGACCCCAACCCAAAATTTAGACTCATGGTACCAGCAAATGCAAAGAGGACTTGTAAGGACAGAGGATTTTCTTGAGTTTGTCTCTTGGTCAGAGAGATTTGTTGTAATATCTGCTTGTATGAGAGACAAAGGGAAAGATAAGACAGAAGAGATTCCAAGAACAAGAAAGCAACTCAGAACAGAAGAACATTTCCAGGGAAATGTGTCTAGAAAAGGTGAGTTCTTTAAAATTATTGTCTGGAAAGAATTTGGAATAGTTGTTGTTGCTATACTTGTGAGAATAGGATTATTGGTATTTGTGCTAAAAAAGGATTGCATCGAGATAGCAAATGATCATAAATTTATTTTTGTAAAGGGAACAACTCACATGAGTTTTCTCTTATTTACTAGTTTTATTTCAAAGAACCCTATTAATACATTCTGGTATTCAAAGTAGCAGTAATACATACATGAAAAGGATAAAACTGAGGACTTTATTCCATCAGCCAGGTGGTTCTGCCAGCCCTGTATTAAAGCTAATTCTGGCTTTCCTCTTTTGCATATTTCAATGCTATACATCTCCCTCATAAATTCCTTTGTTCACTTTTTAGATATTGCTTAAGAGGGGAAAAAACAGAAAGAGTGTAAAAAGAGCAAGTAGCATACAGGAAAAAAATGGTGTGTTTAGTGAACCAACTGAGATAAACAACTAACCTTTGTGGACAACAAGCTTGAACTCATTTCCACCTGAATTTCAACAAACACTCTCATTCTCTGCTCTCTGCAACTTTTCACTTAGAAAAATGCCTGAACAGCACGTAAAGTCTCATTGATCCCCCAGACATAAGGTTCAATCAACTAGCCAAGAGCAGATGAAAAAAACCCTCTGTTTGCTATGTTGCTGCTGAGCCAGTGCGTGGCCCGGAACAGTGCTAGCTGGGGAATTTATCCTTCACTCTCCTCTGGGTAAATCTACTCTTTGACTATTTTAATGAGGTGACAGAAAATGTTTCCTACCACAGTGAGTGTGAGAGAACATTTCCAATCAAGGTAACAGAGATGTATATGATACTGGAGACAAGACTTCTGGGAGGCCTAGCACTTTTAAGGTCACTTTGGAAAGTGTAACAGTAATCCCTCTCTTTTGTGCAACTGAAACTGCTCTGGTTTCAATACTACTTAAGCATTTTTTACCATCTATGCAACTGAGTAAGGAGTTGAGATTACTTTTCAGAAATGCTTCTCTGCTGCACTGAACTTGCAGAGCCTTGGCGTCATGAGTGTGCCAAGCTGGAGAAGACAGAAGAAGACAAGGAGAAGAAAAGGCCGCTCTAAACTGGGAGGCATTCCTATGTCCAGTGGAGTGATGCCTGTACCAACTAGGTAACTAAACAGAAGGTGAATAAAACGGTATTTCTGTCACATAGGGAAATGGCTGGTACCTGCAGAAACTTCTCCATAAGACCAGCTTCACCACATAGGACAGAACGCAGCAATAACTGGCAGGCTTGACTGAAGTCTGATTTTTAATCTCTGTATTGTTGAGCAAAAATAAAGAAAAACCAGCCCATTAAAACCACATATTCCATTTACATAGCAACTTCAGTCTGAAAGAATGAAGACCTTTGAAAAATTATTTAAAATTTATCACGTGAGTATGTGTTATAGGGAATAGGAAGAAGCTTCATGAATTTCATTTAGAGATGGAAAAATTAAGGCACAGGAAGGTACCCAGGCCCAAAGCAGGCTTGTCAATAAAACAAGATTCACAGGATTCAGGATTCCTGAATTCTCACTTGATGCCTTTCACTGCTTTTATTTTCAGTATTTGGTGGAGCTGTTTCTGGAGTCTCATCAAGTAAAAGAATTCTTGAGTTTTAAGAACAGGTTTGTTGGGGCTACAAAGTTTGTTTGGATTATTGGAGAGCTAACTTTCATGGGAAATGGATTTCATATTTTTATTTTCTGGTTTCTGAGTTCAGGTTTGGTATCTCTGCTGTCTTCCAACTAGGGATGAACATGTTGTGCTATTTTTGATCGCACTCTGGATCCGTCCCTGGCTTGCTTCTAAAGATAAACAAAACCACATGTCAGTCCTTACATAAGTTGGTAAACCCATTTCAGTTGTTACATTTCTTCTACTTAGTATTGTTACATTTATAAACACCTTCAAAGAAATCTAGAGGCTTTATTTATTTCATGTTCAACAGCAGAATCTGTCTAGTTGGGCAGCTTGTATGCAGAATCAGTCCTACGGTCAAAGAGGACAATTGTAATCTAACGTGCTTGAATGGGAAATTTCTTTTTAATCCTTGTCATTTTAATAGCTAATGAATAATTTATATTCTTTATTAATTTTTGTCTTTCCTGGTTAGGCTATATTCTGTGTATTCATGCAAAGTGGAGTGTTTTTTTGGTTTGGTTTTTTTTTGAATCAGTAAAAAATGTGCCGTTGTTCTAATATTGTGTCAGTGAGTTCTGCTGGTTGTGTATAGATATATGCTTTGTATAAAAGGAATTTATTTGCCAAGTTTGTATTTTTTAATATGCAAGCCTTGACTTTCAATTAACGAATATAGGGTTCTAATGAACACTTCCTTTTTAGACATCTTATTTAAAGTTCTTGTTTCTGACATTAATTTAGTGCATGGACAGCAGAGGTGATAACATTGATAACAGAGGTGAAGACTATGAAGCAGTTTGAGGTTTTGATGCTGCAACGTATTTGTTGCATGATTTGAGTACATAGTTTGAAGACAGAAAGGAAAGAATCAATATATGTGATACAGATAGAGTTTGCTAAGGCTTTTGAAATTCCCTCCTGTGACAGTTCGTAAGAAAGGGAGGGGCACGCTGTCCACATAAGCTACTGCAAAAACAATACAAGATGGGTATGAAAACCCCACTCAAACCATGGTTTTAGAAGGTCAATAGTTCAAGAGGAGCATCTCAGTTCAGAGGATCCTTCTGGATCTGATAACATGCAGTATTTTAATTAATGACTTGGCTGATGGAATTGACAGTTCACTTATCAAATCTGCAAGATATGAAGAGTCTTAAACATTTTGTTTTCAGAGCAAGATTAGAATTCAGTAAGAATCAATGGACACAGAAAAAAATTCACAAGTGAATTTTCCACAAGCTGGAGAAGGACTGCTTAGGCAGTGTTCTGCTGCCATAAGAGAAAAAGCAAAGGATCTTCAGTGGGATGTATAAGCAGATGTGTGGTATCTTAAAGCCAGTGCTGGGTCAGACCTCAGCTGGAGTGCTCTGCCTGGAACTGAGCACTGTTCTGATAAAGACCCACAGGAAGAAACCCAGAGAGAACAATAAAAACAATTGGAGGTCTAAAAAACATCACCTATGAGAAAAGATTAAAATAATTGTTTATTCTTTGACAAAATTGAGGGTATAGATGATGCTATCAAATGCCCTGAAGATTGCTGCTTCCTCTATCCACTGAGATAAGCTTGTTACCTCCTCTACACTGGAGCACAGGAGATGAGGTTAGACTTCGGAAGACATTTGTAACTCCACGGTTAGTTCAGCACTGGAATGTACTGCTTAGTGAAGCTGTTCTGTCTTTCACTTTTGGAAGATTTGAGAAAGAGCTTCAGGAACAGTTAATATCAATCCTTCTTATTTTTTTGTTATTCTGGGCCTTTTTTAGTGGGTAGATTTGAAAAACAACACAGACCTCACCGGTTTAACATTCTGTTAGTTGGACAGGGAGGGCAGCATAGAGATAAGTTTTAGGGCTGCAGTAAGCTGGAAGCCGATTTATACCAATGTACCAATTCGATTTGCTTTCAAAATGCTTAGCTAAACATTGAAGAAATATGCCTGAGTGGGGAACTATAGTTCCCAATACTGCTAGCACTGGTTCAGCTGAACTAGTAGAAGGTAGGGGGCAGATTTCTAAAATAGATAAGACTTACAGTCTCTGTACCTTTTTTTGTATATAGTGGATCATTCTTTGGGGTTCACTGTACTATGGGGTTTCAATGCAAGTGTGACCACTATTAATAGATTTGTCCTTTGGCTTTCTTGAGTATATTGTTTTATAAAGTAAGTACAGTTTTATAAAGTACAGTGTACTTCATAAAAAGTACACTTACTTTTTATAAAGTAAGTACAGTAAGTAGTACCACAGGCAAGTAGAAAGTGAGATTTCAAATTTTATTTGCTTTATTTATCCATGACGTTGTTGGGATATCCTCCTCTACTAAACACTTGAACATCTATAAAGAGAACAACCATCTCTTACTTTTATTCCTCCCAACCTGTAGGGGGGAAAATTACATTAGCCGGCATTTGTGCTTCTGTGTGGAGATGAGAAACTTTAACTAAATTCAGATCAAAGAAAAATGATGCTCTTGGTTTTTCTAAAGTCCTGCAGCCATCCTTGCCTTCAACAGAGAGACTTGCCATGGTCTGGGACTACCTTCTGTGAAACAGCTTTGTCTCTTCTGTGTTCTCCTCCCTGAAATAGATTTCTTAGGTTGAATGGACTGTAACTATTAGAAAAGAAAACAACCACATTTGAAGATGCAGTCTCTCAGACAGATGGTTCAGATGTGATAGAAGACATTGACAGACAGAGCTGCAGTTCAGGGGGACTCTGCAGTGCAGGAACTGTTTGTAATGATTTTTATCACACCTTCCATCAGCATGACTGAAGAGAAGCTACACAAGTGGGACTCGGTTTTTAATATGTAGATTGCTCCCACCAAGTCTGTGCCAAGGTACCTATTCCATGTTCTATCTAGCTGGAGGATGGGAATTTCTGATCTGGGGCATTTAACCACACTAGGGAGCTCAAAACAAACAGACAAATTGTACTTTGTCTTGTGTGAGCCTGTCTTGGATGATCCTTCCTTGGATGAGCCTCAGACCTACATTACAGGTGTAGGCCTGCACACAGGTTGTACGTGTCTCCAGTACCACCTTCTGCTCATCCTGACAAGACTTCCTGAATGGATCCTGGACCTGATTTGACATCTCACCTTGGGTGATGGTCACTGGTGTATGGCAAAGCTTGCTCGCAAAGCTCGCTGCTATTGCCACCTGGCCCTGCTCTTGGCTGTGCCCTCATGACCTTGGTTCTCAGCTCATTATGCCTGGAGGAATAGCTCTGCCCTGACATTGATGTGCAGTTCAGGAAGGAGCAAAGGGCTGGATAAAAATATTCTTCTAAAGTATATTTTTCTTTTCTCCCAGCCCCTCTCAAAATACTCTTTCTCTTATTTATAATTCTGGATTTAATTCAATTTATTTTAGCTTTTAATTTTAACCACGTAAATTATGCTTTCTGTGGTTTGTTGCTGCCTAACTCTTTAAACTATTACACACAGCAAAATACAGGAATACTTTGACAACATAAATCTGTTGGTGATTAATTTTAGCAGTCAAATGTCTTTGGAACTGTATTGCTTTTACTTCTTGAAATGCAAGATGTCTAATCTGGTTAAGACAGCAGATTGTCATGCCAAGCACAGTCATTGTACAGGATTAAGAACTATAGGATTACAGATCCTAATTATAGACTCTTGTTGGTTTATTATGTCTTAATAGGTTGTTTTCAGCTTCTGATTCCATTTGTTGTCTCTTTTGCAATCATGTTTTTAATAAACTTTCTGATGCATCTTTTACTTTGTCAAACCTGTATTTTGATAGCACTGTCTGGATTCTACTTCACATCAATTTTAGCAAATTTAATAATTTAAAGTTCAAAGTCCTTATAATGAACATATCTGCTCTTTTGGGTTTTTTACAACAAACTTTAAGTTATACTGTTTTTTGAATATTTGAATATTCCACTTTTTGAGCTTTGGTTTCTTGGTTTTCAGATTGCTTCCAGAAAAGCTATAGATGATGACTTTCTGTTGTCATTTTTTTTGCCTAAGCCCCATTGTAGCCAGTGTAGATTTACATACTGGAAAGTAAATTAGAAGATATTAGTACTTCTAGGTACTCTATTTACTTTATGATACATTTGCCTTTTAACATCATCTTTGTCATATTATTTTGCTCTCAATGAACTTCCTGCTTGGTGGATCCCATGGGGAATGTGCCACAGAGAACATTATTTGTCTGTGGCTATGCCCTGCAGGACTGGACAAACAGGATTCTTTCCCATTCAGTGGAAAGCTGTCAAGATAATTAGAGTTTCAATTATTGGCTGGAATGTGGCCTAAATTCCTTAACTGATGAATGGGAAAAGGTCTTATTTACCTTAGATTTTTGCTCAAGTTCCTCACCAGCAGCACATGGCTCAGTTCAGCTGCACTAACAGCAAGGAAAGTACATGGTCCAGCTAATATTGCTGTCACGTGAAGCCTATTTTTTGGCACTGTAATCAGACCAGTGGTGAAATGGAGTCTTATTTATAGCAGCTTTATAATGTTTGCCTATCATCTCTAAAGACATAGGACACACAGAACAGTACAGACCAGGACTTCAAGTGTGCTAAGTACCACGCTTGTGTCAGGGCGGCAGTGGGGTGGCTTAGGGCAAGCCCAGATGAGACATAGTAGTAATTGGTCTTTATCAAACTACTGGAGCTA
>JANPWX010000699.1:6654575-6820114 GCA_024734555.1 Trochalopteron elliotii | reverse complement strand
CGGGCTGGCTGTGGCGGCCGTGGGTCCCTGCCCGGAAGAACGTGGGGACAGGTGACGGCCCGGGCGATGCCGCTGTGCCCGTCTGCGGCGCGAGGGCGTCCTCGGATCCGTCGGGGCTTGCGTGGGCGCGGAAGGTGCAGTCGGCGGCAGGGATTCGCTTGTCCCCGAGTCCAGCCGCGGTCGAAGGCGAAACTGGCCAAAAGTAGTTCTCAGGGATCGCCCCGGGAAGTGCTGGGAGCACCTGCCCCGGGGGAAGCAGCGGCGGCGGACAAAGAGCTATCACATCCCCGGGGCCGGCGGGTCGGAGCAGCTGCCGGGCTCTCCGCGTAGTGCCTGCGCGGGGCCCGAGGGGAAGGGCGGCCCGGTGGCGTGGCCGAGACCAGGAGAGGAGGGATGCGAGAAGAAGCTGAGCTAGTGCTGAACGCTTCGCCTTTGCTCACAGAGCTCTCGGCCGGCCGGGCGGCAGGTGCGGATCAGGGGAGAGCGCCCAAAGGGGCAGAGGGAGAAGAGCGGGGAGGGCCGAGCAGGGCCCCTCGTGGGGTTCGCAGGCTTCCCCCCTCTCGAGAGGTGCCAGAGCAGCGTGGGCAGGGACCGGAGTGGCGTTTTGCGCTGCGGGACAGGGGCTGCCCTCGTCTGTCGCGTTTGTGGTTGCCTTATGGTCTGTCGAGTAATATTGAGGGTCATGCTTAGTCGCCCATAAGTGCTCTTGTAAGCTGAAGTAGTTAAGTAGCGTATTTGACTTAGTCTTCATTTCTGATGTAGTTATGTTGGACAATAAGGCTCAGAAAGAAAATTTTGGTTACAGGTTGATTTCAAGCGATGAGCTGTGCAGAAATTTGTGCTGCCGGATGCTGATGCTCCACCAGTTCCCCGAGAGTCGCAGGGCTTTGGAAGTAGGAGAACGTAGAGTGACCAAAGCCTTAATGATACCCTCAGAGTTTGTCTTGCTGACAAAAAGCTACAGTACTTTCATGAGTTTGAAAGTGTTGTCTGTTTTGTTTGCAGATAATGTACTAAGTTTTATGTTGCTTGGTTTGTTTGCTGTGCTTATTTTTAAACATGTTCTTAGGAAGTCTCTAAAACAGTTATCTAGATAGATAAAATAATTAATCTTCTACAGACTTGCTGTAACTGAAATTATCAGCTTCTTTTTTGAAGCAGATGTAAGGTTATTCAGACTAAAAGTATGTACTGGCAGCTGCCATCTGTTCAAATATTTGTATTCCTCACTATACAGCAAAACCTGAAATCTTGTTGTTTTAATATTTTTATTGTTGTTTCTATTATAGATCTGTTTAATGAGTTTTTGGAAGGGTTAAAGTTTGGCCTTCTGTATTTGTCTCTTGGCAGTCATTCATGTGGTGTGCTTGGTTAATGTTACCTAGCAAGCAAAGAAGGATAAATAATTTACTGTTCTCATTATGCTTTTAATAAATAACAAATGGGAATGTACCTCACAGCTGCGACTGGAATATCCGTCTTGTTATGCTATATTTAAAAGGGGATTTTTTTTTTCCGTAGGAGAACAGAACAGTCACAAGAAGCATTTTGGTTATAGACTGCAGCTATCTTCATAGCTTTTATTGACTTGGTTTAAAAATTCATGTAAAATACCAGATGAGATGGTCACTCACTGTTCCACTTAGGTTTATGGATTTTCTCAAAAAAGAGATGTATACTTTTGATTTTTATTTTTAAGACCCTTTTTATTTAGCATGTAAAATATTGCCTTACTGTAGCCTGTCAAGACGTGTATTAGAGACTTCATTAGCACTAATATGCTAACCATTTTTTAATAAATTAAACATTTCTTTAAATGCATTTGCAGATACAATGTCAGGAAATTAATGGCAATTTTACTGAAGTGTAAGTTTACTTACTGACTGTTTTCCGTGTTAACTGAAAACGAGAGGGTCTTTAGGTCTAAGTCTTGGCAAGAATGACACTATAGTCATTGTGATCAGGTTTAAACCTGAGATGGGCTTGTGAAATTGTTTCCAAGATCAGGCAGAACAATGCTCTGCTTTAGAAAGAACAGCAACTGCAAAGAGAATAATATTTTCAGTTTAATTAACTTGGTTTGAGAGTCTTTGTGAACAGGAGTGCATTCTTTGAATGTTTGTTTACAGTGAAAGTTTTCGGTGTTCTTGGCATTTGCAAAGCACTGACTTTTCACTCTAGTAAGAGGTGTACTATCTACCAGACTCTAAACCATGTTTATTTATAAGTTTCACAAGCACTTCATAAATATAGGTCATTGAATCTCGTGTGCTGCTTGTGTTTGTAAGAGAGATACTTGCTGTCTGTACCTGTATTTTTCTAGTTGATGATACACCTATAATAAAGTTTTTAAAGGAGATTTTTTTTTAATCTTCAGTTCATGAAAACAAAAATCATTTTAACTTCATAAATTCCTGCTATCAAGTAGACTGTGTTTCTTTTAATACAGTGCAGAATAGTGTTTTCAATGCCTAAAGTGAGAGTAAAAATAGAAGACCTGCATCACAGTATTAGATGACAACACTAGAGGGAATGCAGTAGAAAAATATTCTCACATGAAACCAAGTGTGTTTCTGCTAGCTGTTAAATTCTGTAGACTCACCAAACTTACAGTTTACCTTCCTTTTACTGTCTTGCCTAATTCATCATCTGTTGGCGAACACATGGTGTGAGGTCACTTGAAAATAAAAGTAGAATATGTAAAGACTGGAGTAGTCCAGTGCTTTCTTACTGGCTCAAAAAAAAAAAAAAAAAAAAAAAGTTTTGGGTTTCTAGAGCAGAAATTTCTATAACAATTGCAAAACTTTAGAACTGGGAATTATTTTTTGCAAACCTTAAAGAAATTGCTATGCCAAATACTGAATTGTGTTCATGCAATCAACTGGCATTGATAATGATATTTAAACTTGCTTGAAATCTCTGGCTAAGGTTAAATATGAAACAGTTTAGGAAGAAAATCTCCCAGACTTGCTCCTGTGCCTACATCTCATGTATATCTTATACTGGATAGAACTTGAAATTAAAGCCCGTATATGCCTTACAACAATTTAAATTTTAAACTGCCCATTTGCATCTGATAGGTTTGAAGTAGCACTGCTTAATTGAACTGCTTCTTTAAAAGGTATTCATTAGTCCACTATTCTTAATTCCCTACTGAGTTCTCTAGAGTTTAAAGCATATTACATTCCAGGCTCTATAATGCCAAATATTTAAAAAAAAAAAAAAATCCCTAAACCGACTGAGAAGAATGCAGGCCCAGTGGTGGGCTAATGGCAGTCATTTTGTGGAAAAATCCATTTTCCAGACCCCTCCCAAATCAGCTGAAGCAGATGTTGGAGTCTAATAAATGAAGTCTTTGAGAGTGAGTTACATATTAAAAGGCTTGCTGTGTGGAGGTTAAACCACAGTAGCTAATAGGCACGTTCTTTTGATAAATACTAACTGGAATTTCCTGTTGGTGAAAATGTTTAGAGGTGTTAACTTTCTTCCTTAGGGTTTTTTTTTTCTTCCTGCTTGAGCAGGTAGCCGTTCTGTTATGACTTTTACTATTAAAGCTAAAAATGAGATTACTGATGTGTGAAATGCTTGGTGTTGGCATTGCTTTCAAATGGACTCTAGCAGTCAGGAGATTGTTCAGATTATCTTCAGAGTGTCTGGTATTCAAAAGCAATCTGTGAAACTTCAGGGTTTGTGGTAGGTGGTTTTCTACAGTTTTTTTTTCTTTTTCAGAAGGAAACAAACCACAATTAATTACTGCCTTTCAGGGAGTTTTCTGGTATTCAGTTATTGAGTGCTTTGATTCAGACAAGTAGCTAAACCCCTCTTAAAGTTATAACAGAAAAATTAGGTTAAGCATTTTGATTTGGCTGCTGTTAAAAATGTTTGTGGTTCTTGATTTCTGTTAGAAGTTTTAGGAAGTGTTAAACCAACAGTTGTTAAACTGTTTTTCTTTGTAGGACATCTTAGTTTACTATTAGAGAAAATACCAGATTTGAGCATAGTTTCCTCATGAAGTTGTGGTTAGTCAGCAGTGCAGGGGTGGCAGTGAGGAGATAATAAAAAGCGGCATTTTGTCAGCTCCCTCCAAATTTGCATTATTTCCAGATGAAAGCATAAGGAAATGAATTATTTTGTTGTTTCATCCTGATTTATTACAGTACTTGACATTTTTAATGTGATTCTAATTGCACAGTATCACCTAAGACAAAAATAATCACATTTGGTAGGCACTAATGTGATTCCAAGCTTTCCCCCTATATTAATGTGGTAGAAAAAGTACTAAGAAAATTAATTATTTTATTTGACATGTGTGCTGCCCTGAAATGTCAAACTATGAGCTTTTGTTCACAGTAGCAGAATTACTACTAAAGAGTGCTGTGGCAACAGTGTGTGGCTTCTTGCACCCAGTCAGCTTGGCTCCTAGTGAAGCTCTGCTTATCATTTGCTTCATGTTCTTTCAGAGCAAGGCTGTTCATTGCTGCCTTAGTCAATAATAGGAATCCTTCCTGCAAGCCTTAAGGAAACCTCTAATCTTTAATGAAATTTAATGTGCATTTTTAATCCTCCTGCTTTTGGTTACCATTACTTTGAGGAGTTCTTTCCCAAAAGAGAGCTTTTAATTTTAAAATCACCTGGCTTTTTGCATGTATGTTTGGTGTATTAATGTGTAATGTGTCCTAGTAATGGTGTTGGTGAGTCTTGAAACTGAGATACTTAATATGGTCTTCTTTGTCTTGTCTGGGTGGTGTACCCAGCTTCTGCCTGCTCCCTGCCTAGTGAGAAGTAATCTTAGGAAAGAAAAATGTTGTGAATGGAAAGTGTTTTACACAGATGGTTTGCTTATGAGTGCCCATTTGACAGGCTATGGGAAAAATATAGCTGAGGGACTTTATTTTCAGCTCTTCCAGGAATAACTTGTATAACTTTTTAAACTTTTTCCTTCCTGTATCAGAAAGAGCTCGTTTTTTTGGTAGCTGAGAAGTTATGCATGGATTTATTTACTGTTTAGGCTGAGGTCAATATTTACTGTATAAGCAGAGTGATAGTCCTGTACCCTAATCTTTTTTGTTTGGGCTCTTTCTTTTTTTTACTGTTAAAAATACTGCAGGATGTAGGCAGGTTAGGTGGAAAACCTGTAGAAAAGGGTTAAGTGGAGCATTTCTCAAAGGAGTGGGACCATGTATGTAGGATAGATTCCTCCCATCCATACCCTGAACATACTATTTTGCTATGGTAAATTGATGTGATGGTCCAGAGGGACAGCTAGAAATGCATTTGAACATTTGAAAGATAATAAGTGGGCTTTCAATTGGTTTTTTCCTGTGTGAGTCAACATGGCCTTCTGAGCTTCAGAATGCAGACAAATTTGTGTCTGATATCACAAACATATGGAATGGTGCATCTTTTAACCTGTTGCTTTACTCTGTGTACTTAAAGTATTTACTCCAAACAGAGAGCCCTAAGATTTGAACTGAAATAGTAAAATAAGCTAAAAAACAACAAACAAGCTTTTCTTGAGCCTTTTTTTATTCTTGGAAAAGGCTAACTAGTATTTTTTTTAGAAACAGTTTTTTGAAAAAACCTCACATAGCAAAGTTCAACTCAGTGGGGTGTGCAACTTTAAACAGTCAGTGGTACTGGTGATACAGAGTTCCATGATATCTTTGTTGAGTATCATGCAGACCAAGAGTTTTAAGAGTGAGGAGCAATGCGTCTTTCAAACTTGAAATCGAAACTAGTCAGCAGCAGGGACTACATAGCAGAACCGTGTTCCTGCTTTGGTCTCAGGTGGGTTTCAATTTCTGCTTCTGTTGTGTGGGTTTGGGTGCACTTTCCTAGGTGCTACAGAGAAGGCAAAGCATCCAGGCAGCCCTTCTGCATCCGTGTTCAGAGCCTGTGTCTTTTGTTAGTTGTGAGGACTGGAATCCAAAGAATCGGGAATTGTAAGTGATGAGTTGGTGTTGTTGCCAGTACAGTGGTGTTGGGTATGGCTGCCTGGGTGGGCAAAGAAGAGGACAGTGGTGGGAACTAAGGAAGAGAAAGTGTTTGTGTAGATGTGACCCTGACTTTGAGATCTGTGACATGGATAGTTTTCATCTGGGGTGATGAACTATAAAGATGGCAGTATTTCAGCTTATTAAATGTAAAAGAACTATGTAATAATTGCGTTGTAGAGCTGAAAACATTCTTGAAATTAAACTTTGAAGAAATGTGCTGTAACTGTGTCAGCTCCTTCATTTTAATTTGTCTACTTGACAGGATTTATCATCATGTAGAGCATGAGGCTTCTAATAGTTAAGAAGAACTATAGGGAAAACAAACAGCAATATTTGCCAAAGTTACTTGCTCTCAAAAATAAGCTTTTCATCACTGTTGTAGGAAAGCTTCAAAGTCCAAAACTGTGACAGTGTTTTTTTGCATAAATCGTATTTGTGCAACTGCTCTTGATAGTTCAAAATAAAACAAATTTTGCATAAAATTTCCTGCAGAAAAAGAACCCGAACATTTTATTCATGTAAGGTCCTTTTTGTCCCTTACGTCTGGGCCGTTTCTGAGAGGGGTGTGAATTTTTCTTTTTTTTTTTTTTTTTTTCCTTTTTTTTTTTTTTTTTTAGCAATTAATATATTCTTGCTGTCTGAATGGTTGAATTTCTTCCACACGTACCTGCTGATGTGGCAGAGCTCCTTGTTTCACCCTGGTGTGTACACACTGTAATCCTTGAGATGCAGAACAGTTTTGAATAGTGTTCTTTGAGTTTAAAGTGACCAGAAAGTCTTAATTTAACTAAAACATTACTTTTTATGTAATTTTGGGATTCTGTTCTACATGTCTTCCTGTGTGTTTTGTGAAGTGGATGTACATGTAAGTTGATGGCATCCTCTCTTCATGGCTATGACAATCATCTTTCCAGATCTTCTCCCCACCTTGTCTTTTCCAGTGTAGGATCCAAGCAACTTTCTCTGTAAAATACAATGTATTATTTGGTTTAGATTTTTTTTGCACATTAAGTATCTTTTTGAGCCTTTTCTATCTTCTGTATTTATGTAATGTGGAAAAGGTTTGGGTTTTTTTTGCAATGAATAATCAGTGCTAAGTAATTCTTTCACAAATTTCTTCATACTACTTGCAACGTACAGTTTTGAATTATGCAAAGATTTTTGTCACCTTTGGTAAACTACTGGAAAGTAGGACTAGCAAAAATCATGTGTTGTACATATTTTCTGTTGATCTTATGAAAAGCATATGTAATTAAAAAATAAATTGAAAGATTGTCAGTTAAATTGCCAATTCATAGTACTTTTTACTTATATTTTTGGTATACTTGTTCACAATTGTCATGTTCACTTAATCATGTGATATGTTAAATATGTACTATCATACTTCATGAGAATTCTTACTGGCTAAGTCTGTCATTTCAGTTAACAGTTAAAAGATCAGATGAGTAATTTAACCAAAATCACTATGGACTGTAATTTATTTAAAGGTTCACTGATTTCTGTCCTAGATTATTTGCTTCATTGAAATGAAAAGTGGAAGTTTTAGGTTTAGAATTTTTTTTTCTTTTCTGATTCCCAGGTCTACCCCTCTTTCATGAATGAAATATATTTGTTTTCATATGAAACAGCTCTAGGTTGTATTAAAAATTACTTTGTTTTATGATGTAGAGCATGTTCTTGATTTCATCATCCCATTTAGATGCAGGTCTGTTAGATCTTCTGGACTCAACAGTACAATGGGTGGGAAAAAAACATTTTTAGTGGTTGAAGTTTGTACTTTTGCAGGAGTAGTCCACAGTTTCCATTCTGTCACGAAATACTCTGAGCGTATTTGAATGTTTTTTAAATTCAAATAGCTGTCAGATATATTTACGTATTTCCTGTCTGCTTTCTGATAATGTGATTATTTCATTTAGGGATTCATATAATGAGGCTTTTATTATGGCCAGTGACCCCTTGGAAGGCTTCCATGAAGTGAACCTTGCTTCGCCTACGACACCAGATCTTCTTGGAGTGAATGAGCCCGGGACTCAGGAACAAACTACCTCACCCAGCGTAATCTACCGACCACACCCTTCTGTTGTGTCCACACCAATCCAGCCCAATGCATTAAATGTTTCTGACCTTCCTACACAACCTGTTTATTCATCTCCCAGGCAACTGAATTGTGGAGAAGTATCAGGTGTCAGGTAAATGTCACGTGTCTTCTTATTTAAATTGTTGGTGTTTGTTGCATATAAACTATTTGCTTCTTTAAAGATACAATTTTAATATTACTTAGTGTTGTAATATTAAATTGTGTCCATAATTATATATTCAATGTCACTACTGCCATTTCTAAAATACTTACTCTTAATGTATTATATGAATTAAAATTCTATTGCTTTCTTTGCAGCATCAATGTTACCGACGCAGTACTTTGTTCTACCTCTGGACCCCAGAGTGGGTCATTCAATCACAGTAATGCCAGGAAGGAGAGCAATAACGTAGAGAGAGAGCTTTTGCAGGGTACTACAGTAGCAGATGTTGCTGAAGGAAATGAAGATATTTTTGGGTTGAGTACAGACAGTTTATCTCACTTACGGAGCCCATCTGTACTGGAAGTAAGAGAAAAGGGCTATGAACGATTGAAAGAAGAACTTGCAAAAGCTCAGAGGGTAAGGTTCGTTGTCTTGTTTCCTCCCTCTTTTTCTCTCTTCAAAGTGTTTCTAATATTGCTGAATGCTAGATAGGCCAGAAGGGGTACTTGAAGTCTGCTCATTTCTTATAGATTTATTATGATGTAATTATTTAATGTAAAATTTTCTAAGTGCAGTGCTGATGTCTTAGAATTATTCTTTGACAATGTTTTTTTTTCTAGTGCTGTTGCTGCTGCTTAACCATGGAAACTTTTGCTGCAATATCTGGTTAAACACACTCTCTTTTTGAAATGTAGGCTTTCCTTCACTCTGATATGTGAGAATAGGAGTAATGTTCTGTCAGTCTGTTGTTACTGAATAAGTATTTATAGACACTGATTATATACCTTTCAAATCTTCTTTCCTCTAGAGTTTAAAAGTGTAGCATGTGTCATGAAATTTATAAATGCTTTAGAAACAGGAATGTTTCATAGGGGAATGCCTGCATAGGAAAGAAGCAGTAAAAATGTCTCTGGTGTACTTTAGAGTACTGTTACACCACATTTCAAATTGAATATGGATACCTTTGAAGACACTGTGTCTCAATTCATTAATATTTGTAAAGCGCTTTGTCTTGTTTGGATGGATGGTGCTATATAAATGCAAAGCCATTATTTCTCATTTTAACATTTCTCTGTGCTTAAGTTTTTGAGTAGATTTTGTGCTGTTTGTGCCCTTTCTTCTCCTCTCGGTGATTCCATTCTTGTTTAGGTTTAAGCTCATCTTGTGTTTGAGCTTGCTACCCTCTGTCTGTTACATTATCTTGTTGGATGCAGTCATCATTACTGTCATAGTGAACCTTAACTATGGATTCAGACATTGTTTTTTCTTTTGATTGTTTTATTGCTGAGTAGCGGCTTCCTTTGCTCATGTGTGTGTTTGCTTAGCTTTTGACCGCTGAAAGAAAACATTAACTTGAGCTAAACCTGAGGGCCTTGCATGTGAATATATAATCCTAGCAGTTAAACTCGGAACCCTAGAAAGTAAGAAAAAATTAGCATCTAAACTTTAGAAAACTTCTTTGCAGTATACCAAATTACAGCTCATGAACTTGAAAATCACAGCTTGGATCTGCTGCCCATAGCTTGGAATGATGTAAAAATCTTACTCCAATGTATACCACTTTGTCTCTTAAAGATTGAAATGTTTCCTATTTCACTCTGAAATTTGTTAAGGCTGTTCTTAAGGAAATGGCACAAAGGCTGCTAGGACATACTTAACTGCATGTTTTATGTTTTCAAACTCCTTGCGTGGTCTTAACAAAAGCAATTCAACACTAACTTGAGACTGCTGATGTCAGAGTTCTTGCTAATTCTCAGCTCTTCATGTGATACTTACCAGTGTTATTTATACTGGAGAGGTAACTTGCTTTGCTTGTCTTTCTAAACTTGCACTGTTTCAGAATTTCTTAGTCACAGCAGGGGTCTGTACAGACTGTGCAACAACAAACCCTATTCCTTTCATTATACCCGCTTTCTTCCTCTTCCTGCATGAGGGCTATTTTTTCCTATCCCTAACTCATCTCTGGTATCTTTCTTCCAAAACTCATGGCTGTTCACATGGTTCTGTGTCCTCTCTGTGCAATTCATATATCATGCAATCTTTAAACTTCTTGTTCCAAGTGTATTCACTTTTGTTGATGAGTACTCAGTTCAAACCCTGTAGGGATGTCATGACTAGGTAGTGTCTTTGTGTAACTGGTTGCTTTTGTGTAATTGCTTTAAATTCTCTGTAATTCTCTGTGCTGTTTACTAGTGAGAAAAACGGGAATTACAATTTGCACTTGAATTTAGTGAGCTTATTGAGCCTGGAAACTTTACAGGCTACAGAGAGTGAACAAAGTAAATGAAAATTTGTTATTTTGCATTTTTCATTTGTTCCAAATTTCCTACTCAAACTGTGTGCTATTGTACTATACATTAAAGATTGATTTGAATTTGTTGCAGTTGTGATCAGAAAGGAAACTAAAAAGGAGAAGGAAATTTTAAAGTTTATGGATCCACTGATATTTTTTCACTTTGCTTGCAGTGCAACTTTTTTGTTAAAGTGCTGTGAGGTTTTTTTATATTAGATAATGTATGTATGCCATGTAATTGTTAGACATTTCAATATGGATCCTGAATAAATAATTCAGTAATAGAATAAGTATTATTTTTTTTCCTGCTTTGTGTGTGCCTTGGATTTCTCAAGACTATAGATTTCTTAAAATGAATGGCATCACTGGCAAGATTGTTAAAAATGTCTTCTAAAAGTTTGTGTCTTGATGAGAAAAACACACTTTCTACTTCAGTCTAGACCAGTTGCAGCATCAAATCATGTCATAAGATTGGAAGGAAGGTTGGGTCAGAGGTTAAAAACAGTGCTGAGCTCTGTACTAATGGGGCATATACGATTTTACATATTTTTGCCTTAAAATGTTCTCTTAATTTAAATGACAGATTTGAGACCATTCAGATAATTCTTTGCTTATTTTTTCATTGAAGTTGTAATTTCTGGCTATATTCTAAAGGTGGAGATGAGCAGTGTTTGCTTTAGATTATCTGAACCCTTCTTGTTTCACTAATCTTCTAAAGCAGCATCAGGGAAATTGAGAAGGTGTTAAAAGGCTTAGTGATTGTAATGCCTGGGACCTTAAGTCCTCATGTTTCTGTGCATTTGTATTTTCTCTGCCATGTTTGGATTGAGCTCTGTCACTGTGGTTATTGACTGTAGGTCAACCACATGTAGATAGTCTCCCAGAGAATAGTGGTGATACACAGTATTTCTTGATACACAGATTTAGTGGAGTCCTTGCAAGGGAATACCTTTTGCTTTTCATCTGAGTTAACCAGCATACTGCATGTGTTTTGGATAGCTTACCTGTAGTTTCTGAGCTTTAGCATTTCATAGTCATGTTTCCCTGGAATTTCTGTGTGATTCAACCTGAAGCTATTTCTTTGTCAGACAAACTGATGTTTCAGCCTTCTTTGACGAAGAAAGACCAGTCTGCCAGAGATGATGGTAACAACATTTGGTTTCCATAATTCCCATGGTCTTTTAGAGTGAGATCTGTACGGTTGTTAGTAATAAGTAAAACCGTGCTTGACTTTTTGTAGTAGAATGTGAATGAATTATATTTTCCTAGTAGAGTAAAATTGATTTGTTTTCCCCCGATAAAGTAATTGCAGTGAAAGAGGTGATAGTATTGAATGTACTGTCAATTTCAACGTAATCTGAGAGCCCGATTCTCAGATTTAGAATTTCCTTTCAAAGGCTTCAATTTCTGTATACATATTTCATCTCAGAAACAAGCTGAGTGATACAATTTGATCTCATGTCTTCAAATCTGCAGTAAAACGTGATACTTTAAAACTCTGAATAGATAAATCAATGAACAGGTTCACAGTAACTGCCCAGGAATTCCAGTGGTACTCTACAGTACTTCCAGCATTTTAAAATTTCTGTTATTTTCTTAAAAGTTAACAGTAGAAATGAGGGTGCATTAGAACTGTACTGAAGTATGTGCTTTCAATCTTCTAAAATCAAATTGCAGTTGAATTGTAAGGCCACAGGCTTGTGATGGTTAAAGATGCATTGATTCTTTGAAGGTGTTTTAGCAGTTCCTGGCTGTCTTTCATGAAAATTTCCACACCTCTTATGCTGTTGCAGTGCATTGTAGGCAGAGAAATTTTCTCAGGCAAGTAGAAAGAAGACTACATGGAATCAAAATAGAAACACCTTCACCCACACCATAAGATAATTCAATGGTTTGTGAAATGCTGCTCTTCGAAAGGAGATCCTGGATAGTCTGTCACATCAGATCACTCCCTTATGAATCTGGTTGTAAAGGACTGATTTTTATGTAGCTTGTTTAACTTGTGTGCTGAGTGAAGACCAGTCAAATAGGAGTGCATTTAATAGAAATACTTCTTTGACAACTTCAGAATTCAGCAGTATCCCACAGTTGAGAATTTAGGTGATATCTGCAGAAAATGTTCTTTCCTTGGTATTATGTGTCTAGTTCTGACTTGGTTAAATGGCTGAACTAGATGTAGGATGATTTTCTTCTTAGAATGTAAAGTGTGAATGGTTTTGAAGCAGTAATTTGCAATTCTTATCTCACTGTTCTTTTTAAATACCCACCCTATAGTCTGAGAAGATCAAAGAGAAATAACAATATGACCCTTTCATACAGACTTTTTTTAACTGTGAGGCTTTTCTTTTCCATGCAAGTTAATTTTTTTTCTTGCCTTCTATAAGTGTGTTTGAAGTGTACTTTATATTAGTTCCTCATCTTAATGTAGTTACTTTTTCAGAACAGTAATGTGTAAAGGACTGAAGCATGAATGGTTGGCACACACAGTTGTCTTTTCTGCTTCTTTATTGGGTATGGCTGGGAAGTCTCCAGTAATGCCTCTAAGCCACAGGCAGTAGTAATGTTTCTAATAACTGCTAAGCTTTTTGCTTTGGGCACTCTTCATTTCTGCCCTGCCTAAAAACCCTGAGCTTAAATTTCCTTGACAAAAATAATGTCTTACATTATGCTTCTCCTGAACCATGTCATGGAAACTTGCCTAGTGTTTGACAGATCAGCTAAGCAGTCATGCGTAGTAGACTGCCTGGTGTTGTCTTTTTGTTTTAGTTAAGAAACTTCACTCATCATAAATTTTAATCTAATCTCTCCTAATCTTTCCAGTTTCCCAGGCAAAATGTAACTGTTTTATGTAAGTACTGTAATGATAGTGGTAGGTGAACCTGGGGTAGTTTTCCGTGCATTGTTAGTTTGACAACTCTTGACCTGAATATTGATATAATCTGCTTTAAAGATGTATTAATACATACATAGCATTGTTCTTATAAATCAGGGAAGTAAGCCAAAGGAAATGTTGATGTTTCCTCTGCATTTATAGGAAAAATTTCAACTCTTTTTTGAGTTTTAATCATTTTGCATCAGAATCTTCCATTTCCTGATTAAGAACCATACTTTATATGGGAAATATTTTAAACCAACACAAAAGAATTAATTTTTTCCCCTTTTCTTTTTTAACCTCTTTTCTTTTTTGCTTTTTTTTTGGGGTTTAGTTTTTTGTATTCCTTTCTCCTTACCATGCCTCCATCTGTAGCTATCTTCCTGGTGCCTTTTTGGGGTTTTGTTTTGAGAAAGAGAGAAGTCACTGTGTGCAGAACAGTAGCTAGCAAGTGAGATTTGAATAGAATTTGAGAAATACCATGTTTGGAAAAATCCCCATCATATAAGTGGTACCTCACAAAATAGTTGCCTGTTGAAAGCAAAAAAATCCAAATGACAAATAACCTAGACTAAAAATCAATCAAAATGTTCAAAGTTGAAAACAAATAAAAGAAGACTAGAACAATGCCTTTGATACTAAATGATTCTAGAAGAGTCCTTAAACTCTTCTGTCCAGTCTAGGAGCTGAAGTCAAACAGGACCCTTCACCTTACAGAAAAATCTATTGCCAATTTCACTGCCGAAATTGAGAGCAAGACCTAATTACCAGCACGCTACAAGGCAAGGTGCAGTTTCCCACATAGTGGTAGGCAACATTACTTCAATCATGAAGACTTTGGAACAAATACTAACCACCTTCCAAAAACACAACAGAAGCTGCCATTTGGGCCTATTTTTATGACTCTCTTGTGGCTGCCTCCCACAGTTTTCTGAAGGCAGCTATTTGTGACTGGCTTGTGGAGGTTTTCAGAGCAAATCATTGCTAGATGGTATTTGAACCTTTATCAAAGGTATCTTTAACCTACTAGTGACAGTTTTTGGTCTTGCATTTCAGGAATGATGGCAGTGTAATACCTTTCTTGGCAGGGGGAAGAGGAAAAAGAGGAGATGGATGGGGATGAGAAGGGAGCTAGGGCCAAAAAAAGTTTGAAAGGTCAGAACTGGCTACTTTTCTTTCTTTTACTTTTATCTCTACATCCTTCTGTTTCTGCAAGAGATTCCAGGGTTTAATGGATTCGGAAGGGGAGAAGAACTTACTTTCAAATTTCTTGTCAGCCTTTTTCTACTTCTTTGCAAAGTACCCACTTTATCCTCAATATGGATGAAATTGGGCATATGTAACCTTTATACTGCCAAATCTGAGTTAAAATCTTGCTGTAAAAATGGTTATGGTCAGACCTTCACTCAAATTTCAGTGGGGTGGATACCAAATTTTTGAATTTCATTAAGTTGCTTTAATTTTATTTTTAAATCTGCATAAACAAGAGCAAGGATATAATTAAAGTATGCTTTTTAGGAGGTAAGGAGGTAAGGAACATTGTAAGGAGGTATTTGGAAGACAGTATTTATATAAAAATATGTTTTAAGATTTGTTTAGAATTGGGGATTGTCCTGAGCCAGTGCTTTTTTGATTTTTTTAAAATCAATTTTAATTTTTTAAAAAAATTATTACTTTGAACATATTTTAAGAAATGGGCAGACGAACTGGTGTTCTGTCTGCCCCAATAATTAATTTGATCTATATTTTAAGTGAATACAGCCTTTTATACTTCCAGGAAAAATAAAGGGTTTTTTACTTCAGAGTATTTTGGAAATGTTGGTGTTTAGCTTAGGTATACATTAGATTGTCCTGGTATAATTCTGTACAGCAGTAAGAAACAGCTATATGTGCATAGCATTAATTTAATTGTTCTTAGTGTTAAGATGACTATTTTGAAAGGCTTTGCTTAGCAAAGGTTTTATGCTCCTCTGATTATTTGCTTTTATTTTTTGTCCCCCCTCTCTTGTGGTATTAGCTTTAAAAGGCCAAATTACTACTCTAAGTCAGAATAAATTCAATTTTTTTTCAATAATTTCAATTTTCCATAGGAGCTGAAGTTAAAAGATGAAGAATGTGAAAGGCTTTCTAAAGTGCGAGATCAACTTGGACAGGAATTGGAAGAACTTACAGCTAGTCTGTTTGAGGTTTGTTGGAGTCTTCGATGTGATATACTTAAGGGAAGCTGAGCCAGATGTTTTGTGTAGAACCAGTCTATTGTATGCTGAATTTTAAGTCCATAAAGGGATTTGTGTCCTGAAAATTTGGGTGTGTTGAAGTAAAAGCTTAAGAGAAAGCAGTGGACTTTTCACTCAGATGCAAGACACCTTAGTGAGCTTGTCAATCTGCCTAGACACAAAATGAAGAAAATAAGGGAAATACATCAGCTTATTTTTTGGCATAACTATTTTGAGACAGCTTCTCTGTCTGACAACAAGGCTATCTAGATAAGAGCTAAATTTGGGGTTGCCATGGTGACTAAATAAAAAATAACGTAGTTCCAGATGAATGGAGGTAGGAAGTACATAACCATGCTTTCAGCTTCTGAATTTTGGCTCTGGCAGCATGTAACACCCACAGACTTCAAAAGAAACACTAGTGCTGAGTGATGCACCAGGGTGAAACCTGGTAACCCAGTGAGAGGCCTGAACTTTCAGTGGGACCTTTGCATTTGAGGAAAAGGCAGTAATACCAGGAAAGATTGTGAGATTGTATTAGACAGAAATAAAACGCTAAATCCATAACTTGAAGGAGGATCGGTTCTTGTTTTATCTTGGGAATATATAGAGGAATGCTTTGGGCCTAAATTATGGTATCTTTAACTGTCAGAATAAATTTCATAATCCATGGATGATTTATACATTTGCTAAATTGTAAGTATAGGTTTTTGGCGTATGCGTAAAGATATGTTAGGTATGTTTTAGAAGCAGTGTATAAGCCTATGAGCTTATATAAAAGCACAATTAAACATTTGAAAATACTGATGTTCATAAATCAAATTACAAACTACATCCTGGTAGACTAAGGTTACTTAAGCAGTTCCTTTGTGTAAAAAAATAAACAGAAGATTGGAAGGGTATACTTGTGTACAAATACTTGTGTATGCTGGGGGGAGGAAAATGTTGGGCAGGTATTTTAGCTCTGGAGGAATAGAAGGAAAATTATCAGTGAATTTTTTTTTATCTATGACATTGCGTTGCTCAGAACAGTGTGTCAGTTTGTTAAAAATGTTTGAAATACAGTTTAGTAGTAATAATGGTTTGAGTTTGAATTGTCCAGATTGTTAGAGGCATGTTACTCTAAGTTTTCTTTTGTGATTGGATTTCACTTAGAGGCTCTAACAAGACATGGTGGTGAGGTTTATTGATTTTTTGCACTGGGATCTGCAGCCCTTGAATTAATGTTTAATTTTGAATCCCACTAATTTCAGCAGCCATATAAATGGATATGCTAGGGCTTATATTGTTGCATCCCAGTGGAGGATTGAGACTTGTTTTGCACAGCTGGGTGCATATATTACATTATTACACTGTTACAGCACAGTAACACGCTTTGCTTTCAAAGATGCATCACTACACAGAAACTGCATGGTCAATGTTAAATGTATTTGTACACATTGTATAAATGTGTATGTTCCCATTCCTGCATGTGTCTTGTTACTTATGAGAATTTTACAAACCCGTGTTATACAGCTGTATTGTATGCTAGTGGGAGCCAGATCTTTTGGTATGACAATGTATGAACTTTTTTGTTTTATTTATATAGTGTCCAGATGTGCTAGGCGCTTTACAGATATGAAAATGATCCTTTCCTAAGTAATTTGGTTGGTGGCTCTGATATTTCGATTTTTATTGCCTTCAATAAGTACCACGTGAGAACACTAACTTGATTGTAGGCACAAATTGCTGGATCAGAGCCTAAACAAATACATTATACAAACAAAAGGCTTAGAGTTATGAGGTAAAAGGATGTTGGGAAAACCCTCAGTCCTTTTACTCTTTCTTCTTTATTGGCTTAGCCTTGTTTCTTTACTTGGATTGTTTTATTAGCACTTTTTCCATTCTACTTAAAAAATGTTTATTAAATAATGAATTGTTTCTATGCTGTTGTTTTTTCTATTTTATTGATGGCAAGAATTTAGACCTCATAATTGTTTAACTGATTCCTTCATGCCAAAATTTACAGTTGTCTAAAACTGGTTATTCTGGCTACAAGAAGGAAGGAATTCTTTTGAATATGCCTATGTTGCTTTTGTTGCTACTCGTTGAGTCTTTCTCATGGGGGTCAAGGAGCTTGTCAGCCACTCAAGCGTGACTGGAGCCTGGTGTTCATGACAGGTATTGTTCCTGCTGGAGTGGCATGGGTGGAGTTGCTGAATTTCTGAATCTCTGGGTTCAGGACTAAGGAGAACCTTAGTTAGCCAATGATGAATCAAAATCATAGATTTGTAGGGATTTTTTTTTAATATAGCTATTTCATTTCAGACTATGGCACATCTTAATAGTCACAAATAGCCTTCATGAAGCAAAAGTATGTCATTAGTTGTTGGATTTTTCATAAATTTGTGTGAAGCATTTATACTAGCTAAACGTCTTTTATAGGAAGCACACAAAATGGTTAAAGAAGCAAATGTCAAACAAGCTGCAGCAGAAAAACAGTTAAAAGAAGCACAAGGAAAGGTGAGTTTTTTCCAAACTTGTTTGCTTTGTTTATTCACATGGTTTTAAGAGTGAAGTGTGAATCATAAATATGTAGATAGAGCATTACCTGTATACGTTTTTAGAATATATACTCAGTTGTTCAGTGTTGCTTGAGATATTCTTAGTGAACCCCCATGGACACGGTGTTTCAGTGTCATGTCAGCCACCATGGTGCATAGGAAACTAGTGCTACTGCAGTATGCAATTGCCTGGGCATCTCTGTGTTGGTACTGTTGGAAGATGAAGTTTTGATTTGCACCAAGATAGCTGGACATCTTTTTAATTGATTTAGTGTATTTATAAACTAATATATTTTTCATTTGTTAATGACTTTATTCCCCCCTGCCCTGTGAAGATTGATGTCCTCCAGGCTGAAGTAGCAGCATTGAAAACACTAGTACTGTCTACTTCACCAACATCTCCAACTAAAGAGTTCCAGTCTGGTGGAAGAACTCCTTTTAAGAAAGGCCATGCAAGAAACAAGAGTACAAGCAGTGCTATGGGTGGCAGTCATCAGGACCTTACGATGATGCAGCCAATTGTAAAAGACTGTAAAGAGGTAACGTACAAGGATTGTTCTCTTTTTGCTGATAAACTGGCTTTACTGTTTTGCTTTACTCACAATAAATAGAGCATATCTTAAATCTTCATTTAATGCTTAGTATCTTAGAGTTCTTTTTCATTAATGACAGAACTTTCCTTACATATCAATACGTGGTGATTTTTCCAAGTTTTATTTACCTTTAAGTCATTTAGGCAAGATGAGATAAGATTTCAAATATTGGAATTGCATGTGGTGATTGAAAAACTTCAAACAATAAACCAGACAGTATAACTGAATGATAAGTCCTGGTGGCTTTTTTATGAAGTCCATCACTAAAAGTTCATAAACTTCATAAAGTTAACACTTGCTTCATGAGCGTCATATAAACGGTCATAGAAAAGAGGAAGAGGCATTTTATAGATCAGTAGTGGGTGAAAGAGGCCAGGGAAAAGATGAAATCAGTAATTTATTAGAGAACAGGTGATGAGTCACTGGAATCCTGGGGCTTGTGGGGGGCGGGGATGTTGTCTGGGTTGGGGTTTTTTTGTTTCATTGTTTTTTTGGTTGATTTGTTTGCTTGTTTTTTAAATCTACTTGTGTCACTGAAAATGGAGAAATAATGAGGTGAGGGGTTGGTACTTGAGTCCTTGGAATGGTAGTAGCAAAGATTGACCAAAGTGTTGAGAAGAAGCTTATTTTACTGGGTGGTTAGTAGGACAGCAGATGAAATCCAAAAATCAATAAATGAGAAGGAGGAATTCAGGAAAAAAAGTGCAACCTGCAAGCTTGCAGTTGAGAACTTGGAAAGAGCTGCACTGTGCTGGGAAAAAACCTAGTGTACTTGTTGATCATTGTCTGAAAACCCCATCTCTGTGATTGTCAAAGACCTACAGAGACTTAGGAGTTCTTAGGAAAGGAATAAATAACAAAAGAAGTATTGTACTGCTGTATAAACATGTAGTAAGAATGTTTTTGTAAATGCAGCTATAATATATTCATCTCAGAAAGGAAATGCCAGGAAGTGTGACATAGATGGCCAAACCTAATGGAAAGATTTTTGTGTAGAGATACTTGAGGCAGACGAAAAATCTCTGCAGTCTCAGGTGACATGGGGAAGATGAATGATGAACAATTGTTAATGAATTAATGAAAACTCTAGAAGCTAAAAGAAAAATAGTTTTTAGTCAGTACATAATGAAACATTGTCACAAGGAAGCAAGATAAAAAATATGTTTAAAATAAAGTCATGCAAAGTGACAAAAGAAAAGCCCCTCAAGCCGTATAGAAGATAGATCTGACATTTGGTTTAGCAAGCTTCTTTAGCTACCTAGTGCTAGAAGTTTCGTGGCTGTAAAAGAATATGCATCACTCCCCTTCCCCTCAGATGTCTCTTCAGCCAGCTCTGTGGCTGCTGGCTGTTGTCAGAGGGGTAATGTGCTGACTGGATCTTTACACTTTATTTTGCCAGTCATCATTAACTGCATTTGTACTGGACACCATTTTACTTTATACCTAGAAAATGAAGTCATCTCGCAGTGTGTGTTTCATACTGCAGAAAAATCAGATGATTTACAACCTGCTTGCCCGCTTTCAGTGATATCCAGGATTTTTCCTTGCTAAAACTGAATCCTTGTTGCCCTTCAGAAAAGGGGAGAACTGGAATGGAATCCAGTTACTTTGTAAGCATCACACCAAGGTCAAGACTCAGTGAAACTTTTAAGTGTTGGGCAAGAGTGAGAGACAGAGAATCTGTTTTGCCTCAGTTTCTCATGGAGAGAAGGTGGTGATCGTGGAGGACATGCTGCAGAAGAACCACTCTGCCTGACACTTTTCTTTAGTTAATTCACCTTTTTGTTGGCTGCATAAGGAGACACTTCAAGGCTGCTCAAACTGGTGACCTTTTCTTCCAGTGATGGCCCAGGGAATCACTAAGAAACACATGGGTTTTCCACCCACTGGGACTTGAGTATTTTTACTTCTCTTCTGAGCAGAAGTGTTTAATGGGATGCACAATGGGGTGGAAAAAGCAAGAGTGCCTTTGGCATGGTAGCTAGGACATTATTTTAAGTAGGCGATACGTGCCTTCCCAGCTGTTCCTGTTGCCCAGTGCTTTGTCATCTTGTTTACTGATTTTATTTATAGCTGCCTTAAGGTAAATTTTTTTGCATTTCTGGGAGCTTGAGTCTGAAATCCTAGTTCAGTCCCCTTCTTGTTCGTGCCACTCAGTTGTTACTCTTTGGATCTTATTCTTCTGATTTTGAGTGACTTGACTTCTAAAGGGTGTCAGGAGTACCCTTGCTCAGGGCTGTGTAGTGGCCCTTTAGATCCTTTTGCAGAGTCTACCACCTAGAGCTTTGTGTTGTGGGATGGAGCTGCATGTAAATACAGGCCATCTCTCAGATTTCTTTGTGGAGTGTAGACAGAGTCACAAGTGTCTGACTGTCCATCCTAAATTGCAGTGGAGCTAGAGAGCTGCCAACATTTCAGAGAAATATTTCCTAGCATGTGGTAGTAACCTCTAGGATTAATAGACATGTCTAATGAATTTAGATATTAAAAAGATTGAGATAAGCTGATTAGCTGCCCAGATCTTAAGCAGACAGGTATCATCCCCTCACCAGAAATGTTGATAAATGCATCAGTGTTGTTCAAAGAGCTGAGGTATTTTGCTGATGTCACATTTACTGTAATGAAAGCGTAAAAAGTTTAACTGGAATTATTATTACATTTGACCCTATATTTAATTTCAGGTAATTAAAACTGGATCTAGTGAAAGCATATGTAAAGGCAGGGAGGAGATACACTTGCATCACACATTGTAGATTGAAAATGAAGATCATCAAGCTATTGTCACTGAACAATTTTTTTCAAGGCAGCTTCTTTATAAACTGTGGTTTGGGTAAAATTGAGTACACCTAGAAAATAATCAAGTTAATAAGAAATGCATCTTAATTTTTAGACTTCTAGAGTACAAAAGGCCAGACCTAAGGTGGTTTTAAGTTATGGGAAATGTTCCTTTAGGGAGGAAGTTACACCTATTGAATTCCACTTGCACAGTGAAGCTGGTGGCTTAGCAACTAGAACACTTATGGATTAGCTTAAAAAATTAAGATAGTTCTACCTGAGCATACTGCAAGTGACGCTAATGAAAACAAAATTTCCAGTCTCATTTTTGTAGGTTACTTTTCAAGGAAAAAAAACAAAAAGAAAAAGGATAAAGTTTAACCAAAAATCCCTGAAAGTCATGAAAGGACTCCCCAAAGCATATATGTAAAAGAATGGCAAAATGCTGACAACTCAAAAGGGGTGATGTATGGGGAATGAAAAAGAGACTGAAGTTGGTTCAAAGCAGCATACTGATCTTTTAAATAGGATTAAAAATCAATTTTTAGTATATGCTATTTCCCCATTTCATTACCTTTTATGTATTATTTTTTTTAAATTGTACAATATTTTAAATTCACATCCTGGCTTATCTTTCTCCTGCAGTATACATCCTTTCTATAGTTTAGGAGTATAGGTCTGCTGTAGTTGAGGAAAGGGATTTAAACAGGGCAAAAGGTGCTGAAGCAGAATGTCAAAACCCATCTGCAGATGGTGTTGCACCTGGCGAGCAGGATGGTGCTGCATATCCCTTTGGGACTGGAGTTAGTTTTATATGCTGGATTAGGAGCATGTGTCAGAAGCACTCACCCCCACTCTGCTTGGCTTGTGTCCTGCAGCAGTGTTGGGGCCCATGAAAGGTCTTTCTCAAGTAACCCTGAAGCAGATGATGTGCTCTGGGAGCACCTCAGTGTGCTCTAGCTGTTAGTGGGTAGCAAGCCCGTGGGACAGACTGCCCCATAATGCAAATAATTTTTAGTAACAACTTAGTGCCCATCTGTGGACTACCATACTGGGTAGGTGCCATCCTACTGCTAACTATCAGACCTCAGCCTGGAGTTGACAAAACAAGGTGTTTTCAAAGCAGATACAATTACCTTTTTCCTAACACAGAACACAGTTCATCCGAGTGTGATTTAATAGGTAATTTTAGCATTTCCTCTTTGACTAGAGGAGCTGTGGGGGAGCAGGCTCGTAAATCGTTCCCAGCAAACATCCTTGCCTTTCTGTTGTAGGGAGGTCTAGGAGAGAGTTTTGGCATAAAGATGAAAAATGAAGAATAACAGTGTACTTTTAACTGATTTGTACATTGACTTGCTGTTTTCCTTTCTTAATATATTTAGTGTGTTAGTCTTTTTTTAGTGTTTGGATACTAGCATGTTGGAGTCAGATGCAGCATGAACATGTAAAATACCTAGGATCGCAGTTGTTTTCTTTGAATTTCTCTGCTTTTCTTAACTTATATAAATGGAAGTGAACTAAAATACTCTAATGAAGATGTGTGAAGATGGAAACTGTTTTCTGGCTCTTCCTAAGTTTTTCGAAGCTGTCTGTAAGCTTAGGAAATGGGGGAAAGGTAATTAGCTTGTCTCTGGTGTAGTGGCAACCAGTAGTTGCATTATCTGTGTGTATTGAAAATTTTATGTTTTGATTTGCTTGAATTTACAAGCTTAGGAAAGTGGATTTAAGAAGGTATTCTTAGCTGAACCGTGACTGCATTCTTTCAATTTACTCATTGCATTCTTTCAATTTTTACAGTACAATAGAAAGCTTTTTAGTGCTTATTATTTACTTGTGGATATTTGCAAATGATAGACACTAGTATGATAATTACAACTGAAATATGTGAATCTTTGTGTGTTCTAGGCTGACCTGTCTCTGTACAATGACTTCAGATCTTGGAAGGATGAGCCTACTATGGACAGAACATGTCCTTTCTTGGACAAAATTTATCGGGAAGATATTTTTCCATGTTTAACTTTCTCCAAAAGTGAGGTAATGGAAATGGTCTAAATGTGCTCACTGATGTCTTCCCCTTAAATATGTTACATGGAGCCAAAATACTATTATATTGTTTTCAATATGCAGTTTAGCCATTTTTGTTTTGTTAGTGTGTGACAGTTTACAGTGAAATCCTAAAGTTTGGTCTGGAGTATTGAAATAACCTTTTTTTTTCTTCACTATTCTATTCCATTTATGCTCTTTCAGATATGGCCTTTCTGTCTACTTCTTCAAATGTTACTCCTGCCTGTTAGAATCCAGTCTCTGTAGGAGTGGATGGAAGTTTTCTTCCTGATGCTTCAAGTACAGCATAAAAGTAGTGTTCTGTCTCTCTATATAGGAGGCAATAGAGACTAATATATTTTTGTGGACTCATTTTCTATCATATTAATCAAAGCAGACTGCAAGCACAGTCTGGGTATTTTCTTGGAGAGAGGTTTGAATTACAAGAATTAGACTTTGGGATTTAAGATTCAACAGGGGCAGTTGGTAAATATGGTTTTAGAGGAATCAAATGATGAGACTTTTTCTTTGGGCTATTCTCACACATTCTCCCATACAGAAGAAAGACTGGAGTTTTACCTTTCCTGGGAATAACATGAAACTGATTCCAGATCCAACTGCCTTACTTAGTTTTTGTTCTTAAGCATCATTTACAGGCTGTACTCTGTACTTGTAGTATTGGTCAGTAGGGAAAAGAGAGTATGTTCTCAGATCTTTATTAAAATAAGAACAAGAAATTTTAAAGTCCTAAGTATTGATATTCTTTCTCAATAAAATTAAACACCTCACATAGAAAAGTTTACATTTTTTTCATAATGTTTATCTGTTGTTTTCAGGAAGTATTGTTTTCCCATGCTTTTCATCTACTGTTACTTGCTGGCGATAAGCATATGCAGTCTTTTAGTTAATTGTATATCAGTTTGTTGTGGTTGGTGTACAGCATCATATGAGCCTCTCCCACTAAAAATTTCACTTGGTTACTATGGGAATTACATTGCTTCTGCAGTATATATAAGTAGGCCATCCTATTGACTTTTGCAGCAACTTAATTTTGGATTTTATTCTTCATTGGTAATAGAATTCCTGTAGATTTGTATTGCCTTTTGAGGGAAGAATGAGGCTTCTAGCACTTGTCAGTTACACCATTTATTATTTCCAGATGGTGTGTGTAGTGACCAACTTCTGTTTTACTTGGCTCTTGGTAGGCTAATGTTCAGTTAAACTAAACAATAAATTACACATGTATTGTGTTTTTGAATAATTGAGAGTGCAGTTACGTCAGTGGTTGAACTATTATATTAACTCTCAGTAGCCTCTTGTGTGTATGTATAGTGTTCTGCTTTTGGGAGATGGCAGAGAGAGCATTTCATATGAACTACTTTAATAGTAACATTCTGGTCTTAAAATAATTAAAAATACAATAGAAAAGATATCTTTCTAACTTAGGAGGAAGGAACCTTGGCACAAAATTATTTCATTAGTAATGTAAGTTGCACGTTTTTTAAAATCAGGTAACGGCTTTTACATGAAATGGTGATCTTGGGCAAGTGTTCAGTCAGTCAAGCAAAAGGGCCGCATTTCCAGTGTCTCATGATTGTTTGTAAGGAGTGGACATAAAAAACCTGAGCAAAGTTGCACTTTAAGTAGACTAGTGTTTGAAAGTTGCAGCTGACTTTTCTATATATTGTTCAGTCTTACTTGTTTGAACACCTTGCTAGAGGTATCTTTAGCTGAAATACAGTGACATAACATTTACTTATTTTATTCAAGATAAAGATGTAGGCAGCATAATTTTGTATTTGTCATAGAACACAATAAAATTAGACCAGTTTTTTAAGATAAAGTTTGTGCCATATTGTCTCTGACAAGAGCACAGCATGTACAAATACATGTGCTGTTTGGGTGTATGAGGAAAGGCTGAAAATACAGTTAGTGTTTTAAACATGCTTTGCTACATTCTTGGCTGTAAAGGAAGTTAGGTTGCCTCAGGGAAGGCAGGGTTATTTGTAGGGCAGAATTTAAACAGGAGCATGGAAATGGGACCTCTTGCTCATGGTAAAAGTGAAATCTTATTTACAATAGAAGTTTTGTTTGGTGGGTTGATTTTTTTTTCTCCTGTGTTTCTTAACTTTCCAGAAGAAGAAATATGTCACTGCTTTGAGGCAATGGATGTTTTTAACTGCTTTCTAAATTTCTCTTGCAGTTGGCCTCAGCTGTTCTGGAAGCTGTTGAAAACAACACTCTGAGCATTGAACCTGTTGGTTTGCAACCTGTTCGATTTGTGAAAGCTTCTGCAGTTGAATGTGGGGGACCAAAGTATGTCGAGCTAACACAGGGGGGGTAATCTTGACTCATTTGAGATCTCTTGGCTTGAGAAAAGTGCCATCAACTGATTACCTCAGTCAAATTTGTGTATCTTAAATTTAATTTCCTAAAATCTAAGACTTCAAGATTGTGGTTACAAATTTTATGGGAAAGTAAGCCACTAATAAATGAAACTCAAAAAAACCCCCTAATATAGAACAAACCTTATAATTTGAGGAGAGCTTAACTTTAGCTTGTTTTGATGCATTGACCGCAAAAGAAATACTCATCTGTGTGGAGGAGACCATTCTGATACATAAACCAGATGATTTTGAACTGGGGGCTCTCAGCTGGAAAGCATCATGAAAGAAAGAGGTCTTGAAATAGTACAGGCTGAGTTTATGACACCTGGAGTACTTGTGGCGTAAAAAATTTAGGACATACATAAGATGCTGACAAAGCTGGCTGAAATATTTGAGAAATACAGAGAGAGTTAATCCTCTGAATTTGAGCAGGAGGAATGTAAGTGGGAATGAAGAGGAATGAGAGTTTCAACCTGCAGTAGGAAGTATGCTTGAATGACAGGAAGGAAGGTTATTTTAGAAATTCTGGGATGGTCCTAGAGAAATTTGAAGCAAGACTTGTTGTCAGGTACTGATCCAAACATTGAAGTTGGGTGGGAGGGACTTGCTTGAGGCACTGAGTCTTTGATGATGTGGAGAAGAAAGGGGATTGTAGGATGCCTTAGTGGAGTAAGAAGGCAAGGTCAGTCTCGATATTCATCTGAAGCCTTTCGAATCTTGAGAAAGACTTGACCTTTCTGTTGGAGGTATTTTGGACAAGTTGACAATTTACTCTGTAATACTTGATTTGAGAGAGCTCAGTTTTACAATAGAAAACTTCCGTCAAAATGTTTTCATCTGACTCTTAGGATTTTTTTTTCTTGTTGCCATTGCTTTTTAACCCTTGTTTTTCCTCTGTTGAGTGGAAGAGAAACTACAACTGACACATCTCAAAATTTTTTATTTTCTCTTTAAAGAGGCTGTATAAAATGAAAATTTATGTTATGTGTGTTTTATGACTTAGTCTTTGATCCCTTGTAGCCTGCAAAGTTCAGGCATTCAAATGTGTTTCACCTTCCTCCTGTCACTATAACACACTGCTTGAGCTGTAGCAGCCTCTAGTCAGAAGGTCCTGCACCAATAATGGAGCTACTCAAGGGGTAGTGAATTCCTATTTAAGATCTGCCACTGTAAGCTATATTCCATGAATGAAGTAGAGAATCTGAACAGTCAGAAACCACTGAAACAAGTAATTTGTCATTAAAGGACAACTGGCAAGTGGATTTAAAATCATTGTGATTCAAGCAACTTTGCTATGTCTTGATGTGATGAAGTACTTAGCCAGACAGGAGACTCAACTGCATCATTCAGAAATTTCTGGAGATTTTTAACCTTTTTTCTCCAGTGTAGGATAACTTTTAAATCAGAACTTAGAAAATGCTTAAATATTTGGCAAGATAGAGATTGATGTTTTGAGATGACAATGCACAAGTTATAGTTCAGTTATTGTAGATATACCAAAAGGTCAGGCAAATTCTTTTCTCCCTTTTCCAACTCGTCTGTACTGACAAAAACTTTTGTGGTGCTGCTTGTACATAAGTAATAGGTGAGGAGTCTGCAGTATTTAAATGTAATTTGACAGCAGCTGTGCTTTGCCTTTTATATTATTACTGGCACTGAATGGGAAACGTGTTGCAGTTTTCACTGAATCAGCATAGCAGTTTCAAGTTTTTATTTTTATACGGTGAAAAAAGCTTTTTTTATTGTAACTACCTTCCTAAATGGGTAACTTAATGTGGACAAACTGAAAATAAACAGTAACAAAAATGAGAGTAATGTTTTTAAAGAAATCATATTGTTGTACATTTGCATTTTGTTGTACACTCATGTGGGAGAACAGATTCATAAAATAGTGGGTTTCAGCCCAAGTAGCATAGTGAGGGGTGGAGGACAGAGAGCTGTGATAGTAGTACAGAAAGGTTCTGAATATATGGAAGTTACTGAATGGTAACTGTGATGGTGTGTGGTGAGTGCTGCCTTAACAAAAGACAGCTGGGTTTCCCCAGAAGATTCACATAATTGTCCCCATGGGGAACAAAGTGCTGAGCTGTGTGTGCTGTACAGCACAAAACTGAGTCACCAGCAGGAGCCCTCAGCATTTAACTGGTGTGATGGAAGACAAGGTAGAGAAGGCAAGTATGTAACCAGAATTTAAAAAGAGGATTTTATTTGCCTGGCACTGAAAGTTTGTCTTCTGACAAAAGCTAGACTGAGATTGTGATCCAGCTTGCTTCAGCTCATTTAGGGTTTCTTGTATCAATGAACTGCTGTCAGTCCTCATAAATAGCTATGGAAAATCGTATACACACTTGAATTTTCTCCTGTTTTAGATGGTTCTGTGGCCCAGCTGCAGGCAATTTAAAAGGGCCTATGAGCCACTGTGCAGAACCACAGAAGCTTAGTAATTTTAGTTTCACTTTTGAAAGACAGCTTGTTCTTAGACTCCCCAATTTCATGAGGTAGAAATGGGAGAAAGAAAAACCAGCAGCTTTTAAAATTAATGAAACAGTAGTTGCCATGACAACCCAATTCATCTGAGATACTGTAATACAGACATTCCGAATAAATCAAATTCTTTTCATCTTTAAAAATTCATTGTTTTCCTGAGTTGTGTTTTTTGGGGAACAGTTTGTGGTGACTAATGACTTTTCCTGAATACTGCATAGTTGCAGTACACCAGAAGTAAATTTGATTATTTTACTTTCACTTTTTGTAATGGTAACAGAATTACTGCCAGACAGCCTATTTTCTTTTCTCCCAAAAGATTTTATACTCTGAATGTAAAATATGATTTCAATTCAGGCATAAACGCAAAACTGGATTTAAAATGCATCTCAGAGAATCGACTGCTCTTCTGTGGAGCTGATTTTTTTTTAGGATGAAATACAATATCAAGCAGAACTTTAAAAAAATCTTTTAAAATGTTGGCATCAACTGATAATTTAAAAAATGTTTATTTGACATATCAAGAGTTAAAGAAATCCCACTGTGCCACAGTTGTCAAGCCAGTTTAAATTAGCGAATATGGAAGTGTATTCCCAGAGCTGAAGAAAGTTTTAGAATTCAAAAAGAGCATCGTAGCACACCAGTATTGAAATTAAATTAGGCCTCATGGAACTAAAATAACTGACAACATAATGTAATAATTGCAACTTGTAAAATGAAGGTAGAGACTCATCTGTCTATGCCAATATGAAGCAGTTACATTTAACACCAGAAACACATGCATGTGTTTAGACATTGTCAGATTTGTTTATTGAATCATGTGACCTTTATATTTGTAGGAAATGTGCTCTCAGTGGACAAAGTAAGTCATGCAAGCATAGAATCAAATTAGGAGATTCAAGCAGTTATTACTACATTTCTCCTTTCTGTCGTTACAGGGTAAGTAGATTTACTATGATTTAATTTTGTGTAGTAGTCATTTCGCTGTTTTTTCCATAGTTCTATACAAAATTACATTAACCACCATTATTTTTATATGACTTTAGATCACTTCTGTGTGTAACTTCTTTACATATATTCGATACATCCAGCAAGGACTGTTGAAGCAGCAAGATGGTAAGTATAAAAAAATTGTATTTGACCTACATAAAGAGACATTTACATGGTGCGTGTTCCTAAAAGTTGCTCTCTGTGCAACAAAGTTGCTAACTGTAGTTATCAGCTAGGTTATCAGTTTATAGCCATTATTGTAATTTCAAGAATATGGTGATATTTTACTCTACAATGAAGTTATTTTTTAAAACAGCAAATTATAATGCATTGATTTTCAGTCCATTTCAAAACCCCTTACACAGTAAGAAATGTTATAACAAAATCTAATTAGGGGAGTTAGTCACAGTTTTTCCACACAGTAGCAAAAAATCAAATCTCTGTCACAGAATGTGGAGGTATTTTGGATGCAGAGAACTTCAGTTTGGTTTGATCTGGGCCATTTTTTTCTTTAGGTTGGTGTTGTGGCATGTCTTCTCATTTTGTGCAGTGGCATTTGAGACAGCTGTTCTTGTCAGACTGTTTTTTTCAGGGGGGACTGGCAAGAAAGAAAATATTTTGGGTTAAATTGCAAAATGTAAACTGGTAACCTTTTATATATACAGAAAACCTGTAATCATTCATCTGAGTGCAGGTGAGAAATGAGATTATGGCAGTAGCACGGCCAAATCTTGATTAGGGCTCTGGTTATAAATGTAAGACTTGATCACCCTCCACCCCAAAAGAAAAATGTGGTTTTTACTACCATTGCTTCAGGCTGTGGCTTGGGGAGGAGGTTCCCTACCTTTGCTACCCAGTTGCTTTGGTGATGTCAAAATATCATATTCCACAACTGTCTATTTAAACTGTGTCTGCACAGTAATTCAGAAATTTGCTTAGCTGTGCTATGTGGTTCCCATATGCCCATATAAAAGAAGGTGTTTCTGAAAACATATTTGTGGTGCACCTAGTTACTTAATTCTGGAATTTCAAAATATATTGCATGTTGGAGGCATAGTTTTGTCTTCATTTTCTGGACCATTTTACCTGTTTATTACTATAAAAGGAAAAGAAAATGATTTGATTGTGTTTAAACTGCACACAATTGATTTAATTGGATTTCCTGTCCAGGTCAAAGGATATTGTGTAACAGCTTCCAGTCCAAAGTTTTTTTTGAAACCAGTCATATTACTCAGGCTCCCAGAAATGCTGAGCACAGAGAGTGGAAAAAATGTCATTAGCCCTGTGTCAATAGGAAATTAATATATTTGTTTTCACTGTGAAAATGTAAATATTTTGTTAGCTCAGTTACATTTTTGAAAGTAAAGGAAAACAGTTAAACATTGTAAGATTTATGGATGTCTGTGCATTTCATTATTCCAGTTTTCAAGTCTCTGTGGATTTGCTTCATCAAGAATTTGGCTAGAATTACCCCCGCCCTGCTACCTCACCTATAGCCATCTCTTCCTGATGTTTCCAAATTTCAAGAGCTCAGGATTTTAGCTACACCCAAATATTTCTAACCTGAAGTACTCCTGAGGTGATAGATAGACTTACAAAAAATAATGCTGTTAATTTTCAATGTTAAAGGGTCAAGGAATTCACCAGAAATTCAACTATTTCCTGGACTTAATTATGTTTAATAAAACCTTCAGATGGTGGTAATTTTAACTGATTTACTAGCATCACTGAAGATCTTGAAAATGTGTTATTTAAGTTTTAATATGGTTTGTAGTTAAAAGGCTTTTACTTTGACCAAAAGGACCTGTGAAGTTTCAACTGAAAATTGTTTACTTTGTTATTGAGATAAAAAACCTTAATTAACGGGTTTTTTACATCATATAATGAAATTTTTTAACATTATCAGATTGATTTTTTTATTCCCAATAAGTTTGTAAAAAAAAGAAGTTTGGTGTTTCAGCTCAGTTGCCATCTTTATCACTAGAACATAGAATTTGCATTTCTGGCTTTATATAAGCCAGAGGTTTCAACAATACATCAGCAAGAATGTAGGCACTCATCGTAATTGTCTGTATAATGTGCTGCATGCATTTCTACTAAGGCACCATATAATTTTTAAGACAAAGGTCACTTTTTTAAAAGTGTTTTTTGAACTATGGTAGGGGACACCTTGTACATGTTGTTCAGGTTAATGCTATTTATAGACATTTTACATCAGGATCTTGACTGCGTGGAAATTTGCTGTGACACCTAAAAGCTTAAGCTATGCATTAGGCTTGTTTAGGAAGATACAGGTGAAATAAGAAAAAAGGGTCTTTCCTGCTCAGTTTATTGTCGCAAGCAGATTAGTGTAGAAAAAAAAGGGAGCAAGAAAGATTATAAAAATTATAACAAAATTACAGATTCTTTGGTGAAACAATTCTTACTCAACAAGCTCTACTTTTTTCTTTTTGTAGTCATTTGGTTTCCCAGAAAATGAGTCAAGGGGCAGGGAAGTTTAACTAAGAAACTGCAATTAATTGAAGCTGACAAGAAGTACTGATACAGTTCTGTTCTCCATTTTAAAGAAATCTAAAATCTGAGGAATTTTTAATGGGACTCTCATTTAGAATGCTTAGAATATGTACTTGATCAAATTTTGTCGTAACCAAGCACAATTAGCCCTTGCACATACTGATGCTGGTTTTACCAGGTGTTTGTTATGAAGTTCCCTGAAACTCATGTAGAGTAAGGCAGCTTGAACACATCAGTAGAAATAAAATGTGAATTTGGTATATTTAATGATACTTTTTTTTTTTTAGTGGATCAGATGTTCTGGGAAGTTATGCAGCTGAGACGAGAGATGTCACTAGCAAAACTTGGCTATTACAAGGAAGAGCTCTAAAACTTTTTACTCTTGAGCGTGCATGAACTTCATTGAATATACATAACTGAAATTGCAGAACCTTTTTTTGTCACTTGATATTTATTTCCACAAAGTGGGTCCAAGATCTTTCTCTGTTTGCAGATGGCACTAAGAAGTACTGTGATTGTTTTAAACTGACCTATGCTGTATATGCGTACATATAATAATAGTTGAACAAATGTGGTAAGCACTTGCAGGTGTATTAGTGATTGTAATTTGCATTTAAAAACAAAACTTCTGATTAAAGTGTTAATCTGAAACAATCTCTGTCTTCTGTTCTTTGTGATGCAGAATGATGTGAACCTCCCCAGTAGGACACTCCAAAATGTAAAACTGATTTTATGAAGAGCAAATAAATGCCTGGTGTTTTCTTCACTGTAGTGTTTAGGTACACGAATGTAGCTCTCTATGCATCTATGCCAGTATAGTTAATAGACAGCTGGGAGAACTTGGAACTGTTTGAAGTGCTGCTTTCCTTTACTTGTAATTTTTGAAAATAAGTTTGTAAGAAGAGAAACATATAGTGAAGAGTCACAGCACAATAAACCTGAGTATCTTCTCTTTAAGGAGGACTGCTTCTCAAATATGAAGGAACAATAAAATTATCTTGTTTGCTCTTTCTACAAATCTGTTCTGACCCCTATATGACTGCTAAAAACTTTCTCTTTTCCTCTAATTTTATTTCACTGGAATTTTTTCATTCTTTTAAATTAGTTTTTTTTTCTCCCACTCTTCTGGGATTTCCAGTTTTCAATTCTTATACATAATTTTCACCATAGTTGTTCTTGAAACTCGAAAATTTCCATTATGTGATTCCTTTAACATGCTGATGCTAATTTCCATATTATGTTACAGTCTGTGTGTATGAAAAAAAACGGTGTCAGAGAACCCCAAAAAAGGATCCTGGCCTCTTGAGAGGTGCTTTTTCTGTTGAAAGTGTTTCTTTTGCACTTGAAGTTCGTCATTTTTTGCCTGGGCTGTCTCAGCTAAAACCAGGCAGTTGATGATGTTACAAGAAACATGGATGTGGATATGTACTAGACTTGCCTTTTTGGAAAAACTTTGGATCTTAGTCCTGACAACTATTTATCAGTTGCACACAAGGTTAAAACTTTCACAGGTAAACTGACTAGAAGGTGATCTTAAACAGTTGTTTTTTTAACAAGAAGCATTTCAGTGGATACAGATCTCTTTGATGCTGAACAAAACCAACCCTGTTCATCATTGTCTTGCTGCAATTTTCTCTGTTTTCATAAAAGTCAATAGAAGGAGTGGTGAAATTTAATACCATGCTTGTGTTGCTTGTATATGCATGAAAACACTTTGCAAGTGTTGACTTTGACTGAACACTTGAATGTTAAGGTAAAAACAAACAACTGAACCTAGATACTATTAGTAATGGAGTATGTATGTACAGCCTGGGCTGTTTTTGTACTGAGGGAATACTTTCTCAATCTCCCCTCACTGGGTACTACTTGCTGTTGTAGAAACCTGGGATAATTCTACCAGCAGTTGTTAAAGGATTGTTTATCCATTTAGTAATGCTAAGGAAGTGTGGTTTTACTCACTCTTAGAAAACAAGCTGTGTTTATTGGTATTAATGTTTTATGTTAGGCTCATAAATGCTTCCTAAATGTTTGTTAATCCTTAGTTTAGATAATGAGGTAGACCTTTTTCCATGATTAGCTAACAGTTGTCAAATGGTAGCCAGTAGCTAGTGCTATTCTGACTTAATATCCTTTACAACAAAATCCTGTTGCTCCTTTAAGCGAGAGAAGAGTCCTTTTGTATACATGGTAATATCCAAAATGTATTGTGCTGAGGTGATTTTCTTGTACAAGAAGTGTAGTGCATCTCTGTAGTAATGACTGCTTGGGTTGATTACATCAACATCTTGTAAATGCTGACTGACTTCTGTCTTCATGTCCCTACTCCAAAATTTTTGTATTTTTCATATGAGCTGTTTATCATGGGAAATCTGTCTCATTGTGAGTGCCTGGGGCATGTAAAAATTGGACAACAATTACTTGTCTGGTGGATGTAATTACTTCCAAATATGTCCCAATTCCAGACTTCATTGGAACTTTTGTTCATAACTAAATGCCTTTTTTAGATGTCTGCTCAAAACATTTGAGTGCTTTTCTCTTGTTTGCTTAGTGGTGACAGAATGGGCAGTTTTCAGTGTTTAAAGATGAACTACGAGAAAGTGAAGTAGAATTTACTGCTAGCCTTAAAAGAGCTTTATTCCATGTTCCGCTTTCCCATATGTTTTCCAATGTTACCTTAGACAAACACGCTAATGTGTGATTTAGTTTCATTAATAATAGTTACAACATAGAAGTTCTGCTTCCCTACGTGTGATGGCTTTGCTCTTGCATTTTTGATTACTGTTACTTTCATCGGTAGTACTAATTACATGACCTGTGTGAAAGTACAAAGACAAGATAAGTAATTTTTATTGCTGCATTTTTTGCGCATGTGTAATTAGTACTGGGACCAAAGGTCCTTAAAACGAGAACATTAGACTTGGTGACTGGCTAGAACCCCCATCATCCTGCCTCGAAAGCCTTGTTAGTTCTCCTTTATGTGTAGTTTAAGTCCTTTACATAAAGCCTAGGTATAACCGTGACTCTAGTTATGGAGGGATGAAATCAGCTGGGATAAAGTCATTGAAACATGTGTTCCTTAGCATGTTCATAATCATCTGGAAGAGAGTGCATTTGTCCTAGCAGGAGTTCTTCAAGTGGTAGGAAAGCAAAACACTTCTACTGGCTTTTCATGGATGTGGTGGGAGAAAATGAGGCCTTGCAGCAGTTCTTTGAAGGTAAGATTTGTTTCAAGAGAAGCCTTAACAGTTTTTGGTGGTAGCAAAACCAGTAATTGTTTGGGGGTAATTGAGGAAGAAAGGAGGAAGAAAAAGTGCTCTGAAATCCAGAGCTGCATTTACAATAAGTTATTGTGGAAGACAGTACCAGAGTGAAGTATTACAAATAGTACAGATGTGCTGCAGTGCCTTTTTCTTTGTGCTCTGGTCAGAGTATCAAAGGGATGGCAAACCCAACAAAGCCTGTAATAGAGCGAGGTAGTTGCCTTGAAGAAAACTGGGAAGTGACTGAGGACTCTTTGCAATGTTACACTTCTGAAATCTTAGTGATTTTTGTGTGGTTAGAGATCTCACCTCCTCCTCAGTTTTAGCATGTCAGGTACAGAGGATTTTCTTTCCACTAACCTTCTGAAATGGCCTGATTGTAACTGGTAAAATGGGAATTGTGTCAGTATCCTCAGGACCCTTCTGAAGAGTTAAACTTGGATATTTTTGTCTTTTGGCTGGGATCATCTGTCCTGCCTTTTTCTCCAAGACATTTTCTATTCAAGCTGGTCCAATTAGTTTCCTAACTTTCTTTTACTACACAGTTCACTTCCTAATAGATTCCATGATAAAACTGCCTTTTTTTAGACTCTCTGATAATGTGTTCAACGGCTTTTTACTTTTGTATTTTTTTACTAAGTATTTTCTTTCCCTTCCTCCAGTTTGCACTTTGCTTTTTGTTTTGTTTTTGATATGTTAACTGTTCTATTCTAAGATGCTTTTGTTGTATTTGTTTTCCATCTATTACCTGTGCAGGTATTCACTGATCTCAGAGTAACTTGGGAAACTACCTTTTCTGTTGTGATTTTCTTTCTGTGTTTTTTTTTTTCCCTACCCCTCTGTTGGCCTGGGTGAGAGGTGGCAACTGTAACTTTTAATTTCAAACTAGGACATTAAAAAATTGATCAAGGAAATGCATTTAAGCCAAGAACTTTAGATTGGTGAGTTACAATCTAGGGCTGCTAGCCAGCAAATGTGTTTTTTATAGATGGTAGAAAATTCATACCATGTTCCTTAAGTTCAGTTTACGTCATGGAGTTGAAAGGCTAACAAACTTTTTTGGCTTTGCTTTCAGCAGCATAATACTTGTTTTTATCAGGCTTTTATTCATTTTTTTTTTTCCAACTGCTGTATTGCGCAGCTGTTAAATATCAAAATAATGTTGAACACGAATTATATTAAAAAAACCCACATTTTTAGGAATCCTCTTAGAAAACATGACTTTCTAGGGAGTATAGGTTAGGTTCTGTTGACTTATGTGACAATGGTACTTCGATGGTAGAAGGTCTGGCAGGGATTTTAGCTGTATGAGCTCTTTAATGAGAGTTACTATTTTTAATTACATAATTATTATTTCAGACTTCTTTTTAGAAGGTCTTTTGGTAGTCTGTGCCACTGTGTGGGGAAGAAGCCCTGTTGATTCCTTTTAATTACAGGAAAAAGGAAACATCTTGGGATGTCATGTCCCTTCCGTAATGTGTGGTTCTGCTGTGTTCCATTAGAATGTGACAAAGGTCTGCTAAGGTCATACAGTGTGCAGTGATTTTGTTAGATGGCTGAATTTCATTATCTGGACACAGATACGTATCAAGGCTGCAATGGCTAATCATTCATTCAGCGTGGAGTAGGCTCTCTTGCTGTTCTAAACCATAGATAAGTCTGAAAAGGGTGCAAGCTGAAGTAAAGAGGTGGTTAGCCCTCTTTTCAAGCAGGGATTATGTTTACTGAACACAAAGCCAGTTTTAAGTAAAGGTGTTTGCAGCTTAGCACTTCAGCTTGTGGGCTGGCTTTGTAACACCTCAATGAGGCAAAACCTCATGAAGCAAGAGTCATAAATTTCTAGTGGTGTTTTGGTGGTCTCTGTGATTAGTCATAGCAGTGTAAGAATGTTGTTTTTCAAGGCTATGGAAAAAGTGGATCTTGCAATATCAGGTGGAGAATGGTGCTACTGAGTGGTTCTTCAGTGGTTCAGTTTTGGCTTACAAATGCATCAGCTGGCAGTTAGTGAATCTGTAGATCTGCTTTGCAAGATTATTTGAAATTCATGAACAAAAATGTCCCCTCTGCCCTGTGCTTTAGTTCTTTACAGTGCTTTTTTGTTTTGACATTCGCTAGTAAGACAAAGTTGCATCTGCAGTATTGAGAGGAGGCAGTCTGAAACAGGAATTTTTTTTCAAGGAAAGTGAGATAATGCTTGTTTTCCTGGCAATCACTTTTTGGAATAGTTGATAGATCTTTTAGATTAGCTGTGACTCTGGGATTTGACCTTGGCTTTTTCTCATTTAAGTAAATGGCTTTTGTCTTATGCAGCTGGGAAGTTCTCATTTTTTTGTCTTGCATTTCACTTGCACATTACAGATTTCATCTTTGGTGCAAGTTTTTTTTTTCCTATTATGAGGAAATGGTATTTATTGAATATTTATAATTAAAAATCAGTATAGTTAAAATACTTTGCATTTTAGAGTCAGTAAGTTTCTATTTGTCAAGGGAAGGCCAGAGCTCCTGATTAGCACTTCTGCCTTGTGTGTGGCAGAACAACTTGTTCTTGCTGATGTTATCAATGGGTTGAGAGACCTGGTAGACTTTCAGCCTAGTTACACTGTTGAAGTCAGTGTTTTCTGTTGTAAGGTACTTTGAGATGTCTGAAATTCATGTGTTTTGTCTGTGCTGTCTGTGATCTAAAGAAATCTCTTCCTTAGTGGAATCATCACCTCTCTGTATGATCATACTTCATGCATGAGTAACATGGAATATAGATTAGAGTTTGTGGTAAGTAATGAAGGCACTGGAGAAACAATAAAATAATGCCCTTAAAATACAAAACACTTAAACCCCAAAGGTGCCACATACCATTCTAAGGATGAGAATTTGAAACAGGAATAAAAGATTAAATGAAAAATATAAAATATTGATGGTAAGATTTGTTTCTGCTGAAAATGTTACTTTGAGGAAAAAAAAAACCTCTCAATGCAAACTCACTCCTTAAAATTTGGAGTAACAGGTCTTCCTGAAGTTGAATAACTTAGGCTGTGGTACCTCCTGGCTGACTGCAGCTGGTTTATACTTATAACTCTGTAGCTCTGCAGCTTGTGCCAATAACAGCAGGTCTGTTCCAGTCAAAATGAGCTGGACTTTTGTGCACAATTTAAATGGCAACCAGTCCTTGGAGTCCTTTAGCATGAATGAAGGGCATATATAAGCCCCATAAGTAACACTTACCTTAGTGTAAGTCACTGAGGTTCAGATGGACTTTCCATTGAGCCTGCACACTGGAGCTCTTAAAGTGCTGAAGCCTCTTATTGTAAAAAAAAAAAAAAAGACCTACTTTCATGGTAAGGTGTCTTTAAAAGGAAATCAGTTATTAATTCTCAAGCAAAAACATATCCCTCAAGTTGCAAGGCTTTGTAGCAGGCATGAATTTGTCTATTCAGGATGCATTACTGAACACTGTTCTCTGTGTCGTTTTTACACCTTGAGCTGTATAAAAGGATTGTTTCCTGTGTAAAGTAGCTGATATTTTAACACTGATCTTACTACAGATAGCTGGACTTGGCTGGGAGCTTCCTGGCATCCTCTTCTAATGTCAGGAAACTATTAGTTTAGGATTGATTTTTAGTCAATACTGTTTATCTGTCCCCCATCCTTCACTTTCCATTTAGATACCACTGAAAAGGAGGCAGCTGATTTAAACGCAGATACACCTAAGGCTACAGGAAAGTGTTGGGAGAATTGATCAGGGTAGGTTTTTCAGGGATTGAGACTTGGTCACAGGACCTTAGAGTCAAGCTGAGGAGCTAGGTAATGAGAGCCTCGTGTGGAGGAAAGAAGAGGATGTCTGCCAAAGAGTAACTACCAAATTAAGAGGCTGGAGTTCATACTTCTCCTTGAGGGCCTGTGGCTGGGTATTAGGGACAGGCTAGGCGAGAATGGACAGGGAAACAGAAGACAGTGTAGTACTGACAGGTTTTGGACTGGGGGACCAAACACCTGAAGTATCAAGCTTACGTTGAAATGAGAAAAATATTTAGTCATATGCAGCCTGTGACTGCAGTGTGTGTTCTGCAAATATCTGTGTGTGAACCCACTGCCATGGCACTGCCTTGGCCTTTCACCTTCATCTCTTTCTTGGGTAGCTGGTAGTCCTCTGCACAGTGACACCGAAGCTGAATGTGTCACTCAGTGCAGACTCTTCCAGAGGTGTCTGGGCACCTTGCAGCATGAACTGTGAACTGCGAGCAGAGAAAGCTGATGCTTGAGGCTGCTGACTCCACATATCTTCCAGCAGCCCTTAGCTAGGGACATGGTTCTGTGCAGGAAGCTGTGTTCACAGAGGCCTCACTGCAGGGCTTGTCCTGCCACATGCATGCAATTCTCTGCCCTTACAAGCATGTAACATTCAGGTGAGTGACTGTCTTGCATACTGCCCATATCTATTAAGTACTTACTGTGATCAAATGCCTGTGAAATAGATGCCACCATTCAAAGTAAATTTGCATATGATCCAACAAATCCTCCACTGAAACAGATGCCAGTGCAAGCATGTGATGCCACTGACCTGGAAAGTACGTTGACGAAGTTCTACAGGGCAGCAAAATGTGCCCCCTCTTCTGTGCACCTGCATCACAAACATTCATTAGTGGTGGCTTGCCTTCCTGGTGTGCTTCCTTCCTCTCCCAGCACTGCTTATTCTTTTTTTCTCCTCCTCCCCATTTCACTGTTCATGCAAAGTGGAGAGATTAAGAAGAAATGATAGATATTTCTATTACGATCACTTAGCCACAGAGCTGATCTCTGAACGGTGAGATGTCCATTTGAAAGGCCTTGTCCATGTTCGATTTAGAGCTGTAGTCTTTGATTCAAAAGAGTCTGTCTCTGATATTGGTCAAAATAAAGGATTCTTGATTATGTGGCACAGGAAAAACATTTTGTATTTGACTTTTGGCCTCAAGTTAGTAATAAAATGTTATCATTCTACGTGAGTATTTGGTGGTTTGAACAGGAAGAACAGGTAGGGTAAAAAGTGAAGGCGATTGAATAATTTTCTTGTGGACTACATTAGTAATGGAGAAGGGTTTGTAATTCAAGGTAGGGGGGTTTCACATTCAGGTCTGAAGATGACAATCCAGCAGGTTTGAGGAAGGCTACTAAGGAAAGCCAGGCTCTTTTGCACAGTCTGGCTGGTTTTGCAGCTGCTGCTGCTTCCAGAATTTGTGTGTTCCAATTTTGCTGAGATAAGCTGGTGGGCTGCACCTATTGAATCTCTTATCTGGCATGCGTGGGACAGGTTTGTACACAACATCAATACATTGGAATGTGAGGGTCTATCAGTAGCACACCTCCAAGTTGCTATCCCCCAATGAAAGGCAGTCAAAATTAAGCCTGCAGCACCAACAAGTAAACAATATCTAAATTAATTTAGAATCACAAAGCAGTTTGGGGAATGTTTATTAGCAATGTGGATTTATGTATTAAGACAGACACATGAGGGAATCCTGTGCAAGGTAGTGGATTTTTAGATTCTACTTGTATGAATGTCCTTTCTAAAAACTGGACTAAGAAGGAACAGTATCAAAGACATCAGAAAAGGAACTGAAGATACATTAGGGTAAGTGTCCTGTGCAAGGTAGTACAGTGAGAAGGCAGCAAATGCACCAAAGGCAGTGGCTACTCCTTGGCTCAGAGGCAGCGATTAACCTTTTATGTTCTCACGTGCTGCTGCTGAGCTGAGGTTGGTGTCAGACTCTAGTGCTGAGCCTCACAGCTCTGCATGTGTGGGCTGGTCCGTTTTATCCTGTGTGAAGTGGGATTTGCAGCTCAGAGGCATTTGCAGCTCAAGCAGGAATGTCAAGGTTCTTATCTTGTTTGCATTCTGACTGGCCACACCTGTATTTATGGAAGGCTCACTGCAGAGGTGGGGAGCCTGCAGAGTAGGGCTGCTTAGCTGTCTTTTAGTAATGAGTGCCCGTTGACTTTCTATGAAAGTTGTCATGAATTCCGGAAACTTTATAATCATAAAATCTGTTTATAGCCTTCAGTTACTAAGCAACAAAGGACAAAGTACTGAACATTTCCATTCGCTAATACATTTAACATGTTAGTGGGCTGTGTTTCTTAGGCAGAATAAAAAGAAGCCACCAATCAAACATTTTTAAAGCTTTATTTGGGCTTTATTTAAACTCAGGTGGTGGATTTTAAATGGAGTTTTAAATCAGAAACTCACTTGTAGTACTTGTGAGTACTAATGCACCAAGTGGATCTGTGTAAGACAATGTCTGAGCTTCAACCCAACAAACTGTTTAGACCTCAGCGTAAGAGACTAGGAAATTATCTCCAGAACCCTTTTTCTCAGTTGCAGACTGGGATCTTTCATCCTCCTGCTGTAGTAATTCCCTGAAGCCTTAATACCATGCATAGAGTGGTGTTTGCCTAGTGCTGCATTGTCATTTGCCGTGCCCCTGCACATTGTTAATTACTCTGCATTTCTCATCATCCTTTTTCCCAGAGTGACTAAAGCAGAAGTCTAACCCTTTTGTTACACATGAGACAGGATAGATTTTGTTTTCTTTTGTGTAGGACCATCAGCAGCATCACTTATTCTGAAACACTGACAATTCCCTCTGAATTTCTGTCTTTTTTACTTTTAACCTTAGGGCAAGATGTCCATGGAGCCTTGGAAAATCCCATGATGGATACAAGCCTCTTGGAAGAATTCATTAGTAGTGACATAGAATTTGGAACTTTGTAAGTATTATAGCAACATGTACTTCCTCTCCTTAGCCACAGCTCTTGAATTGTTTTAATTAGTGCCATGATAAAATCTGAGTTGCAAGAGGATTGTGGCTCTCTTGGCATTGTTTCTTGAAGCTGCACAGGAAGACGTAGAAAAAATGAACTACAGCCAGTAATGGAAATATGGTTGTGTTCTTGTTCAACAGAACGAATGATAATGAAGTCTGAGTTGATTCACAACTGTTGAGCTAATTGTGACATTAAATGCAGAGCTGTTGCTTTAGCATTCCTTTAAGTGCTAATTTACTGTTTATGTACAGAATAAGTGATAAAGTGAGACTACTGTATAATAAATTGAGAGAATAGTGGAGGTCTCCTAGTTTGAAGGAAGCGGAGCTATTGTTTTCACCCTAATACTTAGTTCAGAACAGAAATTGTCCATCAGTCTCTTTTGAGATTAACTTTAAAACTATTAAAGGATGCATAGTGCGAAGGCTTATGGTCAAGGGTCTAAAATTATGTAGTATATAGATCTATCAAAGACCTAAATCCCAAATCTTTCCTCTAGACAACTGACAGATGATTGTTGTTCAAGGCAAAATACTACTAATAGGCTGACACTCGCACTTGCCAAGAAGCAGAGCAAAAAGGGATGTTTTAAAAATAATTAAACATGGAATTTTTCATTCTAGACAGATTCAGCACCATACGTTTACTTAAAGTGGGCCAAATAGGCTTCTGCCTGCTCTAAATCAAGAATAATGAATTGATCCTCTTTGTCCACACTATAAAAGTAAAGAAAAATGAAGAGGATATTGTATATAAACATCGGTAACCTTTATTTTTAGTGACTGAATGTGTTTTAGGTTAACAAGATTATTGAACTCCTGTATGACAGGAGTTAACATGTTATTAAATTGTTATTATTTAAAATGTTATTACTGTTTAAAATGTTATTTTGCTTTTAGACACAAAATGCAGCAAAAATGTAAAAATATATATATATATGTATATATGCTGTTATGTAACTTAAGTAAGTTAGACATTATAGTGCTACAAAGTACTTACGTGCAAGAAAACAATCTGTAAAACCATTGTGGGTTTGGAGGCTGAACAGGATTTTACACTAATACTACAGTCCTATTTTGTTATTTATGGGACTAAGAACATTTATTGAATCATTAGATCTGTACCGGTCAAATTATTAAGCATTTGTCTGTACTGCAAGAAAACTTGTGCATAAACAGAATAGAATTTCATAAAGGAACATGTCAAAATATGTCAAAGGAGAAAAATATTAAAAGCCTCCATATATACATATAAAATGCAGAACTCCATAGTGTCATATGCAATGAAAAGGGTGCTGTTACCACCAAGGTCTTGGGTGTATCTTGAAATTTCCATTAAAGATCATCTTGCATCAGAAAGGCCATCAACATTACATTTTTTCTTCTCTTACATTACTTGTGAAGCACCATGTGATTTCCTCATCTTTTCCCACAGAAGTACCTTCCACATGATCAGTGAAAGGATAAAAAGGTTGCCATGTCCTTTGCTAAGTAGGCATTTCATTGATATACTATGTTTGTAATGTAGAATCATTTAAACTACAGATTATATTCCTTTCCTTCAAAAAGCACAGTATCAGTTTCTGTTAAGTTCTAACATGGAGATATATCCCTACTACCTCTGTACTTCACAATAGAGTGAGAGACACTAGTAGAGAGTGTCTGTCACTCTGTTTTACTGAAATAATCTGTTAAAGCAGAAATCGAGTACCCAAAGCAACATTTGAAGCTAGAATATGAACTGAATGTGCAGAAGGGAAGTCTTAGACTTTTATGGATGTATCTTTAAAAATTTTACAAAGCACAATTGGAATTCAGTATATATGGTCAAGTATCTCACAGGAAAAAAAAATTACTAACTATTCAAAGTTGAAAAGAAGGTTTGGAGTGTAGTCATGGTATTTAAAAGCATCAGAGAATCTATTTGAAGGAAATTAAAGAATATTCTAAAGTGGAGTTTTAAAATTTATTTTTAAAGAGGAGCCATGTGATTGAACCTAACCTAAAATGCAGGGTTGTAGATGTGACACGTTAGAAGACCAGTATCAATACCATTAAGAAATGCACAAGCACATGTCAAAAGTAACCAAAAATGAAACTGCTCTCTTTAATGCTATCCAAGCTCAGAAATACAAAACCTGAAATGGAAACAATAGAGTGAAAATTTTCCATTGATACTTGAAAATATTTGCTCTGTGTGTGTGAACAAGTATTTTATACATATGAGGGTGTCTCTTTAAGGAATTTTATTTTATTCGGCTTCTGTGTGAACACTCAGCCTTGGTAAAGGAGGGGTGTCTCATTAGATTTCTGTCATCCTTCCTCTGCTGCAGCATTTTTAGTCTAACATGCATCTTAAGACTTGTGTTTCAGATTGGGCTTCAGAGCAGTGTTTGAGCTGACAATTCATAGGAACACCTGAAAGGATTGAGAATCCATTTATTGAACCTCCATCTATTCCAAATGCAACAAAGGAACCCTCTGTAGCTCCTTTAAATGGCAGTAAGATGGCATAGGATTTTCTCTTCCTTAAGAAAGATGAAGATGCCACAGATCTTTAAACTTTAGTCTAGAGAGAATGTTAAACTTTAAACTTTATTCTAGAGAGGCTTAAATCCCTTGTGAGTGCTGTATGTTGAGAGTCACTGGTGTGCCTGGAGGTGACAAAAGAACCACTCACGGGAAGGAGGATTGAAGTCAGCTGGTTGTGAAGGGGGGATTTGGGTAAGAAGAGATGGGGGCTGGGCCTTTCTGCATGGCAGAGAGGCAAAGGACCACAGGAGATGGTCTGATGAAGTATAGGTGACATTGCTTCTGTGAAAAGGGATGTCAAACACGGTGAGCAATGCTTCCTGAAGACCCTTGTCTGGTCATCCCCCTCCACTTGCTTTCAACATTGGTTGTTGTTGTCCTCCATGTCTTGTTCCAGTAGAAATTAAAATCTCTTTTTTATCCCTAGGCAAAGCCAGTTGCCAGACTCCCCACCAGACTCTGGATCAGAACCATGTTCCCCACCACAGCTACAAAGTAGGTGACATGAATTTGGCCTCTCCCAAGCTTGTAGGAAGATCGCCCGCTCCTCTTCCTTGTTTTTATTTTCTTATCTGTTTATTTCCTTCAGCCCCAAGGTGTGATGCTCTGTGGCCCAGTGGGCTGCAGCCTCCGCAGCCATACCCATCTGTTGTGGCACCCAGCAAGCTTCCCAGGGTCATGGAGACTTGCTCTGACCCCAGTGCCACAGGGTATCCTTCCACCATCTCCCAAGGCTACTGCCTGAAGTCAGAAAACGCTGTGACTCCATGGAATCATTCTGCATCCTCCGGCTGTTTGGGTTTTAATTATTCGTACTTCCAGCCTAATGCATCTCAGATTTCTGGGTAAATGAGAAAGCTTTTTATGCAAAGGGTGAGATGTGCAAAAACCAGTAGAACTGGTTTAAGATTGGTTGTAAATCCCTGTGGGTGTAGAATTTTCCACAGGATGGCAGTGTTTAGACATTTTTGTGACACATGTGGTTGAGGGTTCTTTAAAACATCTTGATTGAGGTTTAGATTGGAAGTAGGAATGCGTTTGAATTTTTAAAACAATAGAAGGCTAATGAGATATCAACAGGTTTTTTATAACTGGATTATAAAAATATTGAGGTGTTTTGCAATACCTGTTGTAGAGGTTTCTGCATGAGGATCTTGCAAGTGTTCTAGCAAATTGCATAAGAGAAAAGGAGTTGTCATATCTATGTAAGTAAGTGAAGCAGTAATCATATTCTGTCTGCCACATTAACCCACCAATGTGTTCTGGATGCTCAATTATTTAAAATGCTCTGGTGTTTTAACATTAACTGGTAAAAAGTAAAATTATTCAAAATAAAAGCTGCGATTTTAATGCAAATGTCAGAGAACTAAATCCCTGCCACTTATGCTCTGTCTAAATTTTTAAATGGGATCAACTTCCTTATTTATGTGAAATTTAAAAAAAAAAGGTTTGGAAGGAAAAAATTGGTAATTCAATTTTAAAAACCCACCAACCTCTCCTCCCTAAGTAAATCAGAATTTGGATGACAGTGGAGTTAAAATGAGATAAGAGGTACCTGGGTGTTCTTTTGTAATAATTCTGTAATATCTGTATTTAAACTTATAAATGAGTAATGCAACATGTGTCTTTAAAAAAGTATTTCTGCAGCATCAAGCAAAAAAAGGAAGCTCTCCCAATTACTAGGAGACGGGATTGATTTTCCAGTGCAGTCTCAGGATTCCAGACAAGGTGAGCAAGTGTGTGAAGAGGAAATGTAATATTTTATGCCATAGACAAGTGAATACTTGAGAAGCCCAGCTCCTGCTGGCTCAGAAAAGGTAATGGTATTAATGGTCTGTAGTCCACTACCCGGTTTGGAGGCATTTACCTTTTTGGAAAGCCAGGATTTGTTTATGTTTGGCAAAGAGAGAAGAGCATTAGAGGTGCATGTTTCCTGTGGCTTTTCTGGATAGAATTCTGCTGTTTTCCATATGTGAACCTCCACTACAGAGGTGATAATATATTTTGCTTACTTTGCTTGGCACTAACTTGACTGGGCAATGAAACCATTTTGGGTCAGCTAAACAGGAAGTTAATAGGGTGGATGAGCAAAGAGACTGCCATTTCCCATGATCTCCACTCTGTGCTTTTTTTTCTACAAAGTCTATGCATAAGCAAGCTTGGTAAAAGGTGTATGTTCTTTCCTGCCCTTCCCCGTATTGGTTTTGTTAATTGTTTTATCAAGATAAAAATAATAAGCTTATACCAATTGATACAAAAAACCTTATCAGGCATGTAGAGAAATGAATCAGCTGCTGTGAAGTGTGAGGCTCTCTCTGAATAAACAGTTTGTTGACTAGTTTAGTTTACCTGAAGAATTTTACCCATGTCTGTTAGTGAAGAATCTGAGTTGCTTGTTATTTCTTCAGGTAAGTTATTTGTCTGCGTTAAATCAATCTTTTAGAACACTTACAATTAATAGCAACTGGATTTAGTAGTTGCTTTTCCTTTGGTATCTTTCGTTTGATTACACTGATTACAGTGTTTCTTGATTGTGTCTAGTCTTCTAAGTCAACCACTGCTGAAAGGAGAATACAAGCAGACACTTCTGTATCTGAAATTGCTATTGCTGTTTTTAATACTGAAAGATATAGCTTTGAAACAAGCTTTATTTTGGTGTCATTCTTAATAAAATCTCAGTGACTCCTGCATTGGAAAAAGAACAGAGACATGTATGAAAATGGCATGGGGATAATTTAGAAGTGAGGTGTGAATTTCTTTACTGAGGTGTTTTTATATCTGTCTGTCTGTCTGTCTGTCTATCTATCTTTACTCTGCTGTATGTCAGAAGTGGGGAATTGCAAATGAAGCTTGGGACTGAAGTGATTTTGAAGGCTTTGTCTTACTGTGCTGTCACTGGCTGTGGATGGATCTTAGTTATATGCTCTATGACATATTTTCTCCTATCCTTACTGCACTTTATTTATCTGTCTCTCTTATCACATTCTCCTCTGTCTTCATAAAATGTATATCTCAGAGAATTGGGGTTGACCCTGTCCATCAAAGAATTCTCTAATGTATAGGCAGAAAGCAGTAAGGAGATCGACCAGATGTAGTGGCAAATGTGCTTGCTATTAGGAAAGTGTGCCTCCTGTAGTATATTCTTCAGTTCAGACCTGTAGTAGAGGGAATGGGAAACAAATGCAATTATTTTGCTTAATTGCTTCTTGAAGTGTTGCAATGTACAGCAGAATTCTTAGCTTTCCTTCTTTAGCCCTCCCCCCTCCCCGCCAAGAAACTGTTCATCCTTTTGGAGAGAATAAAAAATAGGAAAAAAAAGTAGGTTGTATTTTATTTATTTAATTTGTATACTATTTTGCAAGTCAGGAAAGCTGAAAATTTTATTTTCTAGAGCAAGAGAATATAACACAATCTTGTGGAATAACTGCAAAAGATAATCACATTTAAATATGTATGCAATGCATTTGTGATTTGTATGTATGTGCATTTATGTTAATATATTTATAAAAATGTCTATGCGGGTTTTTTGGCTAGTGCCAAAAGAAATAACTGAATTATCACTGTCTCTGTACAGCAACTGTAAAGGACTGTGCTGCTGAAGTGCAAGAATATGACAGTGATGGACAGAATGCAGCTTTGGAAAAATGCTGTCAAGCTCTTACATGGCAACCATATCAAACTTCTCAGTGGAACAGTTTATTTGACTCTAATTGTGAAAAACTGTAAGCACTGATGTTTGCACTTGAAAAAAATCTGTTTCTTCTGTTTTTTTTTTTTTTTCCTTTTTTATCTGTTGTTGTAGTTTTGTAGGAATAAATGATGCATTTGGCATCCTTTGCTCTTATTGAAAGTAAGAACAGAGAAGGAAGTAAAACAGATATGATGAAATATGAACTTGCAGGTCTATCAGATAAGATGGACTTGAAACCTTGGTTGAAATTAATGCCAGGTTTTCTGATTTCCCTTCAGGGATTTAGGGGCAAAACAAAAGTAAGTTAAGATACCTGGTAAACTTTTGTTTATTTTGTCAAATGCATTGGGACAAGTAATTTCTAAGCATATGGCACCTTTCCCTGTAGTGGTCTAAAACATTAAAGGAAAACATTAGAAGTTACCAGTATTACTTCTGGGCTCATACAACTTAAGTCTTAATAATTATAGGTGTGTGTGTGTGTCATGCAGCTGTTTAATCAAAGATTTAGAGTTTTCCTGTGATAATCGAACTGTAAATAATTTCATTTTGACCACACAATCTGGAAAAGATCATTCCAAGTTCACTTTACATTCCTGATTTTCTCCATTCTAATATTTAGCATATGAGCCCTTTTAACAAATTCTCCCTTTTCTACAGCATCTGGTGAGTTCTTCCGGATTGATGCAAAAAATTTGTCACTGTCTACACGGGACTTACATAGCACAGTAAATTTTAATGCTCCTCTTGTCCAGCCTGCCAAAAGATCTCCTGGGAGCTGGGTGCATATCAGTGTCATCACTGGACACTGATGTTTGCCCACAGGGGATAGGGGAATTGTGCATCTTACTGTGTCCCACACAACCCTTCTCCTCAGGTATTGATTGACATGACAAGAGAGCAGACCTTTATGCTCCTTGGGAACTGGATGGACCCAGAAACATCCAGCTGAATTTGTGATATGAGTATTCACTCTAAATGGAAGTGGCTTCCAAATCCTGTTGCACTTTCAGTCAATGACTACGTGAGGGCTGTGTGCTGATGGTGGGAGATTGCTCTCCTGCCACTACCCAGTTACTTGTTGCTTCCCATACGGCTAAAATTAAGGTTCCAGAGATATTTTTTGTGAACAAAGATTATGTCAAGCTGAATAAAGTATCCCAGTAAATGCTCTGTTGCTATTACTGTGGGAGGGGATTGAGGTGTTATTTGCAGGGGAATTCAGCATTACTTTTAAGTGAGGTCAATGGCAGTGCTGTTGTTCCAAGATGCACTTTAATTACAGCACAGTGCACAGATTTTCTGAGTAGTGATCCTGTATTCTGTTGGCCTCAAAACACTCACATGCTTCTCATTGCTTAGTGTAGATGGATTGATCCCATCCCTTCAAATTGCTGCACCCATTTGAGGGGTGTTTCTCAGGTTAATTATTATTTTCCATTTGATTCGTATAATACTTCAATGTCTTAGCTATTTCATTTTCACGACAAGAATGCTGTTAGCTGAGGTAGATTCATTAGAAAAGGTTACTCTACCATTAATTCTGCCCTTCATTGTGCCTGGTTGGTTGGCACATTCTTGGTCTTTGTCTGATATTGGCAGTGCTCTGTCCCAAAGATGTCTGAAGACTTAAATTCTGAATAGAAAGAGGAATTTGAAGCATATTTCTAGTAGGGATGTTTGTGGGACAGAGATATCTGTTGCTGCCTAAAAGTTATTCCAAATTTTGCTGTACTGCTTGTTAAGAGTCATCATTTTTTGTGCACCAAGAACAAAATATGTTTGCTTTTATTTACCATAAGTGGCATACTCAGAAAATTATAATATGAAATTGCTCTTTGGGAGCCATTGTTCCAAACACTGCAACTTGGAGATGTGGACATTTGTAATTTGGCTTCTCAAACTGCTTGCCTGTGTGTAGGCAAATAGTCTGAAATTGCATTTAGAATATCAGCTAATGAACTTGCCGACACCTAAATATGAAAAACTATTTGTTTCCCTACCAGGAAATATGCTATTTTCCTATATAAATAAAAACATACCATTGCAGGAAAAAACTGAGTAAGTTTTGCTTCTTTGATAACAATGGTTTGAGGAGATGGTAGAACCTTCATTATAATTTTAAATATGAAGTAACACATGACTTAGTAGTTTTGAAGTAGTTACAAAGTAGTTTTCTCTTTATTCCCTGTCCCAGGTAATCAACAGTTGTTTGAAAGGGGACTTCTGATCAAAGTTTATAAAACAATAATAAAGTCTGTATATTTCCTATGAAGTCTGTACATTTTGATTTTTCCAACTAAAAATGGAGGAGTAATGAAAATCCATCTTCAGTAGTTGTGTTAATGAGAGGTTCTCAGTAGCATCATACAAGACTATCATTGTCAAAGTTTCATTAACAAGAAAAGCCAGATTTATATAAGAGAACCTTGCCATGTAGTTCTGTTATTTCAGAATTATCCATCACTTAAATCAGAGGACTGGAAATATTGTTGGGATGGTGATTTCATTGTCTCTAATAGAAAGATCTTTTGATATTTTTCCTTGTTTACTGTGAATCATAGAGACAACTTATCGTCAGGCTGGAGGGTTGGTACTGATAGCTTTTCTTTTAGCTTAAGTAAAGCCTTATTGGAATCCCAGTAGCTTCTGCAGAAGCACTTGCTGTGGGAATTTGTGAACAAAGTGGGGAGTCGTGCTGGCTCATTAGCTCATTGTTGTCTGCAGCACTAGCTGCAGTCTGCTGTTTGTAGCAGTGTTATAATGAATGATTGAATACACTAAAAGGTTGGTTTGTGCTTTTAGGTGCACAGAGTTCCATTATATCAGAGTTGTAAGTGAGGATTATGTAAGCTTCTCAACCTCTGGTTTCCAAACATTTTGTTTTCAGACTAAATTTAGAGACCATTTCATATGTGTTTTCATTTTTACACCTTTGACAGTCTAAGAAGAAAATGCTGGTAGAACTTGTGATTGTAGCAATGTAATTTTAGTCCAGTTCTGTCACAAAAAATCAGATGGATTTTTGGACCACATTAAAAAAACATAGGAACTCAAGATGTCACTCAAGTATGTCAGTACTTAAAGTTGCTGTTCCTTCTTCTTGTTTTTGTAGACCTGCTGTAGGATATCACATTGTCACAGATAAAGGATTTAATTTTTCAACAGCAGATGATGCCTTTGTGTGCCAAAAGAAGAATCATTTCCAAATCACAGTTCATATTAGAATCACTGGACATCCAAAATATGTCAAAACTCAGCAGGGGAGGAAACAAATAGAAATGTTTTACTTGAAAGCTTATGGAATTAAGGCAAGTGTGTCTCCTCTTTGAGATTATGACTTTTAATTGTCCATGTAATGAAGTAAATAATTGAAGTGAACTCTTCCCTTAGTAATTTTTTGACCAAGAACATGTAACTACCTTATGTAGGTTCTGTTCTCATGTTGAATATCTGCATTTATGCTTGGGCATGGAATGACCCAATAACAGTCTGGATTTAGTATCAGTCTGGATTAATCTTTTCTTTTGTAAATGAATGCACTTACTTTCCTTTGGGTTTTTTTTTCCCTCTTTCAAATGACATCTGCAAAAAGACTTGGGTCTTCAGATTAGATGTCAATTATCAATTGATCAGGAGTCAGTTCCTCTACTAATTTCTGTGTCATTCCATTAGAAATGAGTGCATTTTCCCCATTTTAGGCACAATTTGCCTATTAATGTCTATTTCAATTTTTATGTGTTTGAAAATTTAATATTCTTGTCATTTTTGAAAATTATTTTTATTTTATAGGTGGAAGCTCCAAATCAAACAATTACTATTGAACAGTCTCAATCAGATCGAAGCAAAAAACCCTTTCATCCTGTTAAGTAAGAGTTTTGAGAAAATTAATCCATTTTGTTTCAATATGTATGATTGGTTTGAAATATGAAGTAGTTGTTTCTTGTAATCTTACAGTAGCTCTAAACTAATTTTCTGATTTTTGTCCAGATTCATTGTGGTTGCACACATAGAATCACAGTAGTAATATGTACCCAATCACACTTCATTAAGGAAAATTTCCAACAGCTTTACAGATGTGTTACATATGCCTATCCAAAATATTTATATTCAGCTAGAAACTCTCTTATGCTGCTTAGAACTGTAAGGCAGGTGCATTTCTAATCTTAAAAAAGTCACAATATTCCTGTACTATATGGGCATTAGATACATTTACAGTGTTTTTTAAGGGGGAGTGCCTCTGCTAGAAACACACATGGAGCATCTTTCTGGAGCTCTGCCATTCTTGAGCATTTAACTCCCTGGCAGAATCAATGTTTATTTTTCTGGCATAAGTTTCCTACGTTGGAACTGCTGTGTTCTCTATTAATAATTAAATAAGCTGTAGGGTGCAAAGAGAGAAGACAGTGTTAAGTTAGACAGGACAGTGCAGGGATAAGGACTGCACTGTATTATCACCTAAACCGAACTTCGAGCTTGGAAGAAGTGCTTGATTTTCACTAAATCGTATCTCTCATTACATTTTTCTTCCTTTTGTGTACTGACAAATAGCTTCTGTGTGTATGTAAATTATTTTATGTGTGACTATTTGGTGAATAGTAATTTTATCTACACACACTCTTTATTTGTATTATTTATCACTTGCTGGGGGGCTACCACTATGTATTTGAAACATAGGTATCTACTGTGTGCTTCCAGACATGTAAATTAGGTGCAGATGAACAGAAGGACAAGCAGTAAGATCTATTAATTTTACTGTGGAAATTCAGGCCCAATAATAAGCAAGCAGTTATTAATCCCGTCAGGCAGCAAGTAGCCATCATATGGAACACATGCAGTTTTATTATATTCAAGACTGTGTACAAACAGACCAAGAAACATAAGACTCTTATTACTAAGAACAGTTTCCTACTGCTGGCACTTTATCCTGTTTATCTCCTTGATGTAGTCGCTGTTTTTAATACATTTTTAGAAACCAGGGTTACTGCATTTTTACTGGGGTTCCTTGTTTTATTGATATGTCAGTTTTTCTCAGAATTGTTTTAATGAGTTTGTGGAAACCTGGTTTGAGCAGATCGATCTCCAAAGACTTGCTTCCCTGATCTAATTTCCTTTTCTGTAGTTGGTTTCTCTGTGTGGGCTGCTTACTGGCAAATCAGCAGATCCCAGACCAACTAAAACAGTTCGTGGGTTCGTCAGTCTCTGCTGTGCGTGGTTTAAGGCTTGGAGTCAAGAAGTGGGTTCTGGCGTGGGTTTGGAAAGGTCTTTATTCAGTGCTGTCCATGTGTCAGAACAGAGCTTTGGGCCCCTGTGCCCCCTTTTACCAGGTCGCAGCCTGGGAGGAGGACACTCCGGGCCAATGAGGGAAGGAAGGGAGTGGGGTCCAGGACAGGGTGATGCCAGGTGATATTTTGGGAACAGGGGCGGGGGTGTTTTGGAAGGGGCTCAGGAAGGAATCTGCCAAATACAGACAAGTAAACAAAATACAGATACAACTTTGAAAACCTCAGTCATGCACCGCAACACTGTTCTGTTTTAGGGTTGATCTGCCAGGGGACCAGGTAACTAAAGTAATGCTGGGACGGCTGCATTTCAGTGAAACAACAGCAAATAATATGAGGAAAAAGGGGAAACCTAATCCTGATCAGAGGTATTGCTATAGCTAGTTGTCCTGTGTGTTAGAAGTAGAAAAAAGAAGGTCTGCTTCAGAATGGAGCCAATGTTTGTGAAAAATCTCTGCTATCAAATCTGTCAGTATTTTCAAATTCTATAATACTTGGTATGTGCTTAAAAGCCTCTTTCTCTACAGTCACAGGATAATATGAAAATAAAACACCCCAAACTTCATCCTTATGGTTAGAGATAGTTTCAGGAAATCATAGCTGGAATAATGGCTGACAAAATCAGGAAGCAAAAAAACCCAAATAATGATCATTTTCTTCTGAGACAGGAAAAGTTTTCATCTTTGAGGCTTTATTACTTAAATTTGTGGAAATTCTTGTATTCCTTGCTAATTCGCAGTGATTGTGAGGTTTCTAAGACCGTATTTCTTGAGAGAAGGAATGTTGTAAGAAATACATTTAAAAAACAATGTCTGTCTTTTTACATATCAATAATAACAGCTGTATTTAAAACTTTTTTTTCTGTGAGAAGCAATTACTTCAATTATTGTCTTGATTAAATCAATTTCAAATTAGGTACTTCATGCTGGTAGTTGGACTATATGCTGTCTCTCAGGACCAGTTCTACTTACTCTCTGCAAATGTCTCTGAAAAGATCATTGTGAGGGTAGGTATAAATTTGTATTACTTTCATGTAAAAGTATTTACTGTTTTGATATTCACAGGAGATTGAGAGGTCATGATTCCTGGGGATAAAAATTACCACTGAGTAAAAAAGATTGAGGAAAAAACCTACCATTGCATATTGTATGAGTATGTTACCTTTTAATTATCAGAAATTAAAGATGTTATAAGTGGAGCTATAGAAGGATTTTAAAAGAAAGGTTTTTGTGAGTTCCAATACAAAATATATTGATTTTTCCAGACTTTTTTGTATTTGCAGTGAAACAATTTACTTCACTGGCCAGGAATTTTGTAAAAGCTTTCATTAGCTATAGTCTTCATTTTCCAGGGAGGATGAGAAGGAAAAGAAAGTAAGGAAAGAAGGTCAAGCAGCTCTAGGAAGTTTAAGACCCACAGCTTCACTTTTCCAGTGTGTTTCCAGAGTTTCCCACCTCTCAATTCAATGCTAGTAATATAGGTTTCAAATTAACAAGAGGAAGAATGATCTCTTTTCCTCTTAATTGTTACTTTTCAGTTGCCTGGTTCACAGGACATTTTTCTTTTAGTGCTCAGCTTTAGCCTACAGTTAGACTCAGAAAACAGAAAACACCCCGATCTCTAGTGTTGATAAGAGCTATGGAGAATTAGGGTTAGGAGAGAGGGAAAACACAGAGCCTCAGAATGAGTGGGATTGAAAGGGGCCTGCCAAGAGAAGGTGGGGACTGCTGAAAGCTTTCAGTCCTGGCCCTTTTTCTTGTGATCAGTAGGTGGTGGCTGATGTTTGAACTGGGCATAGTCTGGAGTTATAGTTATTTCTAGGGTGAATATTATGTTTAGGGCTTAGAAAGATGGGAAATATGTAAGGTGCCATGTGGCAGGGCTGCCAAAGATGGAGAGGGCCTCTGGAAGATTGCAGTCCCCTGAACTCTTCCATGTGGGTGAATTGAAGAGCTGCTGCTTGTTTGCATGGACTCTTTCTAGCACTTGGCTTATGGAGGGGAGTAGGCTTGGCATTCTGGCTTGGAGTCAAGCAAGACCAGAAGCTCCAGTGTATTAAGTAGAGCTGGGAAGAGGCTTCTAAAGAGAGCTAAGGGCTGTCAAAAGCTTTTAGTCCTGGCATTGTTTTTGGCAGCCCATTGCTTGCATCCTTTTTGGCAGCCCATCATCTGCCTAGGCATACAACTATGGTCTGGTTTAGCCTTTGGGTTTGGAGGGAGCAAAAGGGCAAATTTCCAGCACCTGGAGGTGTTGCTCAGGGAATTCCAAAGGAAGATGGGGGCTTTCAGATGGTTTCAGTCCCGGCTCCTTTTTCATCTGAGCATCCTCTTGTGCCATAAACCCTCTTTCTGTAGTTAAAGTTAGGTTTTGGGGGGGGCATTATGGCCCAGAGCTCATTTCTGGGTGGAGCTGTAAAAAGGCTTAGAAAGCAATATGTGGAGTTCAGCAGTTTTCTACCCTGCTGAGAAGTTTTATCATCCTGGCTGCTGCTGTGGGGTTTTTTGCTGCAGGAAGCTGAAGCAGTGTTTGCATCATTTCTACATATATTATAGAGTTATTTTCCTTTATTTGTCCATTAATTTCCACAATCCTGTTTCCATCTGATTTTCTCTTTCTGGATCTGACAGTGTTACAGATGTCACTTCATTAATAATTTGGGGAAGCTGTTGAATTTTCACATTTGTCTCATACTTGTTACTTTACAAGATATATATTTTTAATGTAAGATTTAGAAATTTTCATTTTCCCACGATTTTTAATATTAGATTCCTTTGAAATTTCAGTGAAGAGGGCTCCTTCAATGCATGTGAGACAGTTTTTGAACAGGAATTCATGGAATGAGATTTTTCAAACCTGGCCACTATTTCAGACAAACGAAAAAGAAGGCAGTAAGGCAGAAAGATCAAGAGGCTCTGGTCTGAAGTGATGAAAACATCCACAGGAAAGACAGAAGGAAAAAAAAGTAATTTTCTAGCTGTCTAACAGGGCTTCAGTAGCAGGGTAAAGCGAGTCAGCCACTGGCTACCTTAAAGTGGCAAAGCCATGCAAATGCACTTTGAGAAAAAGCAACTCATCATCTGGCCCTTTATACACTCCAACACAACAAAGCCACCAGCTGAGTGGTGCTCGTCAGGCATATCAGATCATGCTCTAATTGTGACAAACAGTGGTGAGACACAGTGCCAGGCCTTGTAGCTGGCAAAGCCTTGTGAAAGCCTCGCTTCTTTTTATCATGATTGTGCTTTGGCCTGAATTCAAAGTTAAAAAAAACTCCAAAACAACCCAAAATTAACTGTTGAAATCAAATACCTTTTCTTGTTATACGTATTCTGGTTTTTTATTGGTGTTCTTTAAAAGACTCTGTTTCCTTAACATGAAATTTTCAGTATGAGTTGAATTAAAATGTTACAGAGGATTTTATGAATCACATGTGTTTAATCTCTGTCCTGCTTTCTCTTTTCTGATTTCCAGTCTCAGCTAAAAATTAGTGGTAGATAAAGAATGATTATGTGGTATAATGTCAAAATTAAAATTTGGAAAGCTTTGGACATTGTCAATTTATCTTAAGGTGCTAGTAAAGTAGAATTCAAGGGGAAAAAAAAACATGAGGTCAGTGCTGTGTTACTTAGAAGTAACTCCACTTTGTTTTTTTCTATTAGCATGCTAAAAAACCTTTTGAATACAATTGCAATATTTAAGATTTGGCTTTTCATTTTCCCTGAATTCCTAACAGAATTAACAATAGTTCATCTATGCTATACTGTATCTCTAAACAAAAAAAAATGTCTTCCAGGCATCTAACCCGGGGCAGTTTGAGAATGACAGTGATGTGCAGTGGCAGCGAGGACGTGTTCCAGAGGCGATAGCCTATCATGGTCGGGTAGGAATTAACACAGATGCACCAGACGAAGCTCTGGTTGTCTGCGGAAACGCCAAAGTTATGGGCAGAGTCATGCACCCGTCTGACAGCTGAGCCAAACAGAACATCCGGGAGGTGAGGGCCGTGCAGCATTCAGGGCACTTATGTTTGCACCACAGCACGTGTGGATCATTGTTCTGACACATAAAGCAGCTCTTATATCCTGGCTGTGCTGAAAAGCTGGCTTAAAGAAACCAGATGTACCATTGTGCCCTGTAGAACTATCACCTACAGACTTTGGAGAAGGCTCTCTGTAGAAGCTGAGAGTTGTCAAACAGAAGGGTAACTGGCAATACAAACAGCACTCTGGTAGTGGGGAATGGGAAGATTGTCTGTATTTTTCAACGTGATGATTGGCCAAATGACTGTGTCAGGCTAGTTGCTCTCTCAGTTATGTCCTAGGTGTCCATGCTTAGTGTTTCAACATATAAATCTTGGTATTTTTCCAACTAGGTCGATACAAATGAGCAGTTGAGAAGAATAACACAAATGAGGCTGGTGGAATATGACTACAAGCCTGAATTTGCATCTGTTATGGGAATAAAAGATACCCATGAAACAGGTATAAAGTCAGCTCTGTTCCCATTTTTCATTAACATCTACTGATATTTATTGTGCCATAGTGTCTTTTAATATCCTGCTATTTCATCCTCATTTTTTAGGTTACTGCAATTGCACAGTCTGCTGTGTATCTCTTGTGGTATAAAAATGCCAAAATTAGGTATTGCTTGTAATTTTACAACTTCTGTTTCAATTTTTAAAGATGAGATGCTTATTTTCCAGAAGTTTAATGAGAAATATGTCCTTACAAACAAATTTGTTCTTTCTGCACAGAAAAGAATTCTAAGGGTTTCTGTTTTTGTTTTTTTGTGGGATGGAGAAAAAACCCTGAAATCCTGGATTTTCCCACCACAGAGAAATCATTTTTTGCTTTGCCTGTAGTTTTTAGAATGGTCAGCGGGTATGCCAGTGTGTTTCCTGACATTAGTTTTTGTTACCTCCTGAACAGGAATAATAGCCCAGGAAGTGAAGAGGCTTTTACCTGAAGCTGTTAGAGAAGTTGGAGATGTTGCTTGTAATGATGGAGAAAAAATAGAAAACTTTCTCATGGTTGACAAGGTATGGTCTTGAGGGAGAAAGCAGGGGTGTGGATTTAGACTGTTCTTTCATGTGGGGAGCTATGAACATGCTGTAGTCCCCCCACATGTGTTACAGAAATGATGTTCGGTGAATCATTGAGGAAAACTGAACCACCAGCTGTTAGTAAAGGGCTGAATCTTTTAATGAAAAGAAGCTTCTATACTAAAAACTAATTACAATAATACATAAACATACAGTTAAAAAGAAAAAGCCCTAACTCTTCTGAATAGAACTGGATAGTGATTTCATAGCATTGGTTCAACAAGTGGTACTCCAAAACATTATTTTGTGTTTAACTGTTTCAGTTAATTAAGTGTTCCACAAGTGAATTAAGCAACGATGGCATTCAATTTGTTACCATGCTCATAGATTGAAAACACTGCCGAGGTATTGTCCTGTGCTTGCTTCTCCTCCTTTTCCTGTAGAAATACCACTGTGAGGGACTGTCAGTCACAGAGTCCAGTCACACAAGGCTGCAGACAGCACTTGTCTCAAAGCAGCCCCTCTGCTGAGTGTTGGTTCCCTGCATGCCAAAGACCACTTCCCAGCTTTTTCCCACTTGCAGCTGATAATGAGAAGAGGGAGGTATTAGGGAAAGGTGACCTTATCTTGTCTGGATGATATAAGGAACACAATCCTACATTCATTATCATAATGCATTCTTTTATTATTTTATAGAAAACACATTTACACCACAAAACTTGGAGAAAATATCTGCAAAAATATTGTATTTCACTTATATTTTGATAGGCTATAAATAGTTTAAATTCATAGGTTAAATCTTCTAGGTTGTATTCCATATAAAAGAAGTATGAATTAGATACCTTGAATAAAGCTGTGGAAAGAACACTTTTGGAGGTACTGTTGAAAAGAAGACTTTTAGAAAATTTGCTCTGTTTGGTCAGGGTTCCAGCCTGTAGCTGATTTCTACATGCTAGTAGAAGAGCTATGGTCGTAGGTGACTCCAGGTTAGTTTTGCCCTTTAGGCCTTCCTATTATATTGTATGACAGCAGTAGCATCGTTTGCATTTTTGGATGCCTCCAAAATTTCTTTGGGGTAGTTGGGTTTTTTGTCCGACAGAAGTTGAGGTTGGAGAATTGAGCTTTTGATTCATATCTCCTCCTTGTTGAAATATCACACAAAATACCATCTCTAACAGTGCCTCACAGCACTGCCATTTGGGCCCATCATTCCCTTTCTTCTCTATACCTTGGGTCTCTGGAAAGTGCTTGCCAGGATGTCTTCCAGGGATGTGACCTACAAATGGAAAATGCCTACTTTCTGTTCATCCCTGTAGGGTGTGATTCTGCTGTGTGTGTGGCCCAAGCAGGAATGGATTGCTACAGCAATGGCTTGTTTGCTGCTTAGCATTTTCTTGCCTACTTGTCTAGATCTGGATCTGGGATTACTTCACAGGCACTTTGGTGCTTTAATATGGTCAGATAAATCTGTGCATTCTCCTCTTTCTCTAACACTTGTGACTGAGGATGTGAGTGTCAGTTCCATGACCTTTGGGGTGACAGGATTGGGAGAGATCTCTGTCTAACAGTTTAAGATGTATATTGAATTCAGAGATTTGGAACATATCGTGTTTAGGTGGAACATCTGATGCGAATTTCTGGAGTTTCCAGCAGCTTCAATAGTAAATGGACAGTGCTTCATAATTTTTCTTTCAGTTTGGCAGGTGATGAGACCTTGAACTTTGTTCTCTCATATTCCATGTTTTTTTCCACATAAGTAGGGTGTTGGCTGTTGTTGCATCTCTTTGTCATTTTGGAGCTGTTGAACTCTGTAAAATTAATAGGTTGCATTACACATTTGAACCAGGCTCTGTTACTTTCTAGAGAAATGTCTCAACTATGTGCAATTGTTTTTGAGACAGAATCTTTTCTTCTCAGTTGTACTGTGCTCAGTACTTCGTCACTAGAGGAGCAGTAAAATTCTGATCAGTTTTTTTTCCCTCAAATAGAGTATTTCTTCTATTTGTGAGAAGAGCAATTTTCTTAGCTAGTTGAAGTCACCTAGAAGCAATCATGCTTGATTTGAAGACAATGGAAAGGGCAGCTGCTGCATATCATTGATATGAGGGCAAGGGTCCATTTAAGTGATTTCACTTACAGGAATTCTAGGAATTCTAGGTGCAAGAGATTATTTTGAAGTCACTTTTTATTTAAATAGGCTATTGGTATTCTGGCAGTAGGGAAGCTTTTGACTTGCCACTTGATAATGTGCTCTGATTCTGATTGCATGAAATGCTGTCTGGTTTTGTGGAATGAAGTCACCTTTAAAAGAAAGGTGTGCATGGCTTTTACAATGTGAAAGGCAAAACTGCTTTTACCTTACTTCTGCATAACTTGACTAGACTGGAACACTTAGCACCATTAACTGCAGTAATGGCTTCCTCCAATGGCACCGGTCTGGTTGTACATTAGTATGAGAAAGCCATTCTTTCAAACACAGCAGACAAAGTACTCTTCTACTATGCGCCTGCAGTGGATCAGTAACCATTTTGGACTCAGAAATGGATAAAATACTTACTACCTGGATGGTTATACCGAGGGCTTCACCAGCAGCAGATAGATACCTAGATGATGAGCAGGGATAGGAGAATAGGAGGCTTTTCCTGGGTAAAATATCCAGGAGTAAAGGGAGGGTATCTGAACTGTTTTAGTTGCAGAGATGATCATGTTATTGGAACCTCCAAGACTCCTGTAACGGACTGGAGAGGCTGCAGGGGAGAGTAAAATACTATAAAATCACAGCTTGACGTCTGGTTTGGTTTTTAATCTGTTTCACTTAACTCTGTATGATTAACATTATGTGTACAACATGGATAGAAACTCTGGTTTGTCTGAGCCTACCTAATGCCTGTAGGGAGATGGTTGGATGTACATTTTGCTAAGGGGTTCAAAAATCTATGTTCAGCTGCAGCACTGAAAATCAAGTAGTAGATGCCTATTAGAACCGTGTTAAGGTTTCAGCACAGTATGAAGGTAAAATACAGTTTAAATTCTTGGTGCAAAAAGCCTTTTAGCCTCTTCAAAACTTTCTGCAAGTCCTCATTTTCAATTTACTCCAAATTAAATGTCTAGCAAAAGGGTCTTATGGTCATACCTGCATGCCATCTACAGCGAGATAACTTGTATTTATATTGTTGAATTCTGCACTCATTTCTGCTTCTTACATCTGATTGATGAATATACTATATATCCACTATGTACCTACTTTTGTCATTGCTTTCTTCTCAGGATCAGATCTTTATGGAGAATGTTGGTGCTGTAAAGCAGCTTTGTAAACTAACAAATAATCTTGAAGTCAGAATAGAAGAATTGGAACAGTGGAACCGGAAGCTGGCCAGGCTGAAACGGATGAACAGTTTAAAGTCAACAGTCAGTGAAGAGAGCAAAGTCAGGTACCTCTGTCTGGGATGTTCTTTAATAGTTGTCATACAAACTGTTAAACTGATGTCTGTGATAGAAGTGAAAACTGATTTTGACTGAAAGTAGAGTTCAGCTATTTTCCAGTATTTAAGTTGTACAAAAGACCCCAAATTTCCCGTATTTTTTTGGTCGCTGACAAAATTACTGTTTGAAATGGCTGTTAAATTACAGTAATTTTTGGGATTGCTTCTGTTGCATAAAGTAAAGGGTAGATTATGTCCAGTTACAGCTCTGGGACTTGGAAATTGCTTCCAAGGCAAATCTACAGAGCTTCTTTTTCAAGAAAGAGTCTTCAATTGGTGCTTCAGTGGAAGTGATGAACATTTCCTGTTTCTAAGCCATTTCCCCAAGTTTTCTTTGAAATCAAATGTAGCATTTAAGACCATTCACCTGAATGAGTTAACTGGAGACCTTTGTCCTTGAAAATGAATCTGCCAACACTTCAGCCTTTCCCTTTGTAAATGTTAAAATTGCAAAAGAAAGTGACATTAACACATTAAAAATGTCTTTTCTTCATTAATTAGTTGCTGAAGAATTTGATTGTTAAAGAGATCTTGTCTCTTGCAGCAGGTATAGTCAAGCTAATAGTCTCGTGCCATCAATAAAATCAGTCCCGCTAAAATCCAGGAAGGTGAGTGAAATTAAATCCTTGTTTGAGTCATTCACTGTGATTTGCTCATTTTCTCTTGCCTATATCGTGGTATAGGAAGTGGATACCTCTTTTCAAAGGGATCATATGAGTGAGGAAATACATATATTGACCTTTTTCAAGACAGTCTTCCTAGGCTGCCAAGCCCTGTTCCTTAAGGTGAACCAATGCTCATTTGCCTACTTTGCTTTTGCCAAAAGAGAGACTAATAAGTCAAATATGCTTTGTACCATAATGACAGTCAAATGCTCCATCATCTAAGATAATCCTACTTGTTTGGAAAGTGCCTTTCTTCTGTATTTATACCACTCCTGCTTTAACATGGTCCGAGCATGTATTCAAAGCTGCTGAGCTTTTAGTTCTGGACACTTAGTGGGCTCTTAATTTGATTTTGAAATACTTCAAAAGTAGGAAAAATGACAGGAAGAAAGGACAAGGAACTGTTATTTTTGTCTATCCTTTCTTCCTCTGTAATGTCTGTGTCCCCACACTATCAACAATACACAGTACACTCACAGTCTTAGGGACCTTTTAATTTCTAAAGTTTTCCTCTCTAGATGTTGACCCCTATATAAGGGTGCTCATGAGAGAAACAAGGGTGATGTAAAGTCAACCTAGTGTAGCATTTCTTAATCTACTAGTAGTTGCTTAGATATGTGCCACTTGAATTAACCAAACTTTTTTTTTACCCTAGGTTTGTTTGTCAAAGACCAAAGAATCTTGCTCCGTGAAGATTTTCCGGGTGACTATAATAGCTTTGATTGCTATTATGGCACTATGGTAACAGTTAACTAACAACAATTTGACTTGTTTCTCCTTTTCCCTTTCTACTTATCTGAAAGGATATAGCACTTTTTCTCCTTCTTTTCCCTTCCTACTCGAAGAACACAATGTATTAAAATTAACAATGAATATCCCTGGTAATACTGAGAAGTTGAAACCACTGTATAAAAGTAAGGTACTCATGTGATGGACACGCAGCTGATCTCTCTCCATGTCACAAGGTATGGTGTCCTTTGAGTGTACCTTAGTGGCTTGTACTACAGGTGCAAAACTGGACTCCAGTTTTACCCAATCATTCTGTGCCTAAGTACAATTTCTGATGTACAGAGTGATTCTGTTGTGTGAAATGAAGCTGAACTCAATCCCACTGTGTTGGGCAATTATGTGACTGAAAATTTAACTTGTGACATTGGACTTGTGAAAAGGAAAGTGTGCTCTGGACTTCTGAGATTGCCATTTTCTGTCTCCAGTCCAAAAACCTGTGGCTTACAGTCTCTTTGTGACCTGAGTACTTTGATCTGGTGATGTGATTCTATTTAAGTTGGAAACTGGCCATATTTTGTGTTGGATACAAGTATATGAACACTATACTGTACACAAGTATCTGATCTATTAACCCCATTAAATTCAGCTGAAATTTTTCCTACTAAAAGGAAAGTGATCAGATAGTTAACACTTGTGCGAATGCATTTTGACACAATGCTGTCAAGGTATTATTCATATTGTTTTGCATAAAAGATGATGTAAATCTACAGAACAATTCTCTTTTCTACAGTGCTTTGACAATATGGAGCCTGTATTTACTTAGCATTCACGACAGCCGTTTTGAAAAACATCCAGTTTACAGGCAAGTAGCTAAATTATCATTAGTGAATTCAAATTAGTAGAATCAGTAACAGACTGTGGATCAATTTGTTTTGCTCCTCAACTCTAATGTCCATTTCTTAATGAATTGTTTTTCTTCATCAGCAGTACCTCAAGTTCTGTTGTAGTCTCTCCCTCTACCACCACAGCAGGTACTGTGTCTCTGCTGCTCTGCATACACATAAGGGGCTATTCTAAAATGCCAGTACACAGCATTTGTGGGAATTATATTTTGGTTTGGTTTGTTGTTTTTTTTCCTTAGCATTGCAGAGGGAAAGCACAGTTTCTCAGAGCACACAGCCCATCAGCAGGATCCCTGAAGTGAATTTCTGTGACATTTTGCCTTGTGACAAGGTCTATTGTTGTCCAATTCATCAACCAAAAGTCACATCTCTAAGCTATGAAAAAAACAATGCAAAACAAATACGTAAGTTGAAAATTTAATTATTTATAATTTGAGCAGAAACTGTATGGAAAGTGTGGGGGAAGGGGAAAGAATCTTTAAAGGTAGTTAGCTTTCTATGAAAGAGTTTAGCCCAGAGGATTAAAAAAATCTTGATATAACTAATCATCACTACAGTCAATATGTTTTTGAAAAATCTGGCCTGGTTACCCTTAAGAATTTGGGGCCCTAAGATATTTTGTCTGGTGGCACTGTTCTTCCTGGCCATTCTTGGTAAATTATTTCATGTGAACTGAAAAGTCACTAATCCCTTTAATTAACCTTTGACTACAGTTGGATGGAAGTTGATTAGGGGTAGTAGAGAATGAATTAACAGATGTAAAAGCCCCTAAAAACTGAATCGTGTCACAATATGGTGGTACTACATCTTTTCTATGGACAGAGACAGAATGCCAACTGCCTGAAAACGTAAAACGTGCACTTAAAACCTCTGATTGTTAAGGCAGGGGTTTTGAGTAGCATTACTGGAAGGCAGAGCTCTATAAAATGAAATACTTTTACTGGAATGAATTCTTTTACTGATCTTGTCTGCCAGATGTTATACGTGTAGTGTATGAGAAGATGCGTTGTTTACAGCTTTTATAATATTTATAAGAAAGGGTTAATGCATAAAAGTATGCATAAGTTGTAGGAATCTGTATTCCTCTTTCCCAGTCCTTAACACTTCCAGGGTCTGGAAGTAAGTGTTAATATTCCTACACCAGCATTCATACTCTTCCTATCTTGGCCTTGGGAACAATTCTTGCAGCACAATCGACAAAGTGAAGTGAAACTGAGGATGGATGCAGTTCAGACTCTGAAGTACAAATGTCTGCCAGGGCAGGCATTACCAATTGCTGTGACACTCTCAGTATGAACTGTTTCAGTGGGACTCACCCACTGGCCATTCTTGACTCTGCAGACAAGCTGTGAGTGGTCCATGTGATTCTTGTGATCAGTGCCACAGTAAGCCCTGTGGCAGATAGAGCTCAATACAGTGCTTTCAAGAGGTCATTCCTGAGTGATTTGTATTGCTCTGAAGCCTGAAAGAGTGTTGATTACTTAAGAAGACATTAATCTCATTTGTGAGGGAATTGTAGTTGGATGAAAATGAAGTATGAAAACCTTCTATCCTCAGCTGGCTGCTTTTGATATTAGGTGGAAAGAGAAGATAAGAATAAACACAAAGCATTACCTTCTCAAGGTCTTATGCTCCAAATAGCATTAAGAGTGGATCCAAGAGTGAAAAATCAGCACAGTACAAAAGCTACTGAAAGATTTCAGTTCTGCACAAGTTTAATGAACCTGAATATATCCCCAGATGGAAGGTAACAATGTCAATATGAAATCCAAACAGAAGGAAAACCAACAAGCTGTTTAATGTATCTGTAGCCAAGCCAAATGTAGCCATTTTCCTTTTTCCATGAAAAGGAAAATGTTTTCAGAACAAAAAGCTAAGAGTTAAATATAGGGAATAATCAAGATAAAAAGTGGATACTTTAGAATCAGCTGATTAGTCCGATTCATGGAAAAGTAGAACTGTTTGAAATTGCAATTAAATTAAATACTAGTTTAGGAGTTATTACAGACCTTTTGCTGCTCTGCAATGCAATACCTGAATTCAGTGGGTGCAGACTATTATGGAGTGCATCCACTGTAGCTCCTAATCCTTTGAGTCCTGGATTTGTTGATGAAAAGGCTGTTCAAAAAGTTCAAGTAGAAACAAAAGCATTCGTAAGGAAAAGAAAATTTATTAAACAAAGACTCAGCACATCTTTATGTCATCTAGCTTAATGTGACCTTTTTTCCTCGTATTTTCTTTTTACTGATTTCTCTGGAGGATTTAGGCTTTTGAACTTCCATTGATTTCAGTGGTATTGAGGACTGTGAATACCTTTCAGCATTTGGGCCTTTTCTGCTCTCTGCTTTCATGCCATTAGTGCTCGTTGCTCTCCCCTTAATGTTAAGTGTCACCAATAACCAGGAACTGTCCTTGTTGTTTCTCCCCAGTGTCTCTCCCCTCACAGTAAAAGGTTAGTGAGAACTCCTGCTGGATGTTGGGCAGCCTCTTGCATTCACATTTATTGCCTTCAGAGGGTAGTTAACAGATTCATAGTAAGGTACCATCACAATGAGAAATCATCAGCAGATTTTTCCCATGCTGCTTACAGAATATTACAACTCACTTGAATTAAAACCACAGAGTATTTGAGGGGAAAAAAATCCCAAGTTTACTGGATGAGTTTTTCTAATCTTATCTGAAGATGATGGTTTTCCTCATTACATTCTTGTCATTCTTGTAGTTCTATATTTGTTATTGAACTGGGTTGTCACACCCCACATGGGCTTTTGAGAAAGCCCTCAGTGTTACTATATGTGAAAGAGTGGTATTTTATTTATCATTTATTGAAGGTTGCTGTGGTGCTTTGTGGTAGTTCTTGGTGTTCTCAATTGGCACCTTGTATTCAAAATTCAGATTGCAATATCTGAAAGAACAATGAAATGGTAATTTTATGATGAGTAAAAACCCAAGTGAAAATAAAGTTCTATGCTGGTTACTGACTCAGTTTAAATAGTCAAAATCTCAGTGAAGTAAATCTGTCTTTGTCCTGGTTTTTGTACAAAATTCTGATACTGCTTAAGACTTTCTTCCACCATCTGCAAAAGAATGACAGCTTTAAGTGTTTACTAATTCTAAGTTTTCAATAAATATTCCTACCGACACTTGCATAGGCTGAAATATTTTATCTACATAGAGCAATCTTCTACCTCTACTAGGGGATATAGGTTTTCTACAGAATAGCTCTGTGTTATTGAAAACAAAAAAATTACAGAGTTTAATGCATTGCTAGCATATCTGGACTATTAAGAGAAATCAGGAGAAAATGAATGTGTGACAATTAATTTGTGAATTAAAGGGAGGAATGAACAGACTTTTATTAGCTATGCCCCAAGATGACTGTACATGTTTAAGTGATTGCATGTGTCCAGTAGCCATTTTTCTAGGTATGTGGAACTGTATAATGAAATGGGACAGCAGATGACTACAAAATGTAGCAGTTACCACCAAATCTGACAGAATCTGTTGATCTGCATGATGAGCTAGTAAATAGGAAATGGATTCAAAGAATAGCTGTCAGCAGTATGAGAAATTTATAAAAAAACACAAGACAGATTAAAATCCCAAAGATGATTTTGTAATACATTGCTTCTGGCCCTTGGATTCCAGTTGTTAGTGTTGCTCCATGCTCTTGGTCACCTACTAGCATGAAAAAAGTCTGGATTTTCTTATTTCCCAATACTGAAATGAAATCCAAATCTGGAATGAATAAGAAAACAATAAGGTCAATCTAGCTGTCTTGTTTCAATCTCAGTAATAATGCATTTTGATTCCTGCTTCCTTTCATGAAACAGTCATTCTGAAATCAGAAAGTTTCCTTTGGAAAACATGGTAATGGAGCATTTTGGTATTCTAGAAATGATGTTTGATGAAGCACATTAGTTTAGGCAAGATCAGCATTTCCCGGGGCCAGTTTACTGGTAACATGTCTCTGAACAGATTCTTAGCTGGCAATCTGTGTAGAAGCACAGAAATAGCATTACACCATTTCCCATGGGCTTGAAGTGCCATTTGCCTTCCCCAGGTTGTACTATATAACGATTGCTCATAAGACCTTTAAAGTTCACTTTTCTAGGCAAGTGTTGAGAAAATTAATAGAATAACAGTTAAAAAAAGAAGTCACCAGCCTATATTACACAGCCTAGTTCCATGTTTGGAGTTAGGTGACATCAGTGAACATGGTGATCATGTTGTTAGAGATGTGTATTAGCTTTTTAGATTTGGTTATGCATCCTCTCTCTGAAGTACTGGCTCAGTCCTCAGTAACTTAACATCTCACATTCAAAAATCCAAGTTGTTCCCCTGGCCTGTATTTCCATACCAGATGCCTATAATTCCTAATGCCATTTTCTCACTAATAAGAAAGGTATAGCTTTATCTTCAGATTAGTTCCGAAGTGCCTGGCAACATATTGACTTTAAGCTTGGCTCTCTGTTTCTATAAAAATTGGTGATGTTCTCTCTGTGTGATGAAGTCTTTTCTGTTAGGCTATGTTTTGGAAATATTTTTATTCTGGTTTTGTATTCATACTTTGCTGTTACAACAGTGCAAGACTAATTTGAGTGATGTTTGTACATTCATCCTTTCACAGGAAACAAAAGTGATATGTTACCTAAACGAGATCCAGTCAAAAAACCTGGTGGAAAACCTGGTCTTGGAAATGACTGTAAGTCCTGTATTTAAATGAAAAAAAACCCAACAAAATATTTACTTGTATAACTTTCAAGATCTACTTTTAGGCTTGGAATTCCGCTTCTGGAATTTAGAGACGTTTCAGTTATAATTCTCCATTACAGAGGATTAGAATTAGCACTTGTGAGTCTAGTTCCTGTGAACCACAGGATACTTGTGAGTCACTGTAAATTTCAGTTTATTCTTACATCTTCATTAGATTTTTATAGACATTCTGATTGCCCTCTCTAGACAGTTCTTAGACTTGGCTTCAGATACAATAAAGTGACAAGTGGCATTTTCCTTGACAGGGGCTAAAATCTTGTGCTTAAGGATATGAGTGATATTTGTGTGCAGGAAACTCATGATGCAGTGTGAAGGATGTGTTTGGGGTTTGTCTCATCTCACCTAAGGGATTAAAATATCAGCTGCTCAAAGAGGCCATCTCTACCTTCAGATCCTGATGCTGCCTTCAGAGGAGATAAAATGAAGTTCCTTGACACAGCAAGTTTGGCTTGATTTCAGGTTCTCCTTTTAGTGACTGTGAACTGCTGTCAGAGACAGCCTGGGTGAAAATATTGATTTTTTTAATGTAAAGATGAGTATCTGCTGACTACATATGTTGTAACAGCATGCTCTGGCATTCATTCAGTATGAGCAGGATTATGCCTTGTGTCTTTTTGGTTTATGTGGATCCTCAGCTTTAAGGCTTGGGTTTTTTGTTTTTTGGTTTTTTGGGCGAATTTTTTTTTTTAATATTTGATTAAAGACTAGGCAGTATTTGGATAATAAAACATCTAGACTTAGACATCTAGACCGTGCACTTAAAGCAGGTGAGGAATAGAACACAGGTTCTGCTTGTTGCCTGGATGTGCCCCAGTGGGATGATCTGGGAAAAATCATTCCCCTTCTGATGTTTTTGCATGGTTACACCCACCTCAGATGAGATCGTCTGAGGCATCGCTATGTTACATGTTGTAATGAGTTGCTGTGTCATAGGGAAATATTCTCCTGTGCTACTTCTCTGAGATGAACATGCTCAATTTCCCTCTGTCACTTGTAGATATTTCCATGCTGAAAATGAAGTATATACTACCACACAGAGATTTTATAATCAACGAACAGGTCACCCTATACTCATCAAGTTTCTCTGCAAAGTAGGGAATGGGTCCAGAGGAGCAGAAACACAAACCCAATGTGCACAGCGTGATGTGAAGGGCTTGGGCCTGCTGAACCAAGTCCTCTTTGTGCTTTCTGCACCATATTATAAGTCCAGGTGAAGGCTCTGCAGAGGAAGGTGTATAAGGAGCGGCTGAGATCACTTGGTGTGTTCAGCCTAGAGAAGAGGATATTGAGGGGAGACCTCCTAGTGGCCCACAGCTTCCTCATGAGGGGAAGCAAAGGGGCAGACACTGATCTCTTTGCTCTGGTGATCAGTGATAAGACCCAAGAAAACAGTATAAAGTTGTGTCAGGGGAGGTGTAGACTGGATATTAGGAAAAGATTCTTCACTCTGAGGTTGGTCAGGCACTGGAACAAGCTCCCCAGAGAAGTGGTCATGACACTAAGGCTGTCAGAGTTCTGGAAGGATTTGGACAGCACTCTCAGACACGTGGTGCCTGCCAAAGGGAAAAACAATGTTATCGTGGCTATACTCATCATCTGTCTGTAGTATATTACAAAACTCTTGCAAAAACAAAAGTTCTTGTGAGTTCAAGGCAACATTATATGCAGAAATTATAATTTCCATTTAACTTGGGTCATTTTCTTCCACAGAGAATTAGAAACGAGTTTTGTTGCATTCATATTCCTCTCAACAAAGAGGAGGTTTTTCAAGTTAGTGGTTACGTGAATGAGTATGGCTTCTAGTACATTAAAATGAATATTGACATATTTGAGTTTTACTTGGGCTGTCATCAAAGTATCCTTCGATGTCTGTGCAAAAAAAAAATATGGTGCAATGTTAGGTTCCCAGGGTATTTGTCCTTGCAAACTGAACAAGGATCTTATCTCCAATGGCAGAATGGAGGTAGTCAACCAGAGGCTTTTAACTGAGTGCTAGTTTAGACCTGCAGCAAGTCCTGTCATGGCAATCAAGGCAGTAGACTAACTGCAGCTTTATTATGCTTTTATCTAAGATTTCTGGAATAATCAAGAATAAACCACTATTCTTAATATTTTTAGGGATTGATACAACAATCAGTTCCATACAGATTTTGGAAACTCAGCAAAGAATTGACAATCGCTATTGTAGTAAAAATCTGCAGTGCAGGTAGGTGAATTGTTTTGTTATGCTATGGTGGAATAAAACACCATTAATGTGGCCTGGCTGGCTCCTGCTCACAGTTGTTTCCTCTAGCATGCAGTAGTCTTTGATACCTTTCTATATTTTTTTTGTTTAAATTTAAATGCAATTTCCATATTTTAGTGAAGATACTGCCTATCTCAAAATCCCATGTGTATTAATGCAACCTTTTTCAGCTCTGAGAACTACAGCTATGTTATTCCTATTAACAAATACACGCCCATGGATGTAGAAATCTCACTGGAAATAAAGTAAGTACAATTAAAAGGAATACGTACAAAAGACATCAGTGATTCTTTATTTCATAGAAATTCTTGCCTATTGTTACACAAATTTGTTCTATTCAGAGGAGTGGGAAAAATCTATGCACAACTAAATTGTTAATGTAGACTTTTTGGGTAGATTCCTTGCTGTTGCATAGGCCCAATACCATTCTCAGTTCAAGGAAAATTTCACCTGAAGTTGCAGTTATTGAAATACAGAAGTCTTAAACTTCTATTCTAATAATCATTTGAGCAGACATGTATGTGTGCTCAAATGTACTGGCAGGATTGTTGCCTCTGGCCTAGGGATCTGATTTTCTTTGGTCATAGAGAAATATTATTAGGAATATAGCATAAGTAACTCCAGAGAGTAGCTTCTTTGGGCCTGTTGTGCCACGCCCTATAAAAGGGGGATCTTGTGCAGGAACGTCTGGTATTGCATAAAATTGTGACTTACAGCAGGGAAAAGCAGCAGACTTATTCCTTTCAGCAAGTATTTTCTCCTCAAAAGCCCACCTCCACCATGTTCTCCCGGAGGGAACAAATCCTTTCTTTTCAACTTTTATTCTGAGAAAGGCCAGCAATAGCCAGAACAGCTGCCAAACCGTCTGCTTGACAACCATTTATGACTCCTGTCTCTGCAAGAAAGGATCCCTCCAGTCTCTTGATCTTCAGTGTTATCCCTATAAACATCTGCCTTTTTAAGATAAGATGAGATATAACAGTACTCCTGAAGTGTCTGCTTGTTTTCTACAGCCACTGAAAATTTGTTTTTTAAATGTATGCCATTATAATCCAATAGTACAGCCCTCCCATGCAGGGATTAATACATCATATTCAGAGTTTCACTGAGTATGATTTTATTTTGAATATTGGTTTGTGGTTTGGGGACAAATGATTTTATTTTTAATAAAGTCATTTATCCTTATTTTTCTCTCTTTATTGAAGCACCACAGAACCATTAATTATATTTCTCTGCAAAGTCACATTTGGAAATTATTGCTCCCATTATTCTTCAAGGCAAAACAGTAGGAAGGATTTCCAAGAAACCACACAGGTAAGATTTTTGTAGCAATACTCTGGCTTTTGGGAATCATTTTGACAAAACTAATGGCTGCAAAATTCTTATCTTTGGTGAAGTGCTGGAAATCCACATGCTGGTACTTTGAATCTGTCAGTCATGGCTGGTTTTGGCATGACCATAATGAGCTGCAGTCTTTTTGTAGGAGCCAGTTTTCTGCTGACTTTTATAAAAATCTATCCAATGATTCTCTGCAAGGACAGTTTTGATTCTGCTTCAGCCTAAGTCACCACTACAACTCATTATAACTCCATAGATACTTAAGAAATGGGAATAACTTAGCAGTCAGAGCTTTAGGAGAGTCCTCCAAACTCTCATCTACTTTACAGTTTCCATTATAATCTTATGGGTAATGAATTCCAGTTGTAAAGTCTGGAATTTGCTGGTAACAATTGTAGTATTCTGCTTTATTTCTGTGTGAACAGGAGTTTACCAATAAATCCCTCAAGGGAAAATTCTTCATTTTAAAAGCAAAAGTTGTTAATGTGTCATTCTCTGGATTGCCTCAATGGAGATAAAAGCTGGTAAAACAAATTAGCTTTTCCCAATAAAAAATACTTAGTGACCACGTCTTCCAAATATTTAAGAATCTCCAGTAAAGTGATGAAGGCTTTAAACTCTCTTCAAGTTCCCTGGACACACGGGACTGCTTCAAGGCCCCCATTTGTCAATGTTTGTTTGGAAATGTTTATTCTGGCTAAAACAGTAGGAAAGGTAGAAGCAATGATAATAGCATTTCTGAACACATTGTAGGAGAAACATCCCTGAATTTGGAAGTAATTTCAGAGTCTTCTTCAGAGTTCTGATCTGTGCTCCCATACATAACATGTTTTTAATTGATTTTAATTCTTTTTTGGTGCTTAGTCAAATTACAGCACTTGAGATACCTCTAGTCTTAAGCTGACTTTTTGCTCAACTTTTCAAATGTCTTTGCAAAAAGTTTCAGGCATCTCTGTAACAGTGGCAAAGTTATCTGAAAGCCCAAAATTTCCAAGTTTTGACCTGTCTGACGTAATTTCAACAGAATTGAAATTAAGTCAGACGTAGAGTTTCTCAATGCGGAAATGTCCTTGAAGCTTACTGACAAAACTGGTCAAAGAGATTTCCTGTGTCAAGCTGAAATCCACATCAAAAGACTAAAGCTAACTAGCCTCCAGCAGCAGTGAGCTTTCAGATTTGATGTGACTCAGAATAGAAATGCTGCCTAGTTGAAGAGGTTTCTTGCAAGAGGATTTTTCTAGGGATGGGAAGGCTTATTCCCTACCAAAAGGCAAAACAGCAATCATTTGGACTCACCAGTCCCACGTAAGTTTTGTCATGTGAACATATCGTCTCCAGCAGAGAGGATGTGTCAGAAAGTGAAGTGAGGAAAGAAAGATGGACTTGAGACACTAGAAATATAAGTTATCGTGGATCATTACGTAAAAGTGAGTTGGGGATTGAATTTTGTTTTATTCATTGTAGCATAAAAATTTCAGATACAAAATATGTTGTTTCACTTTTGCATGGCAGAGCACTACCATGCCAAAAAAATACCATGAAATCTTGCAGATATCTGTTTTTGAAATACTGAGTGAAGACACTACCCATATCTTTCGAATATATGGAGGAAATTTTCTATCTTCTGGGCACTGCTAAAATTGCTCTCCTAAAGTCAGAACTGCCATTTGCTAGTATTACAAATTAAAGCTCTTAGGCCACCGGGCATATCAGGAACAATCCATATTTATTGGGGGATTTGCTTAGAAAACAAGTGAGGGAATCCAGTTATGCAGAGCCAGCTGAGTGTCACTGCGAGTCAGATGCCTGCCTGTTCCCATGTGGAGCTGATCAGAGTAAGCCCACATTTGCAGGGTTTAAAGTCAGCCCTTGGTCTTTAAATACTTTGACTGTAGTTATCAAGGATTGGTATCATAATTGCCTTGCGCTGCATTTGTCAATTAAATATTTCCAGAGTCTATCCTTGTCTCCAGTTTCCCAGGAGATGAGGTTATCTAATCTGTCTCTCATTTATCACCCAGGGGCGCCAGCACATTTGGGCTCTGCCCGTAGCGAAGTTGTACGACAGCGCATACTCTTTCCGCGTAGCTGTGCCGGTAAGCCTTTCCAAATGACAGCACAGCAAAAAACAAATTGCATTTGAACTGAATGAAGTTCCTATATGAATCTCCTTTATTCTTCTTTTGCAGGGCTTTGCTAGCTGCTCAACAGACCGTTTCTTTGCTGGAATATTTTTTACTGATTACTACTTCTACTTTTATCGGCAGTGTAACTAAAATGTTGCAAATATTCTTTGGGGAAAAGATGAGGAAACAATTAATTAAAAAGAGACTTGCGAATAACCTTGGATATTTTTAAATTTCTTTCTGGGTTGTATGGGACTTTCTTGGTTTTTTTCACTTTTAAATTAAAAAAAAAAAAAGTTGAAAAATAAAGTGTTTGACAACAACCATAGCTCTGAATTTCCAGAAACTGTTTCTAAAAAAACACAAGAGGATGGAGTATATGATGTCATTGTGGGTGGAGTGGGAGCTTCAAAGTTTACTAGAGAAGCCTTCCCACTGGGTCACAAGATGCAGAATGACCTCTGGCTTTCTAAACTCCTCAGTGAGGAGGCTAAATGTGGTTGGATCCAGTCTCAGCCCCAGATTTAGTCAAATGTTTAAGGAATTATACACATGTGATTGTAAAATTTTGTCATGCGGATGTATAAAAATGAATTATTTATTATGATAAATGATTAGACAAAAATATCTTAATCAGAATTATTTACTACATGGTATAGAAGCTAACACTACTAGTATAGTATATGATAATGTACTATATGAAAGCAATGATATTAAAGACATCATAAAAGAAACAAATTTTGAATAGAGATCAATGTTACTTGCCCATACCAATGATTGTGGGCAAACATCTTTAGCTCACCTTAAGAGGCATCCCCACCCAAGGGAGGAATCTCCACACATGCTCCAAGGAGTATTCTAGAAATCCCTGCCAATTGAAACTGGCACTTTTATAGTATATATAAGTGGTACTTCAAAAGTATAAAGTGGTTCACTGTCAGTCATAGGTCTCCAGGTCAGCTGCGTCAGCTCAGCATCTTTAGATGAGGATACTTTACAATATCTGCCACACCTTCACCTCGCTCTCAGCATGTTTAACTTTGGGGTTGATGAGTCAGATTTGGTTTTGTGTAATTCAACACCAAAAGCAGCATGACACCTCCTCTTGGTTCAGCAGTGATAGCTTTGCCAAATTTGCTTTGCTCAAGTTTTTACTGCATCCCAGACAGAACATCCTGCTACAGATGTGTAAATAAAATGATCGTATGGATCATGGTGAAGCAGATGAGCAAATGGGTAGGAGCACTGCTGAGCTGAGATACCCTTCAGTTTTCAGAAAATGGGAAGATGATTAAATGTTATTTGCAATAAGGAGGCCTACAGGCATATGCCTAATATGTCCTACAGGCATATGCCTTCTTTTTGTATCTGCTGCCCCTTTTTTAGATATAAATCAATTTTTTTTTTTTTTGCCAGCAGAACCAAAACAAACCAAAACTCCAAAAGAGAAATGTAGCACTCTCCAAATCCCCTCTAAAATAAGTGTAAGTTAGGAAACAACAGGTCAATTCAGTTGTCTGTGTAAGTGTTTCCATTTCAGAAAGCAGTCCCATCATTACCACCACAGCTGTGTGATTTAACAACACTACTGCTATTTCAATGGGTTATATTTTAGCTACCTTTTTTTCCCCTCTGAAACTGTACATCAGGAATGAACTATTTACTCCTAAATTCAGGTTATATTTTTTCTTAGTGTTTGTGATTTGCGTTAGTATGATGAAAGAATAGAAGTATTGAGAAGAAGAATGTCTTGCCTTCATGGCTTTCTAAGTTGCATATGGATACACACCTACATGGGAAAAATCTTTCTGTTTATATTTAGGAAATACATTTTTAAGGAAAAGCTATTAAAATGAAGTTTTACGTTAGTTGCTCAGAAAAAAATCAGACATAATCAACTAAAGTGTAAATAGTATTGTAGGGTATATTTAGATCAATGCTTTTTGTGTGTAGAGAAGAGAAAGTAAATATAGTAGAGAGACTGTAGGGTTTTAAAGATTTATTATGTAAAAGCTACATTTGAACAACTGTCCCCTGAATGAAATTATTTAGCAGTGAAAGGGAAACATTATGAAGAAAAATTTATGTCTAAAAAAGACCTTGCCACAGTCTTTGTAAATACCAGTGTTCCTTAATGGTATATTTATTGCCTGACAATGTGATGGGAGAATTCAATTTGTTTCTATGCCTTGATTTGGCATTTCTTTTGTCACTATTTTGGGATTTCCTTTAAGGATCTCCTTCTCACTCATTTTTTTTAGATGCATGTGCTTTGTTGGGGTAAATTACAATGTCTGGGTTTTTTTTCCTTAAATGAGTCATTTGTTTGACCTTATGTGTTTAGAGGTTTTTTTGTGGTGTGGATTTTTTTTCCTGGGAAGTATTTGTGGTGTAAACCACTGTTCTATAATATTCCAGAGACTAACCTGTGTTGGAACTCTGGTTATACAAAAGAATCAGAAATTTGTGCCTTTAATTTTTTGTAGTCTATACTTGAGGGTAGAGTCAATCAGTCACAGGTGATAATGCATGTGCATTTTGCACAAAAATTCAAAAATTCTACCTTTTTGGGCACACCTGGTTTTCATCATACTATTCTGGATTGTAATACCCTTCCCAGTGGCACAGAGCATTGCAGCAGGAGAATATAAATTCTTAAGTGTTTCCTGTCATCAAAAGGTTTTCTGTGATTAGAGTGTAGGGTGAGCTGCATGTGGGATAGCAACTATTTTCTTTCTTAAAAAGCTTGTGGTGATTTAATTATACATCAGTTTGCCCATTTAAGAATTTTCAACTAGTTCTCTAGTCCTGTCATATATTTGTAGTAAGATACTGTTGAAGATTTCATTCAGGTTTAAGGTGACGTGGCTGTATGAAAACTGTGTTCTAACATGTCTGAGATAACAAATATCAATCTTGGCAAAAGCTAGGGAAGATCTAGCAGAAATTAAATACTTGGTTTTAAAATAACTGTGACTGGGTGCTGTTTAGCTGTTTACTGGGGTTAAACTGTGACACAGCCCCACCAGAGACCCAGTGAGTGAGTGAGTGACCTACATGACCAGATTCTGATCCATTTTGGACTGGAAATATAGAAGCTCTAGGAATGATTCTCACTCCTCCAACTGCCTAACTTCACTTTACTATGTTTGGAGAAGTGAAATTCATCTTGACAGCACTGGACTGATGACATTCTTGGCTCTTGCTGTCCTTCTCCCTTGTATGGCATTGAACTAGAGCTGCTGGAGAAGAATACCACAGGGAAAACATGGCTAGCAGTGTTTCCCATCCTGTACAGCCAAAGGAAGTATGGATTGACCTTTCCAAATGAAAAGGTTTGAAAAAGTTTAAGCATGTCCGTTGTTTTGGGTTGTTTTTTGTTTGGTTTTTCTTTTCCATTTCTGTGTCCTCAGTAATGAAGTTACAACATTTTTTAATAGTGGTCATTCTAAGTTGAAAGAATTTTTGTGCATACTGAATAATGAATTATTAATGGTTTACGCAAATTCTACTTGGAACAGGAAATTCTCTTTCCCTTATCTATTTTTACCACAATGTGGTTGTAAGAGACCTTCAGACATCCATCACTGGAATATTTCTGCCTAATTTAAGAGGGAGCTGAGCAAAGCAAACTGCCAGGCTGTGTGAAAGTCACTGCTGTAAGTTGCAGAAGCCAAATGCAGGGCTAGAATGGGGTGATCTTGTACCATCTGATCTGGGTTTCAAACCATGCTCTGCATACCAAGAACCTGATGTGGAAATTCATGTTTTTACTTGACTGTAACACAAATTGCTTTCACTAAGTTTGATCTAGCAGTGGCAGCAGCATTTGAAGTGAGAACTAGAGACCACTTCAAAGCCCAGTGTATTAAGCCAAGAGGCTCTAAAGGCTAAAAATCCTGCATGGCCACTTCACGGAAGGCAAGGACAAGGCAGAGGAGCAGAATGAGTGGTTCTGAGGTGCAAGTCCGCAGCTGGAGTTTGCTGATAGCCTTTGGCACAGCTGTAGACAGCTGTGAGCAAAGAGGCATTTGGGTCTCTTACTGCAGCTCAGCTCAAGTGACTCTTCAGTTCAGAAGATGCCTGGTAGGTAGTGAGGAGGCTGCCTGGTGGCATGATTTAGCCCACCCTGAGAAGTTAACAATCCCAAAAGTGAGTTTGGAGTCCAGCATAGCACAGGTCTGAAGGGAGACCTGGGGGTGAGCTTTTGATTAAGTCCTGATTATCTACATTTTTCTAAGTTTTTATCTTGCTTTATAAAGTCAGAAAAATACTTTCGTTAGGATTTCCTATTGGGTTAAGTTCTGCTCACAGTACAAGGAGTTCCTCACTCAGGAGTCACTGACTTCCTGAACTACAAATCTGTTGCACAGAACCCGAGCCAATCCATCTGCAAAATGCGAAATGGATTTATATCAGGTTTACTCTTTCTATTGATATGAGTGCTACAGTGTGTTTTAAATAAGCCAGTTCATTTTAGGTGAAGAAACTACTTTCAAAATACACAGAAAATTAATCATAATTTTTCAGTTGCAGTGCTGTAAGATTTTTATATATGTTGCTTTATATGAAGACATGGCTTTTATATGTGACATTATAGTACACTGAGAAGCATTGAACAGTCTCTGGAAACTCATGATCAGGAATCATTTACTGATCTTGCCTTCATCTTGGAATAATTCTATTAATGTCCCAGATAAATTGTGTTACAGAGAAACAACTTTCTTCAGATTTGTGTCCTATATTGCTGATAGTCTGCCGCTGCAAAAATCCCAACTGCTCTGCTGGTTTTTGTGGATTGCTCCTCCACAAGCTGTTTGCTTCCTCCCATGTTCCCTGCATGTTGGACAAGGCAAAAGGCATGACTGGCTTTGAATTTGAACTTTTCTCATACTGATGGGGTATAACTGGCTTCTCTCTCACACAGGGATTTCTTACTTGCGTTTGGAAATATTAAATTGTTCCTATCTGTTTCTTTCTGTGGGCACAAGTTTTGTATTTTTCAGCTTCCTGGCTTCAGATTTTCTTGCATCTTGAAGAAACATAATTTGGCTGAGCCTCCATCAAAATTGATTGTAATCAGTCAACACCTTAAAATTGTTAGTAAACAGAACAGTGAAGTTGATCATATCAGCTTGTGAATTTGATGTTGGGTTAAAGGCCAGGATTTAGTTTATTTCAGGCATAAGTATATTGAATAATGTCTCTCGTGTCTCTTAAGGGAGATGCTTCCTTTTGAAACAGGGTATTTGGGAAGTTTTACTTTGTAGTTCTAAAGCTTTGGATAACATCTGTGATACAAGGAGTCTGGGATCCAGTACTTCTCCTCTGTAGACCTGGGACTACTGATGAAGCCTTCATGCCTCCATTGCTCACTAATAAAACTTTGCTAGTTGTGTTTTTACTTCATGAAGGGGAAGAGGATTTGGAAATGGGTCACTGTTATAAGGGTAAATGAATTAGGCACATGACATGCTCACATGTGTCAGGATTATATATGCCTGGGACTAATCAAATAGGTCCTGGTTTAGTAAAACAATGTGCTCAGCACTTTAGAAAAATCAGAACCAATGAGGAGTGTACTAGGTGTAGAGTTAGCTTTTCAGCTTAAATGCTTTGATTCTGGCATGTTAACTCAATATCCTTTTCAAGCTACAGAAATACTTCTCCAGAAAAAGTATGATTTTTTTTCTGTATAGTGGGGATCAAGTAATTGAAAGAACCTCTTTTCACTGTTACACTTCCACACCCTCTCCCCTGCACTTATGCACGCAAAATATTTGTTAAATTCTTCTAATATGGACAGAGTAATTTTAATTAACATCTGCAAACCATCACATAATACATGGAGTGGCAGTTGCTGGCTATGAGTCATGCATTTAGCTGAAAGAACTGTGCTTTCTAAGGAAAGACCAAGGCATAAGTATGTCCCAGTCCTAGATCACATGTATTTGGCCAGTGACTTGCTTCCCCTCCTGCTTATCTTTGGGCCATGCTGGCAGGTGGTCAGGAGCAGCCTTGCTGATGCTCCCAGGGCACCGCGGGCATTGCTTGAACCTCAGCAAGATTCACGACGTGTAATGGCACTTTAGTTAGTCCTAGTGTGTCTTGTCCAGGTACAGTGCCAGTAAAAAAAGAAAAATCCAGGCACTCACAGCACTTTGGGCACTGATTTCCTCATAAGCATAGTTTCCTCTCTGCTCTTCAGCTTCACCAAATAGCATGTTTTCTGTCAAAGCAGCACATGAACAAACATTTTCAGTGCAAACCCTATATTCAAAATAACAGGTTTTACACTGGCAATCCTGACCCAGTTTTAACTCTGGTTGCTATGGTGCTCTGCAGGCTGGGTGGCCAGCAGGGCAGGACAATGTGGGGATGGCACACAAGCCTTTTGTTGCTGCTTGGCCAGGTTCCAGCCAGCTTGTTTCCCCCCTTGTCTCTCCACCCCACAGCAGCTGGCAGCAGCCTACATCTGCTGCTCAGGAGCAGTGGTCAGGCTGCAGCCTCTGCTGCCTCTCTGGATCTGTGTCCTGGAGGAGGCACCTTCTCCCAGGCACCCAAGGCTCTTCCTCTGCAGACCAGAAGTCCCATCCTTTGGCTGCATGCCCTTGTATTGGATAAGCCTTCATCTTCCTGCTCCTGGGTTTTAAGCAGGCTCCCACTCCTCATCCCTCACTAGTTGCTTTCCAGACATCCTGTGTCCTGCTTTACTCCCTCCAGAAAAGGAACTCATCACAATACTTTTAAAGGATGAGATCTAAAATAGGTCATCTTCTTAGTAAAAGATAGAAAGTGACTTCTATGAACAGGATTTGAAACAAAACTCATTATTTTAAAGGCAGATTTTAAAATTTCTAGTTGATGTTAAATATATCACAATTGCCTACATGCAGTAATATAAGCACAGGATTTGCAAATTTGAGTTTAATGTTAATTTAGCTGGTAGATAGTCTGCAGGGTAATCAGCGCTTTGCATTTTTCATTCAATCTTAATGTTACACTTTGCCTTCCACAACATAATCCAAACCACAGACCAGCTGGCTGTGTTGATTAAAATCCTTTTTCTGCTTTTTATTAATCTTCATGGTTTTGCCCTAGAATTATGAAGTGGTCATGGTCTATCAGGAAAGAAATCTGCTGGGCCAGAATGCAGTGTTTACAAGTTTAGATTTCTGCCTAAAGCATATTACTGATTTCTAAAATAAGTTGTGTCCTGGCTACTTTATGTCTGCAGAGCTTGACATGAGTTTGGAACAAAGCTCTTTGTGTTAAATTACTTACAAATAATTTATTATGCATTTGGATGACATATTTCCTCACTGAAAACCCAGATTAAGAGAATATCATCAGGGGGTGAAGGTGACAGAGGACTTTTGTTGTCAATAGGCCTAATCCTGCATTTTGGAGGCACAGAGTCATGCAAGCTCTTCCTGTGGACCCTCATGACCTTACCTTGCTGGTAGAGGGGGAATGGTTTGGGTCAGTGTAGTGCTGCAGGGGGGAGCATCAGAGGTTTCTCAAGATGCACAGCAAAGGGACAAGAATAATTCTCAAACTGGAGGTGATGGATCAGCAGGAAGGATACTGTTTCCCAAAATTAGCCCAAAAGCTGCTGGGACACAGTTTTGATCTTCCTTCCTCTGTAAAATTCCTTGCACAAGGGCTGTTTGTTTAGACTTGGTGAGGTAGACCCCAAACAAGTAATGTGCTCTGTGTGTTGTTGCTTTTTTTGTAAATAACTATTTGATCATGGTGAATTGAATTTTTAACAAATTTGATGTGATGATTAGGCAATCACTTTAGCGTGTATTTTTTCAATTATCTCTTGTTAACAAAATGAGGCAGTAGCTAAGTATGATCTATATTTTCTGACTTCTCGCAGTGTTAATAAGAGACTGTGAATATTCTTGCTGATGTGTTTGGATATCTTTACATCTAGTGGTGGTTATAATGGTTGTGTCCTGTAGTTGTGCCACCCATACATGGGCCAAGACCCTACACTTAAGCATGATACTCTGAAAATGCTGCACAGGGAGACAGATCTGCTTACAGGGCTTTGCTGCACTCTTCCCTTCCCTGATCTGTGTTGCTGTTGGGGATTGTGTCAGTGCATATGTTTGGGGCAGAAAGAACACAATATGATGATGTTTATAAACAATGCCTACTAATGCCTCAGGGTTTTGCTGCAGGGAGTTCAGTTTTGTGTTAGACTTTACTCTTTTATTTCCATAGCTGTGAACACCCATTTTTGGTACTCAGAGTAAATTTCCTTTTGGATTTCGTACCATTACTATCTGCTTTGAGCTTCAGCAAGAGGATGTGAGATGTGCAGGTTGAAGAGTCAAGGCCCCAGATTTTTCTAGAAGGTTTTCTTTCACTCTGAGGAGTGACAGGCTTCAGTTCAGCATGTCTCTCACTAGTGCAGGGGAATCCATCCTACAGCAGAGTAGGACAGAAATGGGCCAGGAAGACATGAAATACCTGCAGCATTAAACCCATGGCCTTTCATGATACTAAGAAGAATGAAGTTTCCTCTGAGCCAGATCTGTTGTGACTTGGACCATTGAGCACAAGTTTTGACTATCTGTGAATGGAGTTGTTCTCTAAAATATTGTGGGTATTGTAAGCCTTTATTGGGCACGCTTTCTGCAGACCCATGATTCTCAGTTTCTAGGCTGCTTGGGAGTCTGCTGCAACCTCATGATTGTGCAATTTTAAACTTTAAGGAGCAATTTTTTTTTCTTCCTTTGAAGGGTCTTGGCTGCAAAAAAAGTGGCTTCCTGTCTTTCCAATTTACTTTTGTCAGTTTTTTAGGCATTGATAATAGTTTTCTGATTTCTTCAGGCAAAGAAACTTGCAGTAGCAACTTGTTGAGGTAACCTCATTGCTTGGTAGGGTGCTGGTGAGCCCTGCTTAGCTGGCTGCTGAAGGCTCATGGGCACTACTTAAACTATGAAAGCTACTGCGTGGAACAGGTTAATTGCCTTGTTTTTACCCTCATGACTGGACAGCTCTTACTTTCGCTGGACTTTTTGCCATCTCAGGTATTCTCTTTACTAAAGTGCAAATAACAGCTGGGCTCTGGCTGCTGAAGTGACTGTAGTAGTATTCAGTTCCTTCTCTCCCCCTGTAGCCTCCTGTGTTCCCATCTAACTTTCCCCTACAGCATCATGGCCGAAGCAGTACCAATTATCCTCTTGTCAGTTGTTTTATCACTTTCCTGGGTGATCTACTTGCTTTAAGGATCTGATTATTGCTTTGTCTCTTGGTAACTATAATACCCAAATTAAAATTCTTACCTTTATATTCCAGAAATGTTCAATGGGCTTGGGATCTCTCTGCTGACCTTTGTGTTTGTCCTTCCTTCTGGGCCATCACTTTTGTCCCTATACTTTCTCATGTAAATCCCTCTTTCAGGTCACTATTTCCTACAAGTACTAACCTAAGTCATCAAATGGTCACAAATGCTACTAAATATATGCTTCGTGAACTTTCATACCACAGTTTTGTTTCTTCAACATCTTGTGTGTTTGTGCTGATCTTACTGACTTCAGCATGTGCTTCAGGCAGCACTGATGTGCCTCTGGGAACATACAGCAGACCTCCAGGTGCTTTATCTGCACGTGCTCCTGGGCACAGACCACAAGCCGGATGCTTCACAAGCAGAAAATACAAAAAAAAGAAGAAAGAATAGAAGTGCTTATCAAAAAGAATAGAAGCTCTTTTTCTGGTTCACTTTACTGTCCCTTAAGGATTTATTTTTGCATTAAATCGTGTGGTTATATGTGTTTTTCAAGACAACAAAGAGTGACATGAAGGATCTCATTTAATCCATCCGTCTTGGCAAGGTTTGGTTTCCTTGCTTCTGTTCAGACCCTGTGTTTACTTATTTAAACTGAATTAGGTATGATGGTTACACAAATCAAAACAAAAATGGTCTGGGTATACAATATTCTGTTTCTGGAATAAGATATATGTAGATTTTTTTTCAACGTAGAAATAATTAAAAAAATCTGAATCTGTTAAAGTCAAGCATATTAAAGCAGATGGCTGAAAGAAGACCCATATGCTGTACATGGTATACGATTTTCTTTCTCTTCCATGTCTGCCCTCTGAGAGATGAAAAACTGCAAGGGCTGAAACTGAAAGCATCATTAAATGTTAATCTGCTGGGGCTTCCTTGATGCTAGCGAGGTCAAGCTCTGCTGCAGAACGCGGTGACAGATGGAGCATCCTCTGTGAAATCACTCGGTGCTGCCAAACGCCGCAGAGACGCGCCGGTCTGTCACGGTGCCCGCGCTCTGACCGCCCGCCGCGGGAGCTCCCAGGGGAGGGAGCGCTCCCAGGGACCCGGCCCCTCGTGCCGGAAAACAGTGGCACGAGCATATCGTGCGGACACCGCGTCGGGGAGGATGGCCTTTAGATTAGGGCCGGTAATGAGCTTTCTGCCTCTGTGAGCATATTGTAACCTGCAGGCAGGAAAATGCAGTTTTTGAAAATGGTTTGCTCTGGCGTAGTGCTGAGCTGGGGATCTCTAATTCCCTCTGAAGGGCAATGTCCCTGCTGAGCCTGGTTCCTGTTTTTTGTTGCCTTGTATTAAAAAGGCTCAGATCTTGGAGACTTACCATGTTTGCAAAATTAAGTTGAAAGCTCCTGACTGATAGCCTTAAGGGCTTTTCACGTGAACACATAAAGCTATGCTGCAGCTTTGGCAGAAAAATAGGGTTTTGCTTGGTCTCTAGATATACCTGCTTGTGACCAGGCTCCCTGCATTGCTGCACTTTTGGCATCACCACTTTGTAACTCACTAGCTAATTTAGTCAAGAAGCTGCTGACAGGAAAACAAACCAGCTGAGTTCCTCCCTATAGCTTTGGCTCAGCAAAAATGGGAACAATACCCAAATCAATGCCTACCCCAGCTGCTTTTTGCCAAAGTCCTTTGCAGTGGGGGAGCTGAGACTGCTCCCTGGGACTGTCAGAGCAGACACCGTGCATTAGGACCTGTCTGCTCTCGTTCAGGAGGGAGATAACATGAGCACTAGTTCAATGTGACCTCCCCCAGTGGCACTGCACACAGCTGTCTGCAAGCCTCAATCCTCTGTTACACTCTGCTGCAGCATAAACCTGTGCCATAAGAGTGAGTGTTCAGCTACGTGGTGCTATCCAGGGAGAAGTGGGCAAGCCAGGCTAGAGGGCCACCCCAAAAATATTAGCAAGGTCTCTATAAATATTGCTCATGAGCCCTGCAGCAGTGTAGCTAGAGAGCCCTCACAACTTGGAAAAACTCTCCTGACATTTCCATCAAGGATAAGGGAAAGAACAGCCCTCTTGACTCCTTAGGAGAGGTCTTTTGATATCTGCTACAGGGTAATGCTGGTCCTTATCACAGTTTCCAGAAATATGAATTTTACTTTAGGGAATCTCAGCAGGACAGTTTATGTCAGCTCAAGTATTGAATGGAATCATGTATAATTTTCTGGGTGATCCAAATTAAACATCAGTTTCCACACCACTAAGTGGTGGAATTTTCTCCTCGCTTGCATTGCTGCATCTGAGCTCTGAGCCAGAGAGTTTATCAAGGTGACTTTGGGGCACAGGGGCCGCTGGAAGCCACCTCAATTCTCCATGAGAAAAGCCATTCTCAATACTGACCATTAGCCTTGCCTGTGATGAACAGCAACTCTTCTCTCTTTTCTATATTGTTGGTGCTTTTTCCTTTGTTAATAAGATTGATGGTGTGTTATTTTGACCCATTCTTAGTTGTTTTTCTTAATGAGTTCCTCTAAGGAGCCTTGTTTAAGCAAACAAAATTTGAAGTGTAAACTTTAGAAATATCTAACACAGATATGTATCTTTGGCAGGATTCAAGCACAGAAAAGAGGGAACAGATAAACTGACAGATGGAAAAGGATACAGCTGAAGGAACTGATCCATGAAGGGGCCTCTTTAACATGTGAGGCTGCTTTGTACTCACTACCTTTGCTTTCATTTGTATTATGATGTCAAAATAACTAAAACAACTGAAGTACGGACAGTCATACTTGAAGGAAATGACACATTTATGACATATTAAACATTTCCCTACTTGAGGAGAAAGTACCTTAGGGACAAGCTAGATGGTGCTAGAGCATATGGCTAAGATGATGCTCACCTAACAGCTGTGTGAAATTAAATTATGATGATCAAAACAGACTTTACTAAGGGAATCTCTGCAGTGTTAGAGGCTTTTTAACACATGGTCTTGTCTGCTGCTTTTTGTTCTAACTGTATAAAAGTTGTTTCTACATCCCTGAGCCTCTCAAAATGCCCTGTCAAATATATCAACTTATGGAAACCACTCTTTGATATTCTTATTTTGAACTGATTAATACAGACAATGCTGCTCTGTGATTTGAAGTAAGGTCGGTTTTGTCTCTCGCTTTCACTTCTCTACTTGCATTACATCAGGAGAGCAGTCAGACATTCCCCATTGCCAAGGGGCAGTGCTGCTCGGCATGGAGCTTGCGAGTGTGCTTTGTGGAGTAAGTGTTCAAAAGCATTTGTGGGACTGAAGGGCATAATTCCCATTGAAAACCAGTGGGAGCTTACTTAGGAATTTCCTATGCTGCAGAGCTTCCCCCAGCATGCTTGTGTCTGTACTTCCCCTGTTCAAACTTAGGGAAAAAAACACCCGCGGCTGTGATTTAAATGATTAAGGGATTTTTAGAAGTTTTGACATGCTTAAAATGTGAATTAGTTTGACCTGAGGAGTGAAAGAATGTCACTCTTTCAACTGTAACTGCAGTCAAAAATTTGTGACCCTCAATGTAGTCAGAGGATCTAATAATGCCTCTGGGGCCTGTGCTGCTGCTGTGCATTTTGATAGCACTTCAGGGTGATTTACCCCATGCAACAGAGCCCAGAATGGCATTGATTGGAAGCACGCATTTGCTTCAGAGAAGAAAGGAGAGGGAAATTGTACCATGCAAAGTTGAACAATTTATTTTTTTTTTTTTTACTATTTTTACAGATTTTGAAATATAAGATCTTTACACTTTTTAAAGCATGGCCTATGAAGTCTTTAAGTTGCAAAAAACTTCATCCATGTAAGAAGTTGAACAGAGAACCAAGAGACCATTCACTTAGGTAAAAATCCCACGTGCTTTAAGATTTCATACTTAGTACCTTTGTTTGCACTTGTCCAACTTTATCCGCGTGTGGCAGACACAGCAATGTCCCTACATTGAAATGTGATGTGATATGATGGACAGAAAATTGTATAGTGAGTCAGGAGGCATTTCTCCAGCCTCTTCCCTTGACTCACCATATGATAGTCTGCAGGACTTCGTTTCTGCTATTCTTCACTTAAAAAATGTTATAAAAATGTTTTCCTAGCCACATGGAGTGCTGTGACATGTATGGGTCACTGAGTGTAGCAAAAGGAGTAAAACTGGAAAGGCTGAGTATGTTCAATGCATGCAAATACGCCTGGAGGTTAATAATTTAATTGGCAGAGTGCCCTATTTTTCTGGCTAATGGGCCTGTTTAGTGAGCTCCTGCAGTGCCTGACATACTGGCCTGCTGCTGTTCAGACACAGTTGTACATCTGGTGAACTGAGCTGTGCTGCTCCATCTCTCAAACCCCTTTGGTGAGTGTGTCAGAGCTGAGGTGATGCCTAAATTCTCAGCCAAAGGGCTGTGCTTTTGTCTGAGGGTGGAGGTCATGTTGGAAGTGATCCTTTTTGCAGTGTGTAAGATAATGGGTGGGCACAGTGGGAAACTGCTGTGATGTGTGGAAGAAATGGTGCTTGCAGAGCACTGGTGCTGCTCTGTGAGGTGTACACGTGGGAATATAGGTCAGTGAAACATCCAGAGGGGTTGCACAGCTGCAAAGGGCATATTTACACATGCAGGGTGCAGATGGCAGGCTTGAGCTAGACAAACTGCTGCTGAGGAACCTGGTGTGTGCCTGGGGAGGGGGTGTCAACACTCACTGTCCAAGCCTGGTCCTCAGAAATGGCTACAGTGCTTTGGTCCAGAGTAGCCCTCAGGCTGGCATGGCTATTTTGTCTCCAGAGTGGAGTGCCATCTGTGGGGCGTTAGGATTGCCCAGGTCCCATAGCTCCCCTGCAAGTCCTGGCAGGGCTATGTGCCTGGTTCTTGGAATTTCACTGGGCTTTGTCACAGTGAATGTGAGCAAGGTGAGGCTTGGGGATTAGAGCAGGTATCGTCTGTGTTTTCCAGCTGTATCAAGTGATCTAACAGACATGGGCTTGGATCCACAAGTCTTTCTTCATGCCTGAAGCAGTGGCAGCCAGTTTTCCTCTTATGCAAACCAAAACAGCTTCACTTGCATCAGCTGGTGAAGTATTTATAGGTTTGTACTATGACGTGTCCCAAGTTTCATGGTCCTTTCCTGCTTACATGTGTGTGCAGCTTCTTTGCTGCTTGTGTTTATTTGATTGCCATGATTACACCGGTACAAATACAGGGTATTGGATGGATAAAAGGATTGAGGACAGCCCTGTGGAGAGGGACTTTAGGGAGCTAGTGGATGAGAGGTGGGATATGTGCCAACAATGTGGGGTTGAAGCCCTGAAAGCCAAATATATCCTGGGCTGCATCCAAAGCTGCATGGCCAGCAGGGCGAGGGAGGGGATTCTGCCCCTCTGCTCTGGTGAGACCCCACCTGGAACATTGCATCCAGGTCTGGGGTCCCCAGCACAGAAAAGATATGGACCTGTTAGAGGAAGTTCAGACTATAGCCATGAAAATGATTGGAGGGCTGGAGCACCTCAGCTATGTGGAGAAGCTGGGAGAGTTGGGGTTGTCCATCTGGCACAAAAGAAGGCTCCAAACTCCAGGGAGACCTTATTGCAGCTCTGCAATACCTATAGAGGGCTTATAAGGAAGATGGAGACATACTGTTTGGTAAGACCTGTAGTGACAGGACGAGGTGTAATGGTTTTAAACTAAAGAGGGGAGCTTCAGATTAGATATAAGGAAGAGGGTCTTTATGATGAAGGTGGTGAAACACTGCAACAGTGTCCCTGTTGCCCAAGTTTGGAAGGCACATGCAGCTCAACAGGGAGTCTCTGTGCCTCTTAAGACTGTTGAAATTTTTGGTTTGAATGTTATGTGATGCTAGCCAAGCAGATGTTTAGCTGACAAACTTGCCTTACTCTGTTGTTCTGTCCTCTGCAAAACCATGGAAAACACAGTACTTTTCTGGAGGAGAACTTGAAGCTGTGGGGAAAAGAGTTTACTGATCGTGGAAGCCAGCTGTTCCCACTTGGCATTCGATGTGTCTCCCTGTCCATCTTAGAGTGAAGCTGCAAGGTTGGGTTCAGTGGAAGCCCTTCTGAGTTTGTTGCCTGTTCTGGTTTATGAAATAAGATCAATAAAACCTATTCCATACGTTTATTTTACCAGAAAACCTATTTGTTTGTGATACTGCAACTGAGCATGTTCACGGATATTTAATCCCTTTCAGGATAAGGCAAAGATTTGCTCTACAAGGAATTTTAAGTCTAATGTTAGCTCTGCCTTAGCCTGGATTATGCAAGCGCTGACAAAAATTAATTTGGTGGTTTATTCCTGCTGTGAACAACTCAGGGTTTTCCTTTAGGGATTCTGAGATTATTCTTACCTAGTAATTAAGTCTTAATCATGTTTTTGCCAAAAGCAGTATATTTGGCTTGCAAGGGGGGAGATCACTCTGTATCTGTCTGTCCGTCCTCCTCCTCCCGGTCGTGTTTGCCTTGTCAGTTTTCATTCTCTGACTCTGCAAACTGATACTTGGATCCGCTGTGCTTGAACAATCCCCATTCTGCATCCTGCCAGGAGTAATTTCTTTTTGTTCCCCAGGCATCCAGAGGAAGTTTCCCTTCCCGGGAATGATGCGCTTTCTCTGCCAGGAGCCGTGGACGCACAGTGTGGCTGGCACAGCTCCATCGTGTGCAGTACCTGCCTGCTGCCAAGCGGGGACATGAGGCTGAGGTCAAAGGGCTCCAGGCAGGAGGCCCTGGAGAGCTCCTGCTTTTCATCCATCCCGAGGGATTTCCTGGCAGAGTTACCTTGGGTAAATGACTTCTATCCTTGTAATAGCCAGCCTAGAAAACTGTAAGTGCGTGACAGAGCAGGGAAACTTGCTAGATTTAGAAAAAGATAGTATGTAATGCAGTGTGCAGATGTGTTTGCGTATATTGTCCTGTTGTGTAATTAATCCCATATGTATCCTACTCTGGATTCTGGTATCATATTTGTCTTTCCAGGAGTTGAGTCCTTTCTTTGTTCTCTCCAAACCCACAGAATCACAGAATCAATAAGGTTAAAAAAGACCTTTGAGATCACCAAGTCCAACCTACGACATAACACCGCCTTGTCAACCAGACCATGGCACTGAGTGCCACATCCAGTCTTTCCTTAAACACCTCCTGGGATGATGACTCCACCACCTCCCTGGGCAGCACATTCCAATGCCCAGTCACCTTTTTTGTGAAGAATTTCTTCTTGATGTCCAATCTAAACCTCCTCTGGTGCAGCTTAAGACTGCATCCCCTTGTCCTGTTGCTGGTTGCCTGGGAGAAGAGACCAACTCCCCCCTGGCTACAGCCCCCTGTCAGGCGGGGGTAGAGAGTGATATGGTCTCCCTTGAGCCTCCTCTTCTTCAGGCTAAACAACTCCAGCTCCCTCAGAGGGTCCTCATAGGACAACTGCTCCAGATCTTTCACCAGCCTTGTTGTCCTTCTCTGGACATGCTCTGGCATCTCCACATACTTTTTAAGTCCTTTAGTGTTATTCTGCAAGAATTCTGCATTCTTCTTGAATGCCATATTACTATTATTATTTTGTTTCTAGAAACTCTCGTAAAAGCCATATGTTCTTTCAGAAAGAGGAATGGTTATCTTACTGGTTTTCAACATCATCACCGTCATCAAAACAATGAACAATGTTCCGTGCTACTAGCTGTGTCAGGATAGTCTTCAAAAGCATGAAGTCAGAAAGTTCTATAAAATCTTTTGTACAAAGAGTTAAGTTTGAAGATGAACTAACTACCATGAAAAAAACAACACCAGAAAAAGTAACAAGATCTGATCACCTTTCCTGCCTCTTGCTCAGACTACTACATATATATATCCTAATGAGAAATCTTTAAAATTAGATGTGGATTAGCTTTTAGCTAAGGACAAACTAATGACAATACAATGTATTGGAATGGAGTTTTCTTTTAATTGTTTTCATTCTGGAACCGTATTCTAGACTACAGGCAAATTAATGTACAACCTTTTTTTTCCCAGTCAAGAGTCAAACAGATATGTATATATGTTAATACTCATTACTGTAACAATTTATTGATTTTTACTTTTGGGAGTATTCATAAATGTTGCTAAATGTGAAATATTTACAGCATGTAGAGCTGAAAAATGGAGTTATATCACCTAGCTTTATCACAGCTTTGTCCTTTGCATGACTCAAGGACTTACTCTGCTATGAAAATTACATGCATATTCTTGGGGAAACCTTTTCCTTTCTTTGTTTTGTTTATTTTCATAGACATAGTCTACACGAATGCAATAAAAATTAAGCCTGTGTAGAGTTTTGCCAGGAAGAATATTGGGATACTTTCCCATTCTTCTCTTGTTTGTCTTAGAGGACTCTGGGGAATTTGGTTTGGTTCTGGTTGCCAGTGACATGTGCATTGCAGATGCCAGAATGACCTTCAGGAGACCCAGACATTGTCATGCAGGAGCTACCAGTAGTGACAACTGCATGTGATTTAGAGAAGGTATTCAGTAATTCCTCCTGTTCTTCTCATATGGGTTTGTGAAAATGGACCAAAATGGTGGTTTCCACTGCTCAAACCAGTGACCAACTTAAAGGAATAAAGCTTTTTTTTTTGTGAGTCAAATTGTCTGCAGCACATGTCAGTGTTCAGGGTTGTGGCACCACAGCCAGATCATTTCAGCATGGAGCGTGTTGCAAGGAGAAACTTCTGTCATCCATTTGGAAAAGATCAAAAGCCTTCAAGATGTGCATGTGTTTCACAGTCTGCAGTAATTGTTTTAATGTCAAGCCTTGGTATGAGATTGGGGTTGGATTTTGTCTAGCTGAAGTAACACAGCAGTTAAGCTTCACCTAGTTTATAGTGTTAAGAATTGCATTCAAATAATTTACTGAATGGCTAGTACCAGAATTAGTTTCCTTCAGGCATTCTTGGTGGGCAAATGCACTGAAAAAAGGAGATGCTGCCTTCACCAGTGGTAGGATTCTCTAGCTTGCATAAACTTCCTTATACTGTGTAGGGCATTCAGCTTGAGTGTCTTTAAAAATGGAAGTATTGTGACAATATTATGTGACGCCCCCTAGGTGTGTCAGAGTTTCCTCTGGATTTTCACTCTGAGCAACCTGCTTTCCTCCTCTCCCACCCACAGATCATCAGAGCCTTCTTCAGTCCTCCTCTTCCCACATTCCCCTGTCTTCCTCTGCCTCCCAAAAGCCGTCTCGAGGTGCCACCTTCCCAGTACCTTGCCAATAGCAGAAACCAAGTAAGCTGCAGCTGGTTTGACTCAATGCTTTTGCTCCCATTTTGTGCCCTCCAGGTTGCACTCAGGTCAGCCACTTCTGCTTTGCCCCTAATGCAGCACTGCACTGCCTTGCATTGTGTTCAGCAGGAGAATTAGTGCCATTTAAGAGAGTATGGTCATTTTTCTCGTGATTAAAGAGACAGAAGTTGAGGCGTGGCCGGTGAGATCCTCACTGGTCAGTGCCAACACCCCAGTGAGAACCCTGTCAATGCCATTGCATCCTTAGTGGATTCCCTTTGAGTCACCCACGAATGCATAAGGATAAAGCCAGGATTCAGTTCCACATTCAGTCCAGCTCTAGAAATCCAGATGAAGGCTTTCTTCGTGGGGGCTGGGTGTTGGATTCAAGCCCCAGCAGGTCTTGAAACCACAAAAGGCAGTCAGTCTTGCAGGTGCCTTCTGTGCCTTTGTGAAAGTCAGGCTCCTCTGGTGGAATGTGGAAGGTATTTTGAGGGATAACGTAAGGAGTATGTGAGCTCCCAGAGAGACAATTGCCTGCTTGTGCATGTGGACTGTTTCCACTGCTTCCAGTTTTCATCTGTTGTACTTAGGCGAGGATGAGGAGAAGGCAAAGTCAAGGTTCTTTGTGTTGATTATGTTTAGGCAGTGGATTGCTCCAGGATTACTGATGGGATGGGGCAGTGGCAGGGATGAGAGCTAACTGCTCCTGCCTGGTTTCCTGCCTCTTAGAATAAATCTACAGCTTACATTTTTTTCTGCAGCCTTCATCATACTGACATTGATGTGAGTCTGTGCTGACTTGTTTTTTTCACTTCAAACACAAACAGCACTTGATGTGCATATTGTTATTTTCACAGCCCATATGGTCTTCTCAGGTTCCTCAGGTGCTTGGCAGAAAGGGATTTTACAGCAGCAGCTTTAGTTCATGGCACCCTGGGGAGTCAGAGATGGTCCTCAACGAGGGCAAGCAGCTAATCCCAAGCCTCTAATCGGCCTAATTCCTAACCTCTGTCTAGGATCGTCTGGTCATTGGCAATGTGGACCCTGGGCATAATTTAAGAAAAAAATGAGTCTCCTTGAGAAAGGAGCAATTCCTGAAGTTACTGTCAAATGCACGTCTGCAAGGGAGCCCAGCTGGATCTTTGGGGCTGTAGACTTTTGGTCCATTAAACATGAAGTTGGAGCTGGTTGTCCAGAGGAAAAGGCAACGAAGTGCAAAAGCTTCAAAGGCTTCAACTATTGTTTTTTTCTACCTGGAGTCAACTTCCTTAGAAGTGAGACTTTCTGGATAAATGAGCCTGGGAGGCACGGGAATTTCTGCCAGTACAGAGAGGGTGGGTAATCAGTCACATTAATTTGGGCTAAGCGAAGCATGAATGAGGCCTTTACTATTCATTCAATGTTAATCATATTGTTAGCTAGAATAACAAAACTGACTCTGTAGAAATCCAGTCTAATTTCCTTTTGTTGTAAAGTTAATCCAACCATGTTGTTATTGCACAGAAGTTCCGTCTTCCTAAAAGATCTTTGACATTGCCCCAACGTCTCTTTCATAAGCTTAATTCTCCCAATTGAATATTGTTTTGGTATTTAGCAGAGAAAGCCACTCCACATACTTTGTGAAAATAAACTTTTAATCCTCTGTATACCTTTGAAAAGGGAGACTGCCAAACATGCATCCAGGCAGAGTATGATAACACTGAAATAATAAGGAATAATCAGGTGAAAAATCATAATATATATAGTGACACAGACATTGTCCAAAAGGTAAAATCACATGAGAAATATTAAGTATATCTCCTCCCCAGAGATGAGACAGACAGCTCTATGTTTATACTCATTTCAGGGGTAAGAGAAAACAAGGCTTGGAAAAGATGTCTTAATCAATGTTATTTAATCTGTATTTTGACTCAATTAATAATTAGATCGTATGTATTGCCTCAACCTTGGCTAATGATGGTTCTTCCTTAATATGTCCTTAAAATACAGAATCACACATAAGAAAAGGTTTAGCTCAGTTAATAGAAACAATCCCAACCTCGACTTTTGATGATGACATAATCAAATAAGTTGAAGAATACAACTGAATCCTATTTTCAAGTCTGACTTTTCAATGTGCCTTGTGCCCTCTGCTTAAAATATTTCCTCACATATCTCGCATACTTTACATACAAAAGCACAAAAATATGTACACACAGACACAAACTAAAATTCACTGGCAGCCAATGCATCCAACTTTCATCCAACTGCACTTGTGTGGTGCATGTTCTTAGTGATTTAGTGCTACTCCTTTTGTTTCAAATTCATATAATGTTGAATTTTCATCACAGGAGCAATGAGGACATATTCAATGGTTGCTCAGGTCAGTGCAGAGAATGCTACTGGAGACATCCCAAGTGTCAGTATAACCATCTTCTCCAATAACCATCTTCACCAACCCTGCCTTGATGTGCCTAAGCTGAGTTAAGAGTGCAGGGGGATGGCTGGGTCTGCCCTTTCCACCTTGCACTCTCCTCTGTGTGGGTGTCAGTATCTGCACTACGGTGCCACTGTGTCATAAAATAATTAACAGATGTCTGTGAGAGATTCTCAGTAATGGGTTGTTGTCACTGTTTTGTGGATGTAGGAACTGCCCTCCAGGATAATCCCAGGTCCACACCTAGGTCAGCGTCCTATGTTCCATACTTATGAATGTTGCTGGGAAAAATGCCCATAAACGCTGTAATAACATGTTACCCATGTGTTCCCCTTGACCTGTGTGGGATGCCTGAGTACCAATAAAGCTTTTATCTTTTTCTCCAGTGTGTTTTGGAAAATGAGAACATTTTTGTAGGTTGCATTTAGGGAAAGTGTCCTGAGGACTGTCTAGTGCTGCTGAGGTTTCCGAGTGCTACAAAAATATGACATATTTATGAGAACATTTCAGTTGTAATGCTAATCAACTAAGGCTGACATCTGGCATTTTGTTAGGGAAGACTTTCAATCCTACAGTGCTTTTTAAAGTTGTTTTCCTGCATACATCTATTACTAGGCTTATTGCCTGCTACATCGTCCCCAGTATTCCACTACTGGGATTTTCATGTGTGGCTGAGGGGCAATTTCTGACTGGGTGGGCAAGGGGTCTCTGCATCCTCATCATCAGGTGTTCGTGGTGAGGCTGCAGCTCTGGCCCTGTGAATGAGAGGGGTGAGTTGAGTCATGCTGGAGATCTCCAGCCCAGCAGCTCAGTCATGAGCCCCCACAACCACCTCTAATTGTCCATCAGGTGCTTTAGCAGGCAAAGGTAAGTACAAGGTCAGGTGGTTTCCAGATCTTGTCTGTTGGAATTATGGCTCGGGTGTTACATTTTTTATCATTAGCTGGTATTACATTTGCCTGCTTGTGTTCCAGAAGTATTTTAATTTGCTATTTCAAAGTCCCCTGAGTGACACAGTTTTAGTTGCCATATCCTTTTCATGGTCATGACTTCTTATTTCTCCTCTTCTCTTCGACTTTCGATCTTTTTTTTTTTAATGGAGCTTTTTGGCTTTGCACCTCAGTGCACAGAGTAAAATGGCCCATTGGGAATTATTTTTCTGCAGCAGGGGCTGGGAGATCATTGTTCACCTCTGGAGAGGTTATGGCTGGGTGAAGGCCAGTAGACATGACCAGCATCTTTTCACACTATCCTTGAGCAGTTTCATATGACAGAGGTGACCTCCTTTGTCTCTCAGGATAAATCTGGCTTCTTCCAACTCATTCTCATTTTGCAAGAAGCTGGGGACAGAAACCATCCTCAAGAAATTTTGTTATGAAAATGTAGTTGGGGCTTTGGCTATTTTGTTTAATGGAGTTGTTAAGAGATAGAATCAAATGTGTGAAGTTCTTTTAGTTTTGACTGAATGGTATAAGGTTAATTAATTGCCAATTGATTTTTGCAAACAATATTGGGAACAGGAATTATGAAACATAAAATTAATTGCAAAGTTATCAAACTTCAAAATGATTGGTTTTAATCATGTGCCCTTTAATTAATCTACAATTGTTGCTTTGTATTTAAACTTGTATCTTGATTGCTAAATTCTAGTTAAAGAACAATATATTATTTAAAATAGAAGAAGGGAAAACAATCTGCTCTGATAATGTCTTACTTCAAGTATAGATTTCTGCACCCCTGCCAGTGCTAGCCCCATCTGACATCAGTATTATTTTCTGTCGGGAGAAATGCATTTGCTTTTCAATGAGATGTAATTAAGCAGTAAATTAGTGTTGGTCACACAAACGATGAAAACTCTGGAGCTCTTTGCTGCCGTGTGCAGCAACACCACCCCAAGCTGAGGGCAGAGGGTGTGCAGAGCTCCACCAGCCCTGCCTGGGGCAGATCCTTGGGGTATGTGTGGGATGGGGAGCCCTCCTGTGCCCACCCTGCCAGAGCGCCCTGCTCTCCTTCCAGGGCTGTGACAAGGGTGTGCTTCGGCACTGAGGAGCGTGGCAAACCCATGGCTGATCTGATGTGGAGGGAAAAACAGTGGAATTGGATGCTGTAGCCCACTGGTTCTTGGTATGTGTTTTTTGACATGTCTTAGGCAAAGTTATCTTTCAGGTTTTCATTGGTCAGGAAGAATATGAAAGGCATATAGTGGCTAATACATTACAAACAGGAACAGAGAAATTAGTTGTATCATTAAAGAAGGTGACATGTGATACAGGGATGCCCAGCAAGCAGGATTTTGGAAAGGCAGAGCATGAGAAGGCAGTGAATGAACCATCCTCTGCATAGGTTAGAAACGGAGGTTGCTGCCCCTTGTGAGTTTTCATCCACAGCTGTCACAATGGGATGTGGTATCATGGATGTTATTCTGTGTGTTATTCAACCACAGTCAAGGAAGCCTCTTGCAAAAGCTGGTATTGCAGAGGCACTCTGCTGCTCTGCTCCCTATTTTGGCAGAGAGATCAGGGATGAGAAAAGATAGATTTTTTCATGCTCTGAAAGCCACAGCCTTTCCCATAAGACGTGGAAACATGAAGATGAGTCGGTTTGCAGGAGCTGATGCTGCACTTGTGTCTCTGTAAGGCATCTCTGAATAAAGGAGCACAGCTTCCAGCACTGTCGTTTCAGCACTTTGCCTATTTCAAATACAATGACAGGGGTTGTTTTGAATTAGTGGCAAAGTAGTCATCATCAAAATTGCTTACAGTATGATGGGCTTTAGCATTTACCAAGAGCTATGTATCTTTGGTATGTTTATCAGTATTTAATCTGGAAGATTGGATTGCCTCAGCAGAAAAGTTGACATTGAACTGCTTTCTGGATTCTCTCAAGCACCATAAAACACAATTATCTCTACTCAAGCACTCTGCAGATAAACTAGAAAATGAATTACTCTCAAATATTATCCTTACAATCATGTAAAAGCAGTGAAATAGCTCCTGTAACCTAAAAATCCCAGTCAGAACAATTTTTTATTATTCTACATAGTTACTTGAGGCCAAGCCTATATGTTGTTTAGTTGAGCTTCACCTCAGTGGTATTCAGATTAAAAATAAAAAAAAATGGATCAGAGTGTTTTTCCTGTCAGTTTTGCACTCAGCCAGCATGGCAGGATTTCTTTCCCCATGAGGCTGCTGAGGCTCTGTCACACAGAGCCAAGGCTTTGAGGCTTGAAGTGAGTCCAATCTCTCAGTGGTCACCATGTCTCCACACTTCTAAGGAGAAGAGCTCCTCAGGAGCTGTGGCTGTGTCCTTTCTGTGAGCTCAGAGGGAAGGGTTTCCATTAAACTGAGTAGATCTGATTTCTTGAATGGATTGTGAAAATAACTTGGCTCAGATAAAGGAGGTAGGCAATAAGCAAAGCAAACAGATTTTGCCACCTTTTTCTTCTAATCAAAAGAGAAAGGAAATAATTGGTTTTGAAATTGGCACTGTTCAACAGCCCAACAATTCCACCTTCTGTAGGTGAGCCATGGAGTTATTTGCTCAGAGTATAAATCATCTCAAAAAGGGGCAATAAGACACTAGATCCATAGTTGACAAATGATATCAAATATTTAACTGAGAAAAGAAAAAAAAAGAAAATATGCAAATACTCAATTTATTATTCACTGGCACCAGTTACTTCCCCTTAGAGCAGGCAGATTGGGAAGAACAATTAACTAAGGTCTTTTTTTTGGTGTGTGTTAGGGGGGAGCACAACCCTTTCGAGTTACATCATGCAGTGGAGTCAAAAAGTACTTCTATTCCTCTTGGATGATGAATGAGAGCAGGCCCTAATTCTACCTCTTGCTGAGAGACAAAATTCACTGTATCTTTGTGCCATGGGGTGGCCTGGCCCTGGCCATGGGACAGGACTCAGCCTGGCATGGCACTGAGCAGCTGTGTCCCAGCTGAGGTGACAAGGTCTGGGATTAGTGTTTGCACTGGTGAGCCAGCCAAGACCTTCACAAGCTGCTGACAGGAGTGATTTGAACAATGAATTTACCCCAGGGGATGCTGGATTAATTTGCAGATGGGATGGAGGAAAAAAGATAGATGTGACTGATGACAGAACACAGAAAACTCCTCAGCTGATGCAGTTAGTGATTTAAAAAAAACAAGTCAAGTGCCAGACTGTGTAAGGGACGGAGTGGAAAAAATTACATGGGGTTATTATTTTTCCTTTCAAGGAATTTGCTGTCCACTTTACTAGAAACATGACTTCTGTTCTGTTTGCCTGTTGTTTAGCAGAGCAGAGAGTGGTCTGGACCAGGCAATAAAAATTAATGAGAGCAGGAAAAGATCTCTGGGAAATACAACAGAAAAAATAGATTTTTTCAGCTAGAGTAGAGATGAATGCAGGGCCATGTGGAAGGATGTGCATTAACAAACAGTACAGAGAAAGCAAATTGGCCCAACTGACTTTCCTTCTAGTACCAGCGTAAGAGAGGATTTTGTAAAATGAATCCATTAATGTAAAATGAAAGACTTAAAAGGAAGTGTTAGCAATCTTAGCGAGAGGAACAAGTCCAATGTATTTCAAAAGCCCTGCATATCCTAAATCATCCAATTATACAGCCTTTGCAATAATCATACCACTATCACAGTATTACCATTTTACAAAATATCACATTGAAATACAGCCTTTTTTTTGATGACAGATTTCAGTAAAGAGTAGGGTGGTTTTATAATTGCAATAGCCTTAATGTTCCCCATCTCCACTTCAAGTATGTAATTGTGCATTTGTTTGATAGCTAGCTAGGGGCAAACACTGCAGAATTTTTTGTCCTGCCTTCGAAAAGAAAAAAAATAAAACATGTCAGAGAGATTTTGGGTTGAGATGCTGGTGAAATCCAGCACTCAGCTCTCCAGAAACAAAGGGGCTTTTGGTGAGGGGCCATGGGGTACATGATTCATCTGCCAAGGCAGTGCCATAGGGCAGGGATACAGCCCTCATATGTCTGTGGCCAATAAGCAGTGGCTCTTTCTTCTTGGTATTCACTGGAAAAATCATTTGGACCTTTGCAGTGTGGTGGAAAGGCTAAATCTTGTTTCAGACCTGAGGAACACTTACTTTGGCATCATCGTCAGAATGGATCAAATCAGAGGTCCCTCACTCCTTGAGGTTTTAGTCTCAAGCATTTCACTGTGTCCCCCCCGTGGTTACTGAGGGGTTTCCAGTGCCTTTCAGTGCCATCCAGCAAAGTCCATCCCCAGTCTTTTTTTGCTTTTTTCCTAGATGGCTGATGAATATGTGGGAGTGCACACAGTGTGACACAGGTCTTCCCTCCTGCTAAATGGAGAGGCCTGCAGAGCTGAGCCTCCCCCTCGTTCCAACCAAACCTGTCCAGTGAGGTTTTGGCATAAAAGTGGGCAAATCCATCCACATTTTTCTCTGCTCAGTACTTTCATAGGTATTTCTCTAGAATTGCTCCACTGGTCAACTAAAAAGTGTTTTTATTGTTGTCATAATGTAATGAGATTTCCTTTTGGGATGTTTTTATGTACCTTTCAAAGTACAACCAAACCAACTATAGTTGGTTTCTTATGAGTTTGAAATTTTGCAGACTGCAGAAATTAATTTTTCCCCCTCTTTCATTTTAAATTGGTTTCTGATCTCCCATTTTATATAAAACTGCTTACGTGGGACAATAATTTTTGCAGTGCCACACATTCTACTATTTCCACTTTCATTTTGTTGGGTTTTTCTCCCTGAAATGTGGGAGTAATTCCTAGTAATTAATGCAACAGTTCATGCCAAAGCTAGTAAATTAAAGGCTTGAGCTAAAGCATGAGGTCATCTCTCTATTTTTATTCATCTCTCTATTTTTATTCATCTCTCTATGTTTATTCATCTAGTAGTAAGTACAGATGTCAAAAGCATTCCTCTAGTTCCTGCTCCATGCTCAGAGCAGGCAGAGAGGCACCCACAGAAGTCTATTTAACCTGCAAATCTGAAACCCTTAAGGAAATGATCTGACATTTGGAGATGCTCTCTTTCCCTTTTGCCAGAGGAGAAAGCCTGCACGATTAGATTAGATTAATCTAGCCTGCATCTAGGTAAAACAAGTGCCATCCCAATTTACCAACTTACTGACACACATACAAAGGTCTTTAGACCACAAGGCTGTGCAGTGTCCCACTGGCCAGAGTGTTCATTGAGAATGCTCAGAATAAGCCTGGTTTGATACCTGGACTGGAATGCAAAATTTATTTCAGGGAAAAACCATCTCATAACTATGTTTAACAAAAAGTGCTGCCTTACTTAAATAATACTAAGTACCATGATGTTTAAATTTAATTAAAATGTCTCATTTTCAGAAGCAATTGTTTCAATTTTTTTCCTGCCTTCATCCCTGTTATATATGCCATTTGTGCAAAGAGCAATTTAAGGAGATTCAACAAATATTCTTCAATGGAAATTGAATTTAGTCAAGAATAGAAATGGCAGATCCCAAGGCTTAACCTCAGTTGTTTAAACCCCAGTCCCTCCTATAAAGTAAAGATTTATAGCATCCCTGGATGATGCTCTATTTAGTATGAAAAAAAGGTTTTGAAAGTTTGAGGGTTTTCTTTTTGCTCCTCTGCCTTGTCCTCTGGTACTTTCTGTAGGCTCCCTTCCATCTCCTCTTTTTTGGTGGAAGGACCCTGGGATTAAGAAACTCTGGGGTTTCATAGCATGAGAAAGCCATTTTCCAGCCACAGGTAATCTCAAGCACAGTACCCTTGGGGGAATTGATAAAGTGAGGTGAGTTTTACTTAAATAAATAAAAGCATGTTAATTTTATTACTACTTTTTCTATCTAAATATTTACAGGCCACAGCAAGATACCCCAGCAAAAAAATAGACACTAGAAAGTTTTAATTCTTCTTCTCTTCTTTTCCTCTTGTTGTTGTATAGCAGCTGCTTCAGATCAGTCTCCAGGCAAAATGTCCCTTGGTTTTCTCCTCATTTGCAATCTTCACCATATGAAATACATAGCCATGCTTGGCCCCAGTGGGTCACAGCTAAACCTCTTCTCTCAAATAGCAATGCAAGGTTTACCATTTTTTTGGGAAGAAGTGATTTATCCACAGTTTGGCGACACATTACAAACCCAAGAGTGGGGTCATTGCAAAGGGGACTTGAGTATTTCTCATCAATTTTGTACCTCCATCACTAAGTTTTAGATGTGTTTGTCTGGAGTGCTTTTAATTAAAGTATTAGTCAAAACTAACCCATTCCTCATTTGGGCTCAAAAAATCCCTGGATGAAGGACTGCCCTGTTGGTCAGGCAGCAGGGATGTGTTCTCTCAGCTCCTTTTTCTGTGATTTCAGATGCTGCACAGGAAAACTGCCTGTGTCCTGATCTGATTTAGATTATTATGGGGTTTAGGGGAATGACATTCAGATCAAACATATTTAAAAAAAAAATCACACATGCTATGAATTCCAAACAAAGCTGAAGTTTGCCTGCGATATAATGACACCAGCCTGTTGTGCTCTTCTGCAGCAGCCTGTAATTATATCTCTCCTCAAACTGTGCATACATCATTGAGGAGGCTGAAATATAAATAAAATGCTGCATTAATTTCAAGCTACATTAGGAATGCAGGAGTAAAAATAACCTGATAACAAAAAGGGCAAAATTAGAATAAACTTGACTGTGAGGTTTCTAGGGAAATATAGAGCAAGGAGGAAAGAAAATGTCAGAAAGCAAAAAAGTTTGATATTGTTGCAGGATTACATACAGCATGTGGGCTCTGCAGCCTCCTGCAGGTGTTACACTTGCAGAATCATAGAATTGTTTAGGCTGGAAAAGACTTTTAAGATAATAATGTCCAACAATAAACCCAGCACTGCTAAGTTCACCAGTAAATGATGTCACCAAATGCCACATCCACAGATCTTTAAATACCTCCAGGGGTGGGAAGTCAACCACTTCCCTGGGCAGCCTGTTCCAATGCTTGACAACCCTGTCAGTAGATTTTTGCCAATATCCAATCTAAACCTTCCCTGGTTTGATCATTACAGGCTGGGCTAAGACAAGGCTGCAAAGACATAGTGAAGCCCCTGGTTTTTCATCTTGTCTTCTCCAAGGTCATGAGGGAAATGTGATCACATGAAGCCCAGTGTGATTTTCTAAATTGCACTGGGTCTGCAAGGGGAACATGTTTTACGAAAATGGGTAGATGGAACTGGCAGAGGCTATCAGGGAGGTGATGGATACTTTTGTTTTCCCTCTGTTCTTTTGGAGTCTGCAGTTCAAAAGCTTTTGTATGCCTTAGTACCAGCTATTCTAAACAGAGGATTATATTGGGACTGAAATTTCACATGAAGCTTGGATTTCACATGATAAATCAAGGTCTCTTCCCATCCTCTCCACCTCACAGCTGGTCAGTTTATCTCTTTCATCTAAACACAGATATCCTCCATGCGCTCCCAGGAGATGCTGGTTTGGCTTTTAAAACAAGCCTTTTCAGGGTAAGGGACATTCTTTCATCATTTTGATTTTTCCATGTCTGCTGCATATAACCAGGAAGGAGGTGACTGTATTTTTCAAACCAGCATGTTACAAGTTAAGGTTTTAAAGCCGTAATTAGGTACACAAATAAGAGTGATTCAGTTCCTGGAAGAGCTGAACATTCACAAATTCTGCTGAAATCCCAAGGGTGACCATTTTGGCTAGGAGAGAATGTATGCTATATACAGAGGTTTTTAAAACAAATCAAATAAATTCTAATATTACATGTTTAGACCTTAAGGCCCTTTTTAGAAGAAGGGAGCACTAGGATGAGTTACCTGCCTGGTGTCAGCCATGTCCTTCTCAGAGAGCATGCTGACACCTGTCCCAGAGGTGGTCAGCAGTTGGTCTTGCTGCTTTATTTTTCTTGAGCTCATACACCAGATCTAATTTTTCTGGCTAGGAACCAAATGGGGTTCTCATCAGCATCACCCTCCTAGAAAACTCCCTTTAGGTCTCTGGTAGGGGCTTTTCCTGGAGACAAATCCTGGTGCTCCTGGCCCTAGAAATGGAGCTGGTGCCTAGAGCCAGGAGGGAGGCCAGGGCTGAGGTGGGGTCCCAGAGAGCACTGCTATGAGTGGGGGGTGCAGCACCAGCAAGGGAGTCAGGAAGGGCTGACAATATTTGGGCAGTGAATGCTTCAGATGAGCAGAGAGGTGAGACCTGGCCTCGAATCCCCATTCTTCCTCATGTAGGGGAGCACTCTGTGGGGCAACAGTGCTCTGACTACCCCAGAGTCCCATGAAAGTGTGAGCTGGTGGTTGTCCAGTGTTTGGGGGCTTTCCTGTGCCTTTTCTGAATGTGCAAGGCCTTCCTTGTAATCTGATCCCAAATCTGACTGTAATTCAAGATTTTATTTTCTCTCTTACATACTTCAGTATTTGGGAAAGAGAAGTGAATTAAACAGAAACAAATTTCTGTTTCGTTTTTTAAAGGACTGTGGCATTAGTCAGTTTTCTGTTTGACTTAGTAATGCTTAATAAGTTACCAAGGGCAAGAAATGAGCAACCAAGCTTTTTTTTCCTGCAAGGTGTTTTACAGAAATCTATTAAACCCTGAGTGTTGATAGATCATACTTTCCCACTAGAGTTTAAGATTACATCACTGCTACTGATGCTATGACCAGTGTCATAGCCTATATTCAATTATGGGTATTCTATGGCAGGTTTTACTAGACTGTATATCCAAGTTAATATCTGTAGCTTGACTAAATGGCATCAGTGAGAAACCTGACTCATGCAACACAAGCTAACCACTTGCTCCCCTATAAATACTTGAGAATTGGCTTTTTCTTGAGTGCCTTCAGGAGCCAATCCAAATAAATTCTTCTACTGGCAGAGGTTGCTGAAGGACATGGAAAGTTTTCCTCTGGAATAACTGCATTTGACTGCAGAAATACTCAAGTAACAAGTGATTGTTTGGGAAAATGTCCATTTTTCCCCCTCTTTCTTTATTTTCTCATCATTGTCTGTTGTTTGCTCTTTTCCATATCAATCTCTTTAAAGAGGAAGCTTTCCAGCTGCATCATAATATTTTTTTAAGGGTGCATGTTTTTCTTTTGTTGATCAAAAGCAATTAGAGTGAGAAGAGCTGACAGTTTCACTGAACTGTCAATGAAAATACCATAATGAACTGTTCATTTTGAAATATCCAATTCTTCCATTAAATTCTCCCAATCTCTCCATTGGAGGGAAAAGAACTGCGTGAGGACAAGAAGTATTTTTTGTTGAAGCATTTATGTGTTGATCGTTTGATATTTTCCAGGTATTTCCAGTGGTATCAATAAAATGACAGGAACATTGGCAAGAGTGAAAGAGGCTGCACTCTACCAGGATCTGACCTCACACTAGTGACCACAAGAAGTTTCCTTCTCATCTCAGGAACACTTGGGTGTTTTGCCTCTGTCAGAGTTTTGCTAGAAACACAGACCTCTCTGAACCTCTTAAAAAATGGGAGAAGTATGCCAAGCCTAGCTTACTGGTCTTAAATAATGCTATCTGTTAATTGCTTCATAATCCCAACTATATGGGTGATTAATTAACCCTTTTTTTTTTTTTTTTCAATGTGAACATAAATGGTTTGAAGCACAGTCCTCTTACCCTGGGAAGGATTTTGTAGGTATGCACATATACAGATCTTTATCTAATTTCATAGGCAATTGCATCCAAAGAGCACCAGCAGGTGTTAATGCAGCACATCTCTGCACAAGGCATGGCCTGCCTGGGAGACCCCAATGGCTCTTGGTGGTCACAGTCTCATGTGAGCTTTGCTTGCCTGGCCCAGAAGAGAACTGAACAGACCAAGGAACTGCTCATGAGGACATGTAGGTACAAAACCAGATGCTAGAAAGATGTTACATCCTTGGTGGAGCATGAGAAGAGTGTGCTCACCTCATGCAATGTGCTCAACATATTTTAGATATACCTTGCTTAACCTAAAATCCATTAAAGAAAATGTTGGTAATAGACTGTACTAGGAATAAATCTTGTTTTGTGCTCTTAAATGCTCCTTCTCCCTGGACTTCCCCAGAACCAGCCATGCCCAGGCTTTTCCTGCTTTCTACTCTCCTTTTCATGACCTTCCACATTTTATACATCTATGGCTTTTCCCCCGTTCCTAGAAAAGTTTATCTCTGGCCCTCTCAGCCCCATCCTCCTTCTCCTGTTATTCTTTCCCCAGACAGGCTCTCCCCAAGCTGAGCCTGATCCTTGGGTTTCTGAGAGCATGAAGGAGAAGAATGTCCTCTGCTCTGCTGTCTGATCTCCTGTTGTGCTTGGCCTATTCCCAGGCCAGAAGCCACCACAGCTGGGAGGCTGCTACCCCTCTCTGCAGCTCACAGACACAACCTGTACTGCATTGCTTTGCAACCACAGTGAAAGGAGACAGACCAACCACTTCCCTCTTTATCTGCTGTCTTGTCTACCTCCCTAACAAAGTGGGGAGAGGATCTTTTGCCTGGCATTGCAAGTCCCCTCTGGAAAGGGAAATTTCTTGAAACACATCTGAAGCTAACCTGTCTCAGAAATGGTAGAGCTCATAGTTTTCCCTAAGTGTTCTTTCCTTCGCCTGGAATTTGAAGGACTTCTCCACTTTGTTCCCAGGCCAGGGCCAGGGATGTGCTTACCATGACCTTCCTGCAGTGTATCAAATGTTGAAGGCCTTCTCGCTGATACAGTCTACTGAAGCACTCAGTCTCTGTGGCACACTCAGGATGGCACCATTTATTTGGGACACATTTTCTTGCACAGGGTCACACAAGAGGTACCACACTGCTCAGCTTTACACACATGGTGTGACCACCCACTCTCCCCACCTTGTGGCTCTGAAGCCAAGGCAGGTGTGCTGAAAACCCCAGAGGAACATGTGGTCTGCAGCAGGTATGTGCTAAGCAGAGCTCAGACACTGGCATGAGTGAAAAGCTTGGCAGTCTGAAGCTTTTCCCTGGAAGGTCTCATTTCCATGTCTGTTTGTTACTCATTAGACCAAATTTATGTTTTATAGCACAAGTATCAGAAGTGGCCTGTACATTGGAATGACTGACTGGCATCCATCACACAGGAAGTCAGGCCAAACAGTCAGTAATCCCATCATGACCCTCTTTCCTGATCCTTGCTGGCCTCTTGGCACTGCTTTTATAAATATGTCACAGCTGCAGCTCAGTCACTGATGATCTAATTCAGTCAGGCATCTGCTTGAACTACAAGAAGTTACAAAAATATGGAAGAAAAACTGCCTTCCTCAAGTACCTTGTTGGTCTAGTGTATGACAGCCAGTGCTTAGACACTTGGCTGCATTCCACAATGGGCTTCTTTAAGGGTATAATAACTAGCCAATGACTAGCAAGAGTTCAGAAATAGCATTGAATGCAATAAAAAATGATCAAAATGGTTTCTTTTCTCCCAAAGATCTGGAAAAGAGAACTTTCTCTTTCCTACACAATAGCCGAATTGCCCACATGTTACAGCAACCCTCAGACTACTGCTTCACATTCCCACTCCAGTGTGTTCATCTGAGAATTCAGAACTCATTACACATATTTCTGGTTATGTCCATTTTCTTAGAACAATTTCTTTTGCATATTCCTCAGGATGTGGATTTTATAATAATTCCTGTGGTTATAAAAATCTGTGAAAACCCTTCTCAGGAGGCCAAAATGGATCCCAAATTATTATCTCAACCTAGTTATTGCTTCTTTTCCCAATTATTGCTTTCAAGTAAAACTTGTCAGTTTATGCCTTCTGACCCAGTTGTAATTATAGCTTGGCTGTCTAATGGTTTAATGCCAGATCTGGGAAGCCTCCTGTGTAGAGACATAAGGAGACCATTACTTGCAGCTTCTCTTACAGGGTTTGGGTCCTATTTAAATAATGAGAAAACAGCTGTCTGTCTCCAGGAGAATACTATGAATGACTGCCTGATGTGGTTTGGGGTGGGATAGGCTTAATTTTCCTTCAGTAACTGGTAGAGTGCTGTGTTTAGGATATAATATGAGGATAATGTTGATAACACACTGATGCTTCTAGTTGTTGCCAAGCAGTGCTTATACTATACCAAGCACTTTTCAGCTTCTTATGCCCTGAGAAGGCTGGAGAGGCACAAGAAAGTGGGAGGAGACACACCTAGGACAGCTGACCCAGACTGGCCACAGGGATTCCAGACCATGAGACATCATGCTTAATACATACACTGGAGGTAAAGTGGGCCAGGGGCTACTGCATGGGGACTGGCTGGGCATCAGTCAGCAGGTGATGAGCAATTGCTTTATATACTCTTATAACTTCTTTATTATTACTATTACTATTATTACTATTATTACTATTATTATTATTATTTTTAATTTTTTTTTTCTTCCTTTTCTGTCCTGTTAAATTCTCTTATCTCAAACAATGATTTTTAACTTTTACCCTTTGCTCCCCCATTCCACTGGAGAGGATTGAGTGAGGGCTGGGCAATGCTTTGGCAGCTGACAAACCATGACACAGCCTTTGAGTGAAATGTTTGGTGCTGGTTTTATGCTTTTTTTGCAACAGCATGCTGCTTCAGTGCAGTCTGATACAACCTCTGATGTATCCAAGCTGGAGATGAGAAACAGCAACATGTCAGTTTTGCTGGGCTCTTTGTCAGGATATTCTATGGAGTTTTCCAGTGCTCAGGGGGGTCCCAGCTCTGAGATGCAGGAATGACTTCCTGCTACTCTCCCTGAGGCTGGAGTTTCTCCCCTGCTAGAAGCCATGCCAGACAAAGTTTCCAGGTGTCTGCTGATGCTGGAGTCATGCCAAACCTTATTTCTCCATGCTGAGCACCATCAGAAAGGTGGTACAGGGTAGAGTTGAAAATTATCACCTGATAATTGTGTGCAATTGGGTTGTGTGCAAGCTTCCAAAAAGTGAAAAGGCTTCACTCCATCTATTCCACATCCTATGGGATGGTCTCCCTGACTGTGCTTTGCTTGCTGGTGGCACAAAGCTTGCTGGTGTTATCCCTACCTCTGGTCGCAGCAGCAATCCTGAGTTTAGTGTGTATAACACACCTGTGCCTTCCACTTCCCAGAAAGTGGTTGTAACATTAACAACTGTTAGTAACATTTATTTGTAGTCTCTGAGGTTAAAGCAAACAATGCTCAAAAATTGTAACTTTCCATGCAGCTTTTATACCACTACAGGGGCTGGGCTCTTCACTGCCCTCTCCATGTGAAGGTAAGGTATTGGCAGTCACGGAAGCAGTGCTGATTTTGGCACGTTGGGCTCTGTGTGTAACACATTCTGGAGTGATTAGCCCTATATAGATGAGAAACAGCCTTGGGCTGTTACCAGTATTGGTGCAACCTGTCAAAATGTAGTACCCCTCAAAGCAATGCAGTGCTGGGCAAGTGCACTGTGACAGGTTGGACACCTTCACTCAAGGGCTGTGGCATCTCCCACTCACCTTTCCCAAGGATCCCTTCTTCTCCAGGACACATCCTGCCCACCCTGGCTATCTCCATGTCCTGGCCCAGCTGCACATCAGCTTGTGTGTCCTCCTGACATACAGCAGCACTCCTGTTGTTGAGCAAACCAAATGTACCTCCTGCATGGCCTGTGTGTGCTGGGGCCACAAGGCACCCTGGAAATGCCAGAGCCTCTGTGCTGATCCCCCACACTGGGCAGAGCAAGCTGCCAGGTCTCTACTCTGACTGCTTTGGGCTTACAAGGAAGGCTGTGATGGATGGATGGATGATGGGGCACGATAGATGCATTTGGGTAGAATGCATCCAGGAAAGAATGCATCCAGGGGTGACCTTGTGCTGGTGCCACCTGGTCAAGTAGCTTTGCTAAGCTGGGGCTGGGAGCTGGGCTGTGCTGCAAAGCTCACAGCAATGCACTGGCAGGCAGTGTTACACAAAATATCACAGCCTACAACAGTTCAGCACAATCAAGTAATTAGCAGCTCATAAAATACCTCGTAAATCCATAAAACTGTTGGACTCATAATGCAGACATTTGTGGCCTAAAGGAACCAAGTGATGGTAAATGAGGTAAGGTATTTTGCTCCAGTCCTATTTTGCTCCAGTCCTATTACAAACCCTAGTTTGTAAACTTGCAGGCATCAAGCCTGATACTGATGAAAATGGAGTTGCCTGTATTTGAGAGGCTGGACTTTGATTTTTGGCAGAGGTACAAAATCCATAAATGCAGCAAAACCAATCAGCAATTAAGAACATTTTTCTGAACATCTAGATTTACTCACAGCAGTAGAAAATTAAGTGCCCATCACTGTGATTTTGGCACTCAGCACTGGATCAGTGCCTGATAGTAAGGAGAAAGGATATTTTACACCACTATAGTTCTATCCTCTACATCAGGTTAATGAAATTACCCCAACAAGAAAAGGTGCCTTTGTAAAGAAGGAGGTTGAGAGCACTGCAAGAGCCCCTGCTTGCAAAGTTGGAGAATGTATGTGACTGAAGATCATGCCCATTCCATGTATAATCTTAATATGCGAGTAATAGAATAAAGAAAATATTAGTCCTCAGGTTATGGCTTTCTTGATAAATTAGGCTTGCTTAAACTCCCCATTTTCTGGGTAGTGTCTGATGACAAATATTCACATGCCAGAGATTCAGTTGCCGCTAATATAATTGTTTTGTGTCACTGGAGTTTCCTTTCACAGCAGGTATTGACCTTGACGTCACAGGGACCGGACTGTGTGGACACAGGAGGGTGGCTTCAAGTGCTGAATTTATTGTCAATTCATTTACTGTCATTAGTTGTCATACATGTAAATGTATTTTCTTTTTTCTGCTGTGATGAAAACTACAAACCCCCAGATCTCACCCTGAGCATGTGTGATGCTGTGTGGGAGGTGCTCAGCACACAAGCCTAGCCCACTGCCTCATCTGCTTCTTTTCTCTTCCCTGATAACTGCGATGTCTCTGCACGAGCAATCTTTTGCAGCCACCACCCTGATCTTCAACTTGGATTGCATTAAGAGGATCACCTCTAGATGACTTTTCTTAGTCTGGTCATAGGCTGTCCCCTGTGTTAGGTATCTTCTTGTGTTCTTAGTCCTGATGTCTGGAGAAATTCCTTGCACATGGGATTCTGATGACCTGCTAAGAAAGGTGCTATTAACCCCTGCCATTCTTCTGCTGTTTCTCCTGGACTGTCCCATGCATTCTTCATTCAGACTTAGCATTTCTGTCAAATGGGAATAAATTGCAATTATGGCATCTCTGTAAAGATGTCTGGAGATATTTAAGAGCTGGCCAAACCAACATCTGGCAGAAGTGATATAGGGAGCACAGAATCCAGCCATCAGAGCCTAGGGTCAGCTACATGATCCTCGACATCTCTTTCAGCCCTAGCTCTATGGTCCATGTTTATATTACTGTATCCAGATTTCTTCCTTGATAGCACAAAAAGCTCTAAAAGCCTGAGTTGAGATTAACCAAAACTAGAATGGAACCAAATAATTTTGTCAATAATGTAATTAATTCTAGCGGAATGACCTGATATTTTTATGCCTAGGATGATTTTCTGAAATCTTAAAATTAGCAATTTTAAGTATAGATATGGCATATATGTTTCCACACTAACAGTAAATACAGGCCCACATTTGCATCTAGAGTCCCCTTTATGTGCTAATCATGTTCATTCCACACCTGCACCCCTAAGGGGATGAAGGCAGTTCCCATTTATTCAATTTTTTTCTTAACATTTAATGACAACAAAAGCTAATGCAGATAAATATTACAGTGGGATCTGAAGGTTTTTGTTATTAGACCGTTTAGTCTCATCCTTTGACAGATGGTCAGTGGTCTCAACAAACCTAGCAAGAGTCTTCCTGCAGTGATGCTCTCCTCCCTGAAGAAATCAGGGTGAAAAGCTCAAGTACTTGTAGCCTGAATGCAACAGTCAGGTTCACACAACCAGCTTCACACTGCAGATGTGGTAGATGAGTAGATTCCATGCAAATCCAAGCACTGCTTGTCCACATTGATAATCTTGGCTGAAGTCACACTTTTGCTCACCAGTTCACTAAATAGCCTGTATATTGCAGGGGAAACTCAAGTAATCAGTCTGTCTTAACTTAGCACTATGAGTTCCTTTATTGTGAGTGAAGAGAAAGGGGCCCAAGGAAATGCAAGGAGAGGTGTTATGTCTTACGGCCATTCAGTCTTCCTCCTTGGGCCAACAATTACTGGCCTGTAATGCCAATTGCTTCCAGAATCTGTTCCCCAGTGGTATTTTAAGGCTTAACCTTTTATAGCAAAAGGTGTTTTTAATGCAGAAGGTCCAGGAAGTTTCCTGAAGTTACTCTGGGAATTAAGCCAAAGAACAGGACAAATCCTGGCAAAAGGCCAGCACTCCCTTTGAGCCACCTGGGTTAGGGCTGTTCTCAGGCAAACGCTCTTAGTAAAGGTTTTCTCCTCAAATGGTGCTTTGCCTTCATGTAGCTATTTCAGGCTATGGTCAAAGCTAAATTGGAAAGTTATGCTCTGAGAAGCTTGGCTCCACTCTAATTATATATTTAGTTAAACCATTATTGGAATGTTAGAAATATGTTTCAAAGTGGAACAACAGCCTGCACTATATGTGCAGTTTTGTAGTTCTTACCTCAGACAATGTTTACTTCTGTGAGCACATGAAATACTTCTGAAGCCCAGAGGAAGCTTCTCCCAGCCAAACCCAGCAAAAAGTGACGTTCTTTACCCTAAATTTTTGCTGAAGGAGTTCAACAATTTGGCTGCCAGTGGGCATAATGATTTAGGTCACTGCAACACAGGTGACTGAGCAACCCATTTATGGTGACTTTTCCCATTAATATGCCACAAGGTTTGAAAACGGGTAGAAAAATATCCCTGTGAATTGGAGGATGGCTTAATGAGTTTCTCTCTGTACAACAGTAAGTCTGCCTGAGTTTTGCACAGTTTTTATCCTGATGACTGCAGCTGGATGGAAATAGAAAACAAAAGAAGATTCAGTCTTTTTGTCTTGAAAGTGGATTTTTTAGTAGACTCTACTCCAGCTACCATGATGCTATGGTTTCTGGTTTTCTGTAAAATAGATATAAACTCTCTGTTACAGGCTAATGGGAACCAGATGTTGTCCAGGAAAAAATTCCAGGTGCACACAGCCTGCAACACTGGGCTTCCTGCTGCTGTGCCAGGGGTGCCACGTCTGCATGGAGCAGGGCACCCTCAGTGCCCAGGGCGGGAAAGAAAAGGGTTCTATGTTACCTTATCTTTTACTGATTTGGGAATTTTTGAGACCAGGCACCTGCACACTTTGATCAAAGATGTTTTACTTCACGTACATGAGAGCATTTTCAGAGCAGACAGCAGGGTCACAGCTGGGAGCATCACACACTGGCTCAGATTCTGACCTTGTAACTGCAGATTTCCTGGGCCCTCCATTCCCTCCATCAACCTCCACAGCTGAATGGGGTTCAGCTGGGAAACCGAAAGGCTTTACTTCCATTAAATGCAACTGTGACTTTGCACGCAACTAACATTTTGGTTAAAAACAAAAATTAACAGATTTTAGCACACTCTTTGGCTAAAGGTCCCTGATGGATGGAAGCTACTGTGACCATTGTAAGGAAATGCAGGGTTTTTTTCTCTCTAGCAAACTACAGTCAGACTCCTTGCAGTTCACCAGGTGAACCTGTCTCCTTGTGAGGACAGGGTAGAGGCTACTTCAAATATACAAATGCTTTTTTTCCTGGTGAAGCCAGGTCAGTATTTAATTGACCTGGGCAAACATTTTTTATTAGCAAAATATGATATGTTTCTTTTCTATGCACCTACCCATTTGCTGATGGTAGACTAAAAATGCCTCAGTGTATTTAGGTGTATTGTCCCTTACTGAGACATCCTGCCCAGCATGTGCTGCTGGTGTGTGCTCTGTACTGATAGTGCATGCTGTTTTGCAGCACCCTCTGACAGCTCTCACACAGGAACCCTGAAAAAGGTGGGAGGTTCTCTTTATGAGACTACCTCTGGAGCAGAATGAAACCATAGCAATGTATATCTATTTCTTTTCTTACTTTTGTAATAAGTAGCAGGACATCCGCACAGCAGAACCTTGCTTTATTTCTGTAACTCAATGGGGTCTCCATAGATTGGCACTGAAATTGATTAGCCACTGTAATCTGGCATCATAATGGCATCACCAGGAGGTCCTTCTGTGCGTATGCAAGGTCCATTACCCAAACACCCACCTCCTTCTGCTATGGCGGTTCTACCTAATAATGACTTTTTAATGAGTTTTTCCAGAGCTAAGGGTTTTTCTTTTAAATCCAACATTTAAAGAAGTTTTTTATCGCATAATCAGACAGTCTCCTCTGACTGTTAGACTGTTTGTAGTATTACAGTACCTAATTGTGAATCTCAGTAGCAGAGAATAAGTGCTTTACCTTACCTGGCTGTAGAGCTTAGAAGCCCCACAGAAGACAAAGGCAGCGGTGTGCAAGGGAGAGCTCAAAAAGTAAGGGAATACCCTGCCCAGTGCAGAGAGCTTCACCTCTGTAGCAGACAGAACCCTGGCAGATGAGGGCAGGCAGACAACACAGGTCTCTGTGCAGTCACCCAGCCCGCGGCTCTGAGTGCAGCATCGAGGCCAGGGTGCCCGGGCAGACATCTCCATTACACAGGAGGATTTTGAGCGGATGAACTACCAGACTGTCCTAAGCTGTCACCAGTTGCCACTATCTTGTTTTATAACTTACTTAATTTCCTTTTTTTTCCCCCTCAAAATTGCTTTTCTTCCCCTTTAGAGTGAGGATTAGTGAGTTGCCCACTTTTTCCTTTGTGAATGTGATTTTAATCACAACCCTTTTTATATGAATGACAAATGCTTCTGCAGAGAGAGAGAATTGGTTTTAAATCCTTGGTTCGTACAACATTCTGTGCTAAATGAATCTTTGCCAGTTTTTCTTCAACTCATCTGTCCCACCCAAATCCCTCTGCTCAGAGGGAGACCTCAGGTCCCAATTTAGGTACTGTTTTCAGACATTGCAGACTATGGGTGCCTTGCTGTGCTAGCCCAGATTTGCTTTGAGAGGTTGAGCAGCCAGGATGAAGCTCTGTCTGTTGGTGGGACAGACAAATGCTTGGAAACAACATCTTCCTATGGGCCCCTGAGAGGGTAAAGGGGCTCTCTTAGCCATATCCTGGCCATCTGGCTTGGGGCAGCCCTGTCTGTGCTGATGGGTGCAGGGCACCTGCTGACAGCACTCCTGTTCACCTCCACCTCTCAGGCCCATTGCAAGGTCCTCAGGTGAGCATGCAGCAAACCTTTCAGCTCCAGTCCCAGGCATTCCTATATGCATCAGAAGCATTGCCTTCCTGGGTTTAATTTTTTGTCTTTCCTATGTCTGATTTGTTTCTTTGACACAAAGCTTTGTGGCTGGCTCAGCACACAAAACATTCAGGGTCTCGCTGGGAATTTGCTGGTCCAGTTATTTTATCTGCTGTTGAATCTGCATCTGCTGCTTCCTTTGCTCAGCAGCCCCACCTTGGCTGCTCTCTGCCCGGGTTAAACAGGAACTCTGCCACCTCCAGCCCTGTGCAACAGCATTTGAAACCCTCTCTGAGCAGAGATTAACATTCATTTGCTTGATGTGATGATTCATAGCTCTGACAGGCTCTTTGCACAGCCACAGCACTCTGGCCTGGAGCATGTATGACACAACCTTTACAGATCTCAGAGAGTTTCTCCCCCAGAGAGCCATGCAGCACAGCACTCTCATACATCCCTGCTCTCTGCATGAGGCTGTTGCAGGCTCAGCACTGAGTATTTGCAACATAGGGTGGCTCTGTGGTGATGCTTTTGCAGTGGCTGCTCCCTTCTGATGGAGTGGCTTCTCTTTGTGCACAGGGATGGCTGTGCTTCTTTCGTTCTGGTCTTTGTTTACTCTCATGACACAGTGATATTCTCAAAAGAGGCTGGATCTGTGTCCCTCTACCGGCTTCCCCCAGGCACTGTGGGCACTGGGCTGTGGGGGGACAGGGATGTCTGCTGGGAACACTTGAAGGCTGAGCTGGAGAAGGCATCCAGACAGTGCCTTTTTTGTCCATTGGCTGGGCCATTGGGCATAAGCTCCCAAATTTTTTTTTTTTTCACACAGGGAAAAAAGCTTCAGTGGGGTAAATGGTGAGAGCAGGAAAGTTTTCTGGTAGCAGACAAAATGCTGTGGAGTTCAGCTGAGAAGATCAGAGTTTGGAGTTAAGGTGCCACATTTCCCTTCAGGCAGCAGGATCTCCTTGGGGCAGTGTCTGTCCAATATCTCAGCATGAGTTTGGCCCTTTACATTTATGGCTGAAGTGCAACTTTCCCTGGTGTTTCAGTACTGGTCTTATTTTGTTTACTATGGCCAAATTGAACCACTCTTTATAAACTAAATTCCCATTCTCAATAAATACACAAAGATAAGAGATTTGCTTTGGCCATCATGTCTGAAAGCTCTCACAGCTCAGCTCAGTAAAATGAGGATTGTTTGGGCTAGAACTGCCCAAAATGTGCTTTTCCAGCTCAATTGAAGAGAATACTTCTAATAAAGCCTTTCTTTTGTCTTGACATCTGCTCAGCTCCCAGCTTTAATCATGCGAGAACAGGAGTTCTCATGAAAGAAAAGTACAAAAAAAAAGAGCAGAACTTCATTTTTAAACCAATCTTCATACAGGTTTTGGCAATGAACAGCCAGCTGGTCCCCTTGGCAGGGAGGACAGTTTTAGTGCAGTGAGTCCATCAAGTGATGGTGGCTTTTCAGGCTGCATCGAGTCAACTGTGTGTCATCTGGGGTTGTCCTCACTGCAGGAACAGGATAACAGGCTGCATAGCTGTTAATCCCTGTCTTTTCACATCCCTCTGTTCCTTGACCCTTTTCTCCTTCCAGCTGTGTGCAAAAGGGTGTTTTCTGTGCTGACCCCCTGCGCAAAAGCTCTTTTCTCCCATTTGCCCCCCTGTTGTCCAGTCACTGGCTGCCAGTGCCTTCACCCACTTGTTTCCTCCCCACAGTACTCTCCACACCCCACTGCCCCTCTTGGCTCCCCCTGCAGCCTCTGTGCTCCCTGGGGAATGTGGCTGAGTATGTCATGGTTTTGAGGAGAATCATTTCAGGACAGGAATGTATGTGAATGTGAATGGATCTGCACTGGAATCATCTGCAGCAATGACAGCACCTTTTGTTTCTCCCATGTGCACATTAACTTTATCAGCCATTAGACCTTGAAATTGCATTCTACCCTTAAATACACTATTGGGAAATGAATTCAACTGGGTAAACTGCAGCTCTTCTAATGTATATAGGCTCAGGACAGCTGGTGTTTAAATTTCGTTTTAGCATACACATTCTTATGGGCCACAAAGCGTGTGTGTGCAGTTCAGAAAAAAAAAATGGACTCTGCTGAAAGGAGATCACTTGCAAATATTGAGCAAGTGCATATGAATTTTGGAGTGTAATTAGGATGATGAAGTTGGTGTTTACTCAAGGAAGTTCATTTGGCAAACGTGCATTTGAGAGATGTCTGTAGGAATTGTATTGAAAGACCTGGGTTACGTCTGCCTTCTGAAACAAATCCTCTGCTCCATCCATCCTGATGAACAACCCTGAGGTCCAGAACTCCTTACAGTACAAAGTAATTAATTTTTTAATATTAGCTTCCTGGGTGCATATATTCACCCTTTTAACCCATGCCACAAGCGTGTAGTAAAATCTACCAAGACCATCTTCAAAGAAGATAAATCTGAAAGATTTGGCATGTCAAAATGTCACACATAAAAAGCATGAAAGAAATAAGGGGACACAGCTTAAACGGCAGAGAGGACAGCATCTTTTCCCCAAAAGTGCAAGGTTTTCCTTCTCACCCATGTCCTCCCTTTTAAAACACTGATGTAATTCAGCATTAGAGAATTAGAAATATGGTTGCACATTGGCCTTTATGACCATACAGATAATAACTTACAGTCTCATGCTGAGCAGATCTTACATTCACACCCTCCTGCTGTGCCTGTTACACAAAGTGAGGAACTTTGATTCTAAATAATTTGATTAGTAAAAATCAGGGCAAATTTTAAGAAACTCATTAAAAGAGTCTAAACAGATTTTTATATTAGGTAATATGTATGTAACTGAAGTCAGGTTTGTATCTGACTAAATATAAAAGGTGTGAATATTAGAAAAAAAGTCAGATATTAATATGTTGGTTTCTGGGCTGGGTCTGTGGAAAACACTGTAAGTGTTTTTGGATATCAATGAAGTATACTGCAGCAGGGAACATAACACATTAATGCTGATTAAATGCTCATAAAAGCTCATTAAACAGCAGTAGAAACTACTGTGCTGAGTAGTACAAACAGAGTATGTGTATGTATTTATAAAATCTCTGGAATGTTTTCTTGAATACTGTTTCTGATCTCAAGAAAAAAACACGACTTAAAAAAGATTCAAGAAAGAATAACATAATTAGAGATTTAGTGAGACTAATATTTACGAAAGAGGATACAAAACCAGGGAATGGTTATCCTGTGGAGAAAGACAATGCAGTGAGAACTTGATTGATTATGATGAGTATAGCAGAGATCAATCGGTCCTTTTAACTGTATTTTTAAAATTAAGGAACAAAATGATGCTTACTTGAAAAGACAGTAAAATTGTAAGCAATAAAAAGACTCCCACAGGAAGTTTGTAGTAGACAGTGCTGGAAGAGGTCATCTGAGCAGGTATCAGGGCAGGATTTGAACAAAATGTGCATCACACAGAAAGAACAGGTGATGTGTTCTCAGGCTGCACCATGGGGACACTCACTCTCACAAAAATGGGTGCAGAAATAAGCAAAGAGGAGTGAAAACTAATCCTGGAATGGCCTTTGAGGCCTGTCATGTCCATGGCATCATAGATTGAAAAAAATAAGTGTAAATACATTCCAGGATGGGAGGCCAGAAGAAATATTGTGGTCATAGAACCAGATTTGCTGAAAGTTAATTCCTCCACTCCACATCCACATCCACACAGAATACATGAGGTGCACACTGATTATTATGTTGATGTGTATTCATAGTCTGCTTGTAATATGCCCTCCTTTCATGTCACATAAAATCTCTGCTCATCTTCGGTATCTATGTCTTGGCTTACACTGCCACTAATTTAACAGACTATCTGTGATGTAATTACTCTAATTAATGACCCTAAGAGAAAGTCAAAACTTTTTCATAAAGTTATTTTTGGAATGTTGTGTTGTTGTTATTGTAGCAAATTTCTTAATTATCAGGCTACATGCTACCATAAACAAGGCTCTGCTTGTAATATATAATTAACTAAAACAACACTTTATTTAGCTGTGCTTTTCAGACCCATATTGCATTTTTAAACACTCCTTCAGCAGGATGGTGTTATCTTTCCGTTTTTCAGTTGACAATTGGCAGTGTCAATTCCCCTTAGTCCTTGTCTCCAGTGGCTGCCAGTGCTCTCCTTTTCACTGCTTTATCTGAGGGCACAATTAAACCTCGTATCCACCTGTGGCCCTAGGTTTGTCCCCACCCAGACACTGGAAGATACCATCACTGCAGCTCTTTCTGGCAAAACTTGAAGCTATGTTTCTTCCTATTTTATCCTGGTTCCTGCTTCTGCCCTTGACTTACTCCAGCACCTGGTCCAGTGTGAGCTTCTTGTCTTGTCTACCTGCAATGTCTGATCATGCTCTTGACCTGTCCTCTGCTCTCGTGTACTTGCAGTTTCTCTTGTCCATGCTCAGCCTGGGCTTCCTGGCCATACCTGGATTGAGTGCAGCTTTTGCAGTGAGTTTGGTTATGCCACTGTAGTGCAGTATCCCAGATCTCAGGCATGAGCCCAGCCTCACTGTAAGGACTGAAACAACCTGGTAGAACACTAAGCATCCACAGCAGGCCGGGGATCTCAGCCTAGTATGTGTTTCCCCAGCAGCATTTGGCAGCTCCAGATTGTGATCCCTCCCAGCTCTCAGCTCCCCCTCCTATGGAGATGATGATGCAGAGGTTTCATGCAGTGGAGCTTTGGGGTATTTCCAGATCTCAGTCTCCCCATCCCCTGGTACCTGTCTTCAGTGAGGACCTCTGCAGTCTCTAGTGGGACAGTGCCTGCTCCTACTTTCATCTCTCAAATGTCCTCCGAAGATGAGCACTGGATTAACTAATGGCACCTTGGGCTAGCTGCTGAGACGTGGCAGCCTCATTAAAGAGGGGTCATTTATACCCATCCAGAAGATGTGCTGCTGTTTGCAGCAGTTTTAAAATGCTGGTGTTATTCTGTCAGTGAGGAAAGAGAAGAAAGTACCCATCGTTACAGCTACACCTGTGGAACGTACCAATATTGCATCTGCTGTTCCATTGTTAGGCTGATTAATTCTGTACAAAAAAGCTTGTGGAAAGCAGAGATTCACATTCTTCACAGAGATCTATGCACAAAAATCAAGATATTTAGCAATCCCTCTCTCATCAACTAATCCTTAAGTCATACCAGGTCTAGGAGCCCTTTGACAGCTGTAATTGTGTTCTTTGAAGGTAAGGAAGATAGTTGTGTGGGCTGAATGGCTTGTTCCAAAAAGTCTCTTTGTCAGAAGGCAATTAGTTAAGCTATTTAGATGTCTAATGCTTAGATATCTTATTCCTATTGAGATTGATGCAAACTGAGTTCTTAACTAGCTTATTATGTCAATTGTTTTCCAGAGGTTTGAGGAAAAGAAATAAAAAAAATACATACCCTCCCTTTTGCTTTTTTTCTGAAACCTACTCAAATCCTACTTACTAACAAAAACATTTAATTTTCAAGTGATAAAAACCAGAAAAATTTCCAAAACAGAAAATTATCTGCAAAGATGTTCTTGCGTGAGAACTCTTTTTTTCTAAGGTAGTTTTAATGCCCTTTCCCCCCTGAAAATATGATCCTTTTTGTGCTCATTTCTGAAATTAAAGAAATCCTAAACTGAGAATCCAATGCATGGCGATTTGACAAAGGGGGGAGGGATATGCTAATGCAAAATAAATAGATGTAATTAAATGTATGCACATCTTTGCAGTGAAAAGGAAAGAAAGGAAAAAGTTCTTATACTGGAACAATGCTGGAATTAGTTTTGTAAAATCTTGGCTCTCTAGTTTTTATCCCTTTGGAGCAATAAACCTCAAAAGCAAGTCCAGAATTTGAAAAAGTGAAACAAATCCCCAAGGACACAGGCAGGCAATCTGATAAATCCAATGGGATTTCTTCTGCAGGACCTCCCTTTGCCTCCTACAAACACTGTTCACGGAGATGTCCTCTCTGTGCATGCTGCACTTTCTCCAGCATCATCTGCTCACGTTTCTAAATCGCCTCTGGTCTCTCCATGCTATACCTTCCATAGAACCCAAACTCTGACCAAGCAGGGCAGGAGCCCTAGGGATGCCCTCCAGCCTCCAGGCAAGCACTCAGCACTGGCTGCACCTCAGGCACCCCAGGTATCTCCCTGGCCCTGGACAGCAGCTCCAGCGAGTCCCTTGCCTCCCATGCTCCTGCTGCCTGCCTGGAAATCATACCTAAGTGAAAAGGAGACTGAGAAGGACAGACAATTGGGCTGAAGTCCAGGATACCCATTTGTGGAGCTGTTGCCATATTAACCTCCCTCCAAAGCCACGAGTTTGCTTCCTTTTGCTTTACCCAAAATAATTCATGAGGCTCTTAAAATGTATCCTGCATGTACTAAACAGGGAAGCCCATAGAGCACACCTGAAAGATGGCATGAGAAATAGGATATCTGAGGAGGTGCTAACATTTTTATTGGGTCTTAATGCCAGGGGGAAAATTTTAAAGTTGCTGGAAGACAGAGATTTCTTTTTCCCCAAGTGTGACAACATGCTCCTCTCAGGCACAGCATGGAGGTATGCAGCCCTTGGCTGGTCTGCACACAAAAATGATGCTGAAAATCCTCCAGTGGGACCCTGCAGAGGAAGCTCAGGCAGCAGTTTGGTGTGCTCCTACTGTCCCATGTGCAGCAGCCCATGTGGCACCACCCATGCCTGCTCGGTTGTGCACGACCTCAGTACAAGTGAAGCACCCCAGCAGAGGTACTGCAGGCTCCTCATAATTGCCTGCAGAATGGCTGCCTTCTGGGAATTCTTGTTTTACTTGTTTTAAAAAAACAAGCCCTCCACCAAACCACATCTCTGGAGAGTCTGGCATGCTGTCAATCCTGAAATGTCTGCAGGCTTTTAGTCCTGTCTGAGATTGTGTGTGTGTAGATCCTTATTCTGTATTTCAAGTTTACAAGCATGCACATGCCTCTCTCTTGACATGTAAATTAGTCACACCAGTTCTCCTCCCATGTAGAAGCACAAGTACTCAGAGTTAACAGTTCTATCTGCAAAAAACAGGTTTCAGAGTATTACATACAATATACAGGCACATGTAGGCATACATTCACATACAGTGAACAATCTATTGCATGTCATCATCTGTAACTAACCCATATTTTCCAAGAGAGACATCTGACCTGCACATGACATAATCCTCAATGCATACTTGGTACAGCAAGCCCAACAGATATAGTTATCTTGAGGCTCAGTAGTAAAAAGCTTGAAGTACAACAAAACTGCTGTCAGCTCAGCAAGTGGAACATGCTCTGTGTAGCATATGCCTGCTTCTGCCATGCCCTTGGTCAGGCACTGACACAGCTGTCACTAATTCTGCACCTTGTACATTAACAAATCAAACACCGACCTTCCAGCTGCTAAGGAGAATGAAATACTACACTTTGAAGGAAAACTCAGAGCCTTCTGAGGGCAGAACACATGAAGGCAAATAGTTCCAAGGACAGTACAAAGAATTTCTTTTTCCCCCTTCTGGTTACAGTAGCCCCAGTAATCTTGCTTGTTAAAAAGATTATTTCTTCTGATACGCAGTTAATGGTCCTCTGCTTGGCATGCTCTTGCACTGCCTTGTGATTTATGAACCGTTTCCATTTTAGGCAATGAAATTTTGACATGTGACATGGGATATATGGAACTGCTCTCAACTGCCCTTGGGGCTAATTCTAAGCAAATCAGTCTGGCTGTTGCCAAAAGCTTCAAATGGGTGCATCCTTTCCTTGGCAATCCCTTTTATGCTCTGTGATCTCTTTATGGGCATTAGCTGCTTGGGATGCATAAACTTGAGTTTATTATTTTCAGTAGCAACTGATATTTTCAAAGAAGAAGGAGATGCTAAGAAGGAGATAATTACTTCTGAAGTAGTGGTATGAGTGACTGACATGCAAATCAGCCCTTAATATGGTTCATCTGCCTCTCTGAAGATACCTCCAGCATCAGGAAGACCCCAGGGGACACACAGCTACTGCATCTGCCCCCACAGCCTGGGGACTGGCATTTTGGCATTCATTCCAAGGTGGCAGCCCTCAGCACTGCTGGAACAGCCCCCGGGGTTGGCAACGTAATTTATGGCAACCATCAAGTTTCCTCATTTGCAGCTAAGATATGGCCAGCACTGCTCTGCAGCAGCAGGGAGTGGCACAGGGGGACATGTGCCTCTTCACCTCCTGTCACTCACCATCTGTGCCCCTGGGGTCTGCCGTGCTGCCCACAGGGTCAGGAGAGGGTGTAGCCAGTGTAAGACTTCAGAAATAGCATAATACGCTCTGACGAATCAGAGAATGGTACAGCTTTACCTCATCCACCAAGACACCTCCATCCTTCAGAAAGGCAGCTCATTTCACTACTGCCTTTTGAAGCTGGGTAGCTTCTTGAGCATGGTTGGTGACCCTGGGATGCACCGATCATGGAGGATTTACACAGCTGACCTGATTTTCCAAATTAGTGAAAATTAACATTCGTATCCAAAGCAGTGGCAGCTTATGGATGTGAGATCACTTTTTTACCCACAGAGATACAGAAATCACTCTTCTGCCTTTGACTGGAGGTTTCTCTGAACACCTGGAACTTTTTGAGAATCTGATAAAGGATTTGCAAACTGTTAAATTCAGTTAGTGCCAGCAGAGAGCTCTCCTCAAACACATTTTTTGCCTGTCTCAATGTACAATCCAGATTTGGTATGTCATGTGTGAAATAGTCTGAGCTGTTGATGAACTTAATAAATGTAAGATTTTCTCATTGCATTTCTTAAAGCATATATTTCATAATTGGTGTTGTTATTACAGAGTATTCCAACAGTTCCACTTTTCAGTAGGGACAACATTAAAACCAAGGAACTCAGAGAAATCATATTGTCCTGGGCTCCTGGTACTTGAAGATTTTCAGAAGTCATGCAGAAGTAGATGCCTTAAGAAAGTGTGCAGACAAAGATTTTGCATGGGAATACCAGCATAGAACAGATGATGGGTGAAAATTTCTTTCTGACAGTAAGGCTCCTTGTTCACAGGGTTTTCCCCAGATAATTAGAGGCTTGTTTTTGTTTTAACTTCAAAGAACTTTATAAACGGGACAGGAGCTCAGGAGACCTGGAAACTTTCATATACATTCGTTTCACGATCTATAATCATATGTATCTGCTCCAAATGAGAAGCTAGCAATTCTGTGAGTAAAACAAGATGAGTTTTGAACAGTAAATCAGGTCTTCAGTAGTCACTGGGTGTGACACTTTGTACAGTATTTCAAAGCATAACTCAAAGAGATGTGGAGGCAGTTTTCCATTTTAGTGTGTTTTCCTAAATTTGGTGCCATTTAAAACCTAGTCCCTGTCCCAGAACCCTCTGAGAAAGGGCAGAGGAAGAGAATCAGTGAGTGAAACTGCAGCACTGCTGTACACTAGCTCTGGTGGGACTCACTGGACCCCATGCATCAGAGGCAAGACACCCTCAGAGGGACTTTTGTAAACAAGAAGCCTCAACGAAGACTTGTCTTACCATGACAGCGTTTGCATAGCCTCTGTCTTGGAGAGCTTAGGCTGTCATTTAAAAAAATCTTACCATGCTCATTTTCTTGTTTGGGGTCTGTTGCTGAGTGAACTCAGCAAGGAAAATGAGGTGAATAAATTATGCTTCATTAATAACAGATGATCCCCATTATCTGTAGAAAATAATAGGACAGAGTTGTTTAGCTGATGCAGTAGGTGCAGTTTAAATCACTCCTATAAGCAGTAAGGTTTAGAAAAGTGCAAGTAGTGCAAATTATTCTACATTTTAATAGTGTATCTTTTTGTGTAATTGGAAACTCGCAGGCAAAGAGCACAGCAGAAACCAAATTTCTGCAGGGTGAGCAGTAATGAAACAAAACCAATTTCTTCTGTGCTCACGATATAAAAATTACCAAAATGATATTTCCCAGTCTACCAGAACTTGTGAGAAATGAAAAAGTGGGGGAGGAAAATTATCTACCTTTGAAAGAAAAAGAAACAAATAGAGAAATAGCCTCATGCTGTGGTAGAACCTGGTTTTGCATTGAGAAAGAGGTAAATTTCCTTTCGACTTTTACAGGAGCCAAACCTTAGCTCTTGTCACAGCTGCCTGTGCTGGGCCTAAGTCAATATGTCTTAGCCACATAGCTTTAGCTCATGCTCAGATTAATATCCTGCTTGAGAGCAGCTAGATTTGGAATTTCTTGTAACAGAGAGAGAGACAGACAGACAGACAGCATATGTAACCTTACCCATGTCCCATCATTAAATGAGAAGGGTCCAAATTGCAATGAAGCAGTAAAGCCTTCATCTTGGACCTTCGCAGAGCCCCAGACCCCAGCCACTCTCCCTCCTGTTTTAAGAGTATAGACGGCAGCCTTGACAATCTAGACTTCCAAACCACATTGGATTTATGTTTAACAGGCAGTAAATTCATAATTACATCATGAGCACACGGAGCTAGGAAAAGCTGAGAAAGATGCAGCTCAGTCTGAGAGAGCCAGTCTGTTTGACAAGGGTGATGTGTGTCAGTAACTCACCTGTTGGTGCTGGAGAATGAACCTACCCTCTGGATAAGGATTGGCAGAGAAGTTGTAGATTCTTCCCCCATACATTGTTTATGAATATGGATTCACAGAAAACGCTGCATATAACATTGGAAAACATGGGTAAGATAACATGTGAGAAGAAAATAGTTGACAATGGAGTGTCTGGAGGGGAAAGGATTTGGTAAGAGTAAAGAAGGGGAAAATAAAGGCCAAAATTGATGCAGTACAGTTGTCATAGTGAAGGGGTTTTAGGTTTCTGAAATATTAATAGAAACCATTTTCATAATAGTTTTTTACATTTATCAAATAGATGAATAAAAGCAGTGACCAACAAACACACCAACAAACATTGATAAAGTAAATGGTTAAGGAGAACTTTTACAAATATATTTTTCCATATATTTACTTGAATAACTAGAGATATAGCAGCCAAACTTAGTGACAAGGCACAGAAATAGCATTGTGTGATTTTGTTCTCTCTCCCTGTAATTAGACAAACACTACCATTCTAAGCCTAGCTTGGTTTCCTGAAAACTGCATTGTTATTTTCACAACATGATGTGATACCTGGCTTTTACCAAAGTGTCTTTTTCCTCTGGAAGGACTATACTGATGAGATACAATTCTTTTGCCTCTTTACAATCAACAGGTTTGAATTTTTACAGGGTGTGTTTTCTAAATCCCTGATTCTACAAATCGAGTTAGACTAATGTAATCAAATAGTAATCCAATAGCTATCAATACAGAAACATTGTGTATTTCTTACCACTTCTTAACTAATGTCTTTTTTTCACTGCTCATGACTAATTGTTGTTGTGTCAAAAGCAGTAGACAGGAAAATTGGTGTTTCTTCCAAACATATCATTACAGTCACTAAAGTAATGAGAAATACATCAGATATTTTTAGGTCATCATTTTTTTGTCAGGGAAAATAGCAACCTTTTTGAATAAATTGAAAATCATTATTGCTTCCGCTGGGATTCACACTGAATGCAATAATTATGGTGAATTCATTTGGTACTGACAAAGTTACAACCAAGTAATTTCCTCCATGATATATTGCAGGGGGCCAAGCTGTCTCTGGGCCAGAAATTTCCTTTTGTCTCTGCCAAGCAGTCTGTGTCCTGATGGGGTGCCAGAGGGAGAACAAACTTGGTGAAGAGGGTGCAAATCTGAGTCCCCAGCAATCATCTGGGATTGCCCTCCTAACTCCTGCACCCACGTGCCCCATGTAGGAGAACAATGGCCAGCCTGGGGCTGGGGAAGAGGCTGGGAGCAGCCCTTGCCCTGCTGCAAGGCTTTGGGGCATCTCTGGGAGCAGTACTGCACACATAGGAGCACTCAGGGGTTCCCTTTGCAAAGCAACTTCGTCTACAGATACATCCTCAGGAAACTGATCCGCATTAACTAGAGGTAAGTGTGTAAAACACCTCATTAAACCACAGCAGGCTGCAATATACTGATGTTCACTAGGCTTCCAACAAACCAAAGTAAAGCTATCTTGCCTTCAGCCAGGAGAAAGTGCAGTCAGAGAAATGTGGATATCAAGCACAGTGTTTGATTTCTCCTTCACATTCCTCAGCCACGATGTCAGCTTCAGGCTCTCCTTCCCTGACATGTCCTGGTGACAAGCTGCCATCACTGTTTGTGGGGCTGAGCAATGAGTACTACCAGGGAACTGCTCTAGGTAGAAAACAAAGCCTTCCCTCTTTTCATGCAAGCTACCTTTATTGTGACTCCATTATCTGATACAATTTTACATGGGGCCCTACAACCATCTGGGGAGGCACACCTGAGAAGATGATGGGGAGCAGGAGTGGGAGGCTGAATTCTGATAGAAACATTTGAGCCAGTATTAGCATGGGAATAAAACTGTGGCATGTGTAGTTCCCTTGTCTGTTAGCATCTCCTCCCTCAGAGTGTCCTTGTGATCCTCTGTGCTTTGAAGATGCCAAAATGCTCAGATATTGTCCTAGTGCAGACACCAGACCTAACTTAAGAAGTGAGAAACCTCCACAGAAGCAATATCTTGGATACCTTCTCATAGCTATGGCTCACAGAACCACCAGAAAATACTGCCTTTTGTTTTTTAAACATTGAAACTCAAGAGAATGGGAGGGCAGGTCCCTTCCTAACACCACTTCCACCTTCCTTGGTTGTTAAGAGCACAAACACATCTGATTTGCCAGGAATAGTGATACCACTGCAATCACTTCCCTACCTGAGCCCCTCTCATCACTGTTTTTTGATTTGTGCTGAAATCTGTGTTTGGTACAGTTTTCCATAAATGCAGTTCTGCTCCACACAACACTCCCAAGAGACTACTGTGTGAAACAGGTGGGAGTGAGGAATGTTTGCAAATGCAGCAGAATGTTCCAAACTAGGAATATTTAAATTTATATATAATTTCCAAAGACAGTTACAGGAGACCCAACATTTTCTGTTATTCTCCATTAATGAAATTATTTTTTTAGCTTTTTACTGATAATTTTTACATTCTAAACTAGAAACTGCTTGTCTGAACCAGAGCAATAACAAAGTGCGCTTTTTGTCTGTTTGGCTTTTTTTAAGTAGAAAGCATTAAAAATATAAATCAATTTGGCTCATCATTTATTTAGAATAAATATCTTGGCATTGACTGCCAGCAATCCTCAGATGTTTTAAAATACATATCACAACCTTATATTTTATTACTTTCCAAGCTTAGTGGGCTGAATTGAGGTTAACAAGTATTGTTAAACTTTGTCCATTAACTAATAGGCAACTCTGCAACAAAAGAAAAAGCTGAAAGACATTAAAAAAATCCTGCAAGGTTTCTGTGAAAAAAAAAAAAAAAAGAAATAAAGAAAAAGAAGAGACAAAAAAGAACCAACTGAGATGTAATAAAGAGGACAATGTCTCCAGAGTCAACTCACCTAAAAATCAACATACCTAAGCCGTTCTATAGATGCAAACCACAAGGATGAATATATCATCCTGTTCCTCAAATGTATCAGGATCAAAACTCAGTGCTATTTTTCTGAAGGTGCTGAGTTTCTAAATGAGATGGTCATAACCAAAGTATCTATGCTTACTTACTTTTTTTAGATCAAAGATTTATCTCACAGAGTGGTTCCCATTGCAGGATAGGAGAGTGATCAGAAAATGAGGATGGATTTTGCTACAGTAGGCAGATTTAAACAGAGCTACTGATTCAGCTTAATTTAGCAGAAAGGTAATTAATGTTTTAAATAATGGAATATATTGAAAATTGATTAACGGTCACTTCCATGAAGCCCTTTCTCTTTTATCTCAGTTCAGTATTTGGAAGCTCAGGACTCAATTTTTCTTTCTCTTCCATCAAAGATCCATATTAAAAATTTCCTTTTGTGGTCACCAAATGGTTGCATTTTGCAAACTCATCTTCTCTGCTACATTGGAGACCAGAGGAGCCCTCCCATCATCAGATCCAGCATTCTTCAGTCAGCATTGAGCCCTGGGAGCTCTGTTGACTTGTTTCTGTGGGCAGACTGGGATTCTGCAGATACAGTATCTGGATATGGCAGAACACTTGGAAAGGCGACCTTGCAACTTTTTCTTTTGCTTTGGTTTTATAAAAAACCATCTGTGTTTTTAAATATATGTATAGGTCAGAAAAGTAAGTCTGTCTGCATGAGCCAGCATTCAGATCCCAGAAGCATTGCTAAAGGATCAGCATCATTCTACAAGAGGCAGATGTCAGCTCAGATACCTTTAAATATGTGAATAATCTCTAATTCAACATTCCTTTGATGCACTAAATCCTGGCAACTAATTGGGAAAGACCTCTGTGCAATGCTTGGAAGTGTTTCAAGACTTCCAGGAGTGAAACCTAAGGAGACTTAGACTTTTAAATGATGTTGTAGCTTCTGAAGATGTCACAGTCATAATGGCAAACAGCAATACAAAATTAGTGGAAAAGATAGTTTCACATGACTTTCTGTGGTGTACAAAGACTGTCCTCAGAGCCTTGCAGCTGCACACCACCAATTCTTGCCATTTGCTGAACCTGTCATTCAGATATGGGTCTGTGCTGTTCCAGTGGTGATCAGGTTTTTGGTCTTCTGTCCACAGGTACATATGGATTAAAAGACAACCATGGAATGCAAATCTATTGCCAACAGGCCGAAATCCACTGCACAATATTGGCATCTCAGCTGGAGGACGTCAGCCTATACTTTGGTACCTACAATCAAATGTCTTCATAGCTTCACAAAGGCATAGTATTAGAGAACACCTGGATGAAACCTTGGCACTGCTAAAGTCAACAAGAGCATTGACTGTGGTTTTCTAGGTCTTTATCTGCAATACTGCTTCATTTTTCGAAGGTCAGCTGAAAGGGCTGGGTAGTTTTATGCTCACATGGTAACATGAAAAGAATGACAAGACTGAAAAGCTTAATGCTAGTTAATTTAGGGGCATTATTAAGGCTTAGTAAAAGTCAGTATTTAGAGATACAAGTGGATGAATTGATTTCTTGAAAATGGTAGAATTACTGTAGTATCAGAATAAATGTATTTTATAATAGTTTTTCAGAAAATGTCTGTTCTGGGACAGAAAGAATATTTATATTTTTTACTTAAGCTCTCACATATTTTATATTAGAATACTGCTCTCCACATTAATTTTCTTGCAATTACATTTAGCAGTTTCTCTTTTCTTGTATCATTCAAAAGAAACCCTGCCAATATTCTTCATACTTTCGCTGGACATAAGGACACACTTCTGCTGTCTGTGGTTGAGTAAATATCTTTTTTAATGCCCCTAACTTGGTGACTGGTGTCCTGTTATACAAAAGGATTGTGAGCTAAGATTTATCATCCCAGGCATTGTCTTTGCAGAGCAAATGGAAATGACTGTTTCCTGACATTCAGGAGGGACTGCAGAGATATATATGCATGTATGACCTACTTTTGTATGCACAACCTGCATTTAAGGAGAGGAGACATACAAGTTGCCAGCTCTGGTGAAGCTGTGGAAAGGGAACAGCCAGAGTCAGACTGAAAGTCCTGAGTCCTCAGACTATGTAACAACTAGAATATAACCTGCCCCATAGCCATGGACTGTATTTCTCTGGATAGATGTAACAATTTGAAATAATTGCATAAAGTGTATAAAGACTATGCTCACATTGGGTTAAACACAGACAAATGGAGACTCACTTTGTTGTGAGGGCTCTGCGTCTGTGCTATTGGAGGGTACTTCCCTCACAATATTGCACCTTTTGCTGAAATACAGCTCCTGAATTGATTTAGCTGAGTGTTATGTATAAAAAGACACGTGATTTTGGCTTAGCTTTCTAGCTGCAAGAACAGTGTCACCAACCATAATAAAAGAACTGTCTCACCCAGCTTAAAAATGCCATTTTATTTTCTCTCCACTGCTGTTGAGAGCAGAGAGAAAATAAGAAGGCCTGAAGACCGGAAAGGCACAGAGGGAGCAAGAAGAATAAGTCTCTAGAGCTAAATGAGCAGGGTAAATTACACCTTTTCAGTTTATTAAGTACTAATTAAGGCTTGCAAGCCTGGCATTCTTTTACCAGACGTGTAGTGCCAGGAAAGCAGCCACCCATGTGTTCAGAGGTCGATTGCTATCCTGTGATTATACAGAATCCAAGCGTGGCTTTTTCTTTTTTTGGGTATTGCTGCCATTTGAATAATATATCCCCAGCATGCCTGGCTGGGGTGATCCATTATTCACAGGCAGTTATTGTCTAAGAGGGCTGTGACTGCTTCAGGGAGTTAATGTGATGCCCAGGCAGCCTGCCTGTGTGCTGGGAGCCTCCTGAAGGTCTGAGCGACCTCAGGAGCTAGAAAAAAGATTCCCTAGCCAATCCTCAGAAGCAGTGAGAATGAGCTGATCCCTGGTATCTTTAGGCAGGATATTCCTGACTCTGAATGGAGCCATTGCTACTGAATATACTACAAATCTCCATGTAGCTCCAGGTAAAACATACATGCTCCCTGAAGCCCTCCTCTGTGAGGAATGTTTCATTTGCAGAAGGTTTGTTCTGTTTTTTTTCTGCAGAGAGGCAACAAAATACAGAACATTTGCAACATGGCTGCCACCAAGTCTGCTACTGCTATCAAAGCCAGGCAGAGGGTGAAGGGAGGGACCATAAAAGGACAGGGTAGATACAGGGGTGGTTACAGGGAGCATCCTGCAAGCAGGAAAGTGCACAGGAAGGACCTGGTTTGAAAGTTAGTGACAAAGGTTAAGATGAAACAAAGGATCCCCTACTGATACCTAAGGGGAAAGGAAAATTTGTCAGGGGGTGAGGAGGAGTAGAGATAGAGAAGTGGAATAAACACTGGGAGCTGCACGAGGGAGGACAAGCACCCTGTGCTGCAGAAGAGGGAGGAAAGGGAGGTGCTGTTGAGGAGACCAGAAAGGAGAGTACTGTCTGCAGCCGTGCTCTGCCAAGACCAAACAGAAGCATTCTATGAAACCTCAGTTTTGAGATTATGAGAACCCAAACAGGACCTTTGTCTAAGAGTCCAACTTAGATGTCTGGAGCTAGTTGAATCATGCACTGAAGTGTTTTTCTCCCACATTCCAGCCAGAAGCAAACAATAGTAACTGCATCAGACTTTTAGTGGCAGTAAAGCCAATGTGAGATCAAGGGTGGCTAGTTTGGTCATGCACAATATCATCTGCAAGTTTCAAACAAGAAGCTGACTTACTCTTGGCTGTTCTCACATGCCTTTCTTTGTGCAGTCACTTTGTGTTGCTCTACAAAAGCAGCTTAGTCTAAGCTATATTTTACCCATACTCTGTGAATGTTTACAGTAAGCGTCTCCCAGACAGGAAAAGAAGCATGATGGATGTTCCTGCTAAATCCCATACTAGCTAAACCCCAGCTATGTGAACATCTTCAGAATAATCCACTTGACTGAATATAGATAAATAGAAGAAAGGTTAGGCAAGATTAGGTTACTGGTTTTCTTTCAATGTTTTACATGTTTTGCTTTCCCTCCCTTAAGTTACACTAATAAATGCTAAAATTATTTCTTCTTTCATGACCTAAGGCAACTGTAGTATGACAGGTTTTTCAGTTTACTGACAAGACTACTCAAAAAGACCACAAGATGCTTCCCCCCGCCCCCAACCTATTCATTTTTAAGATGTTTTTAAGACTGTTTTTCCTTTCTCACAAAGCTGAAAGCATTTGGGGAAAAAAAATTTGAGGACAAATGAAATTGAGTTTTAGTTTTATGCTTGTGTAGTAATAACAGAAGAATTGTTAGGCTGAAAAGCTTAACAGTTAATTTAGGATAATAATTTAGCCAAAATAGAAGGTAGTATTTAGAGATAAAAGAGGATAGGAGTTTTCTGAGAAGGTGTGTTCTGGGAAAATAAGACTAGGAAATGCAAAACCTCATCATGCACTTCCCTCAACAGTTGAATGACAAAAATACATCTCAGGACATTGCAGACCCCAACGTAACACCTGCATACCCCTATTGTGGCTTCATAATTAACCAAGAATCAGTGGTGGGTATTAGCATAAAACCATTTTTTGGGTTGACTACATGTAAGCTGTTGTGTGTAAAACAGTATTGTGTGGCACTAACAGGAGAGAGTGTAATTTCAGAGCAATCCCTCCCCAGGTGGCATTCCTTAATATTGCAACCACTTTGCTTAATTATGTAAATGCTACTGAGAGTATTAAAGGAAAAAATTGGAATCTCTAATTGTGTGGACCTCCTTGTCTATATTCAGGATGTATTCAACTGTTAAGCTGTGAAACTTTTAAGACCATTTGTTGCAGTAATTACTTTGTGCTAACTGTATTCTGCACACAGGAATTACTGAGTTTTTCTAAATTTGGAAGAGACTCCTCCATTTTTGGCAATCATAGTTTGAACTATAAAATAATTAGTTGATAGGTATGTGTTTTACTGTAATCAGACATTAATTCTACAATGATTTCCACTAAAATGTGTAGAAACAAGACTTCAAATTCTGACTTAAAAATAGAAGAAATGAAATAAACATATAATTTTAATAATTTAAATATATAATTTAAATAATTTAAACATTTAATTTAAATAATTTTTCCATATATTCCCGCCTCAGTTTACAAAAATGCAACCAAATAAATAATGTCAAGGTGACAAATTCCCAATCTTAAATCATTGCAAGGATAGTAATAAGTATATAAAGAACCCCAGACATTTTTAAAGTTGTTTTTGCATCTCACACCTGTGGGGAAGATGGCTTACCTGGAATACAACAATACATAAGCAACATCAATTTAGATTATTTTAACCTGTTCAAGAAGAGGGTTTGATCCAAATTCACCTTCCATCATCACACATGACTGAATGTAAGAAAAAATTACTCATCTGAATGAAAACAGGGAGAAAGTCACTCCATGGGTTTTTTAAAGGCTTCTCTAGTGATGTGTCTGCATTGTTCATATTGTTGTCTAATGTATCAACATGCTGTGGGATACAGAAACAAATTGCATCATCTCTAACAGACCTTTTCAACTGGATGATGATATATTTACCTTATCAATAAGGGATTATTCTGGGATAGTATTTGAATCTCCATTATCACTTTTGCACCTTGCATCAGGAGGAGAAAAAGAAGAGTATGATCACAAGAAAGCCCCAGCAAAGCTGCTGAGGGCAGCAAAAGTGAAGGAGCAAAAGGCTGGAAAAATTTGAGTTAAATTGCAGTGAATCAGTTCCTCAGCAAGAAAGGGGATTAATTACTGTGCACATGTATGCAGTCAGTAATGGCAGATAATTTGTAATGAAGATTAACTGTTTCCTTAATATGTTATGTTTGCTGGCCAGACTCTGCTGTCCCGCTGCCACAGCCTTGTGGGAGGCCTGCCAAACATTCTCTCAGGACCATGTGAAAAAAATGAGGGATTATCCCTTCATGTGCCCTTTGTGATGACTTCCAAATATTTCAGTTTAGACTGTGCTTGTGTCACTGCATCAAGCTAAGATTGCCCCTGAGACTGACTCATACTGTGAAGCTCTCTGTTTCCCCAGGCAGAAAGCTTTCAGATTGGAGAGCTCTGGGAAAATGGAAAGGCTGGCAAAGAACTAAGAAATATAATGTCTAGAGAAGACCGGTATTCATTCTGTAAAGATCAGTTTTCTTTAAGGGGTCAGGGATTTAGTGCAGCTGCCATTCTGGAACACCCGCCTCCACCTCAGCAGGGTCCTGACCTGGGACTACTGGATGATGTGTGGCATCAGGGAGGCAACTTCCAGGCTCACATTTATCACATTTTCAGTTTACTGACAAAACTACTCAAAAAGCCCACAAGACGCCCTCCTCGCCTAAAAATTACTCATCTGCAGTGCTTGGGTTTCTGTGCTTACTTGCATGTATCCTGCACTCACAGCTTTCTTCCAACTCCAGAGAAGCTACTTACCATCTATGGTGATCCTAGAGGAAAGGAAAATCGGGCCATGGGTCTATCCTATGAAAAACATTGTCATTCTGGAGACAGTGGCACCTGCAATGGTGGAAATTGTAATTACAGGACTAGGAGCTGACTTTTGGAAAAATGAAGTCTTCTCAAAGGCGTATCAGAGCCTGGAGCATCGATGAGACAAATTAGCCATGATAGTATTAAACGTACAGCAGCAAGAAAGTTGAAGTTCCACAAGATTAAGCACTTGGAAACGTTTCATTATTATATGAACAGAGTTCCTCACAGTCTGGATGTCTCAGAGATCTCAGATATTTACAGATTCATCCAGGTCTCTGCAGGCAGTAGACTGAAATTCACCCAGATCTTTATTAATTGATGCTTGCAAGCATCACTCTGGTCCTGGCAGCATAATTCCCCAAGAACATTTGGATCCATCACGAAAATGACCAAGAACTACATTCTTGTTTGTAATCCCAGTTATAGGACTAAGTAGTAAATGGTTGTGTAGCCTGAACTATCCCTTTCCATTTGGAGGCAATTCTTGCGGTTAAGGAACAGCTTGGAGGAAGAGGGCTTGAACTCTCTGTTCAGGTGTCAAATCTACATTTCTTCCTGCCACTTACTTGCTTGCAATAAACACTGCATTATTTTTTCACAGAACAAGAGCTGAAATCCTGCTCTTGCACTGAAAATGTAAATACCAAAGAAAAATAAAAAGCAGCAGTGAAGATGGCCTTAGAAGTATGGATTTTCAGAAACACTAGTGTTGCTTTATAGGCCCTTGGTCAGCCAATATTTCCTTGTTTCACTGGACTACAGAAATGTATGAAGAATTACTATATTAATACATGATATCCATAAAAATAGGAATTTTTATGAATGTCATGTATTAATCCCTCTGATCTAGTAGCATGATTGCAGCATATAATTAGCAGCTCTATCAGCAGGAGTCAACATTTGTCAAATTATCATTACATTAAAATATGCTTTACATGCACATCTTGTATATTCATGGAAGCCAAGTTCTTGCATATTTTCAAACAAAAATTCCAGCCTTCCTGTAGAGTGATCCAACTGACTTCTTTAACATGCTCCAAGAGTTAAGGTGATATAGACCACCTGGTTAAGGTTATAAAAGCATCTGGCCCTAAGCATTCTGCAGTGCTCTTGGTTTCCTAGATAAGGTGGAAGAGAGTGAAAGCACATTGATGTAATACTGTTGTAAAGCCCTTCTTAGCCCAAATCATTGCGGGTCCCCTCACAAGGGCTATGACAGAAAATTCTGAGGGTAAGGGGACTAGAACAAGAAAAGAGGCATGTGGCAGTGAAGAGATACGTTATCTATAGTTCTTAGAGTTTATTCAGGTACATAAAATATTATTTTAATTTTAAGCAAGGAGTATATAGAATATGGTTGATAAGGATTGGTTTTAATTATGACTTCCTGCGAGTTAGGACTTGTAAATTGGAGCTTCTAACTGTGCTACTTGCAGAGCTGTTTGATCTGTATCCAAATGTACTGCTGCTGCAGCAAGACATGGCCTTTCACTGCAGCGAGTGGTCTGATAGCTTCACTAAGTTTAATGCTACAACAAAAATTCACTGCTTTTTAGTCTCATTTCTCCCTCATGATTATTAATGAATCCTATATTAGTAAGGCTGTCTATACATAGCAGTCCTTATAGAACAACATTATAAACCTTTCCCTGGTAGTGGTAAAGATATGTGACTTCAACATGTAATTTAATTAGCATTTTAAGTACTGTGAGGTTTCCTGCTGGATGAATTTGGATGTTTTTCTTATGGTTTGATACCATACCCATGCAGTGCCAAACTCTGCTCTTGTGTGTATGACTGCAAGCTCACTGGTGCAAACTGCTACTTGTTGAAATGGGACATCTCCTGAAGTTAAGCATGTATTCACCTTGGTTTCCTTAACAGTTGATGCAGAAATTTCAGTGGACTAATAAGCCAACAGGAAGATGCCTATGTCCCTTATCGATGATTGAGCATGCCCAGAGGCTGAAATAGGTGAGATGAATCTGAGCCACCGAACTAAGATATCCTTAATATTTTGAACTCTTCACTTGAAGAATATGCATATAATCAACAAATTAGTCCTCAGAATTGCCAAAAAAACAGTATCTTTCTTGAGAATAAAAGCCCACAACAATCAGTCAAAGTTAACGTTTATTTTTCCTCATGTTACTCCCCACACTGGTGGTGTTGGCCACAGCTTGGTATACAGATACTTTTCTCTTCTTTTTACTTACTTCTTATAAATATCAATTACAAGTTAAAATAATTTGTGGAGTTTTAAGCTCATCTGGTGAGAATGCAAACTATTTTATCTCAGAAAGCAACGTCAGGAACTAGATCTTAATGTAGAAAACTTGAGTGTGGTCCTTCAAGGCCACACCACATAATACTCACTTAATAATAGTCACTTAATATTGCATCTAAAAGTAGTATTTTGGACTCAAGTCTGGTGGACAGGAAAATCAATAAACTCAGCCTGTGCTGGAATCTTCCATCAAAAGCAAGCACTACATAAAGGATGATATTGCAGGCAAACAAAATTAGTCTTTAACTGATTGGTAAACAGGACTTACACTGCATGGATGTAGCACTCTGGTGCTCTCTTCTTGTCCTCTCTTGTGATTGACAGGATGTCAATTAATCCGTCACAAGGTTTGTGTGTTCTGTGGTGAAGAGCCAGACTGAAGTTGCCAGCAGAAACTTCCAGTCACCATTTTTCAAGTGTCCCTTCTACGATTTCATGTCTGGGGGGATGCTATGTTTGGTAGTTCAGGAGTGAACAGGAAAACAATAGCCTAAAATCTTCAAATAAACAGCTCTCAGGTTTTGAGTGAAGTTGACTCATGTGGATAAGCCCATGTTAAGAATTTCCTAACTTGGCAGTGTTTCATTGCAAAGCCCTCAAAAGTTTCTGAGTATTGAATGCAGTATTTCTCTCACTCCTTAAAGCATAGGTGAAATTTTAAAAATTTAACAGTGTCATTTGGAGAGGTTGGCTCCCTCTCCCTTTCCCACAAAAGAAACATATGCAAAAATCTCCCAATATGAAAATCAGTGCATATAGCATCTATAAAACATGTATCACAAAACCTCTTGGTAAATTCAAAGAAGAAAAAAGCTGAGTTTACTATGAGATAAATTTAAAAAGCCACTATCTGATTTTCAAAGTTACACGAAAGAAAGAAGTCCATTTCTGTGAGTATCGACAAAATGCATTCACTCAATATTTTTATTTTCAAGAAGTCTCCTAACAGCATTGAGTAACATGTGAGGAAAATCTTTATCTCTGTTTTTAATTTCATATTGTTGTTGGCATATACTTTTTTATCCCATCCCAAATTATTTCAGAGGTGTTTTACAAACAGACAGAAAAAACAAAGTTTTGGGAAAATGTTTTAAAAGTTGGAGGAAATATGAATGTATAGATGAAAAGCTAATATTTTTTCTTTCCATGGTTCTTGTCTATCCAGCTACATTGAAAATATTATTATGTGTATCTACTGTTGCTAGAGAATGAAGAGAATAAAAAAATTAAGATACTGGAGATGGCAGAAGGAAATAGAAATTGCTTGGTTAAAATACCAGTTTGGACCTGGAACATTCTCATGTTTTTGTCTTTTTAACCAAAAGTATTGTCTTTCCTTCTGACCATATTAATGGTATATGTGGATCTGTTACATTTACCAAAAAAACCACAAAACCATCTATATTTTTGGCAGGGTGCATACACATTTTCATGCATATTAATGGAACAGTCTGCTATATAGAAAAACATTGATTCCTGTCAATAGGAGCTATATTTATAGATCCTACAAAATATAACATTTTCACCTTCAGATACATAAAAGTAAGACTCACTTCCTTTACCAAATTTGAGAGACCAGAGCATTCTCCTGGACAAATGAATTAGAACCTACAATGGACTGACTCATAAATGGATAAGAAAACAAAAAAGTTTGTCTTAAAAGGAGGACGCGTAAACACAGCTGCTGCAGAAGGACAGAGCAGTACTTCCTAATAGGGCCTTCCACCATCTGGCAATATCTGCATTATTCTTGGAGCTGCTCCTCACCATGACTTATCGGGTTACTTGCAACAGCTGGAATCAACTAGCATATGATGGCTTGTTAATCAACATTTAAAATGCCATATATGTTAGCCAGTGTTATGAAAGAAATCTTACAGCAGAAACTACTGCATTCTTTTCCTGTAGTATTAGATTTCTATTTCAGTTGCTAGCAGCATGAAGGCAATCAGATAATGTGTTTGTACAGGCTGGACTTTGATCCTCGGAACTCCCTGAAACAACATAGCATTCCAAGAAGATAAATTGGTGCACAGGAACTAGAACATAGAAACTATTATATTTATTAATGGTGTCAGGAAAGTTTCAATTATAATAATAAACCTCTATACATAAACTTGAAAAATAATTCTGTATGTGAACTTTCTCTCCTTTTTTAAAGGGAGACTTCAGAGGACAAACTCACAGGAGATGAAGTGGTTTCTTCCAATAGGAAAAATTAACATAGAGCACCTCAGAGATTAAAACTCTGAAATGCAAAGCTTATATTTGTTTTTGGTTTACAACAATGATGCAAAGAAGTAGATGTAAAGAAACTGTTGAACATGTGTGATCTGTACATTGCCTGGGTTAGCCTAGGACTGGCTTTATCTTATCCATTTCAAAGTTTGCGACAAGATGCTGGAAATCATACCTTTCTTTAGCCTCCAGCTGTTCCTGTAGCTCTGCTCCCTGATTTCTCCCCTGCACTGCTACTGCTTCCTACCACTGCATCCACCCTGCTTCTGGGCAGGTCTCACAGTCCTTGTGCCACGATGTCTCCACTGCAGGCTCACCATGAAGTGCATGGAAACTTCCACACCTCCTCCTTAAGGCAAATGGCACCATAACTGGCTTTGGGCAGACTGCCAGGGCAGCACCTTTGCACTCCTCACACAGGTTTATTGATGGGCAAATCTGGTTGTCAGTACCTCAAACTGTTCATGAGAACAAAATGTCATTTGGAAAAGTATGTGTGTTGATCAAACTGCTTATAGAGACAACCTCTCAGGGTTGAACACAGCTCTTTCACTAGTGCTTTGTCCTTTAGATTGGCCAGCAGAAGTCAGCCATCCTGGCATCCTTTACTCATTAATAGTGAATCAATGCTGAAGCCTGGAGAAGGACAACTTCAGCCTTGCCCAGGCATGTCTGCAGGCTGGAGATAAGTTAACCCATCCACATGACAGAAAGCTCATGTTTCCAGCCTGGCTGTGGGAACGCGAGCATTACCTGATCAGATAGAAGCTAAAAGCAACAAAGAGAGACAATGCATGATCAGACATAAACACTGTTGATGCAAAGTCTAATCATTAATATTTTTTGGAGCAAAGTTGAGTTACAAGTGTGTAACATATGTGATACATACTGTTGCCCAGTGTGGTTTCGATTTGGCTTTAGGAACCTGACCGACGCCCTTATCGCATAGTCCAGCCAGGGCCTGAGGTTTCCCTGCAAAGGTTACACATCCCATTTCCCAAAGATCTGTTAGGCAGCTCAGAAAGGCAGAGCAGCCAAAGTATAGGAACACTGAATAGTCTCAGAAACAGTCAGCTTCAAATCTGCTTGATGTTCCTGCTGTCAGGTACACAAATGTAGCAGTGTCAGTGTTGTAGAACAGGTTATTTTAAAACAGACCAACAGAGTCAGATTTCAACGTTCATTTAGATTCTTAGTTTTGCCATTGCATATGTTAGTTGTTGGGGTTTTTTTGTTATTGGTTTTTGCTTGTTTGTTTCTGGTTTTTTTCGTTGGGTTGTTCACCTCCCCCCCCCCCCCCCCCCCCCCCGCAAGTAGCTCAATTGGACTCTATGCCTAGCACATATTCCTTGGGGAGGGCTGCCAAGCTGAACTGTGACATATGCTTATTATTAGAGGCTCTTCTACTCTTACTTGGAGTGATTTTGATTACACCAGTACTGCTCATGCTCTTCCAAAACAAATTAATCAGATGGCGTCTATGACCCACCACCATTTTTAAGAGCCATGCTGCAGAGATGTGAAACTGGGTAAAGGAAACTGTGATCACTTGTTCAAAGACTTTTCAGCTGTTCAATTTATTTAAGATCCCTCCTTGGTAAAATAGAGGAACCAAGGAAAGACCTTTGGTAAAGCAAGTTAAAGTCCATGGACAAAAGTACCAGAGAAAAATGTTTAGGGATTGTAAGACTTAGGTCTCAATGAAGAATTTTCTTCTTTCCCAATGAGATTGCTGTGCCATCCCACCTAGATTGCCATCATTATTTTTTCTCTCTAGTACTTTCTTGCATTTGACATGTTTTTTACTATTTTTGAGAGTAGAAAAGACCTTACAGTGACCTCTTTACAAGGATATTAATAATTTAAACTCCCTGAGAATGAAACTCCTTTTGTCACTTATCCTCAGCCTCACATAAAGGACTTTCTTAGGATATGCAATTTGATCTCCTATTAGTCTCTCCTTGTGGCCTGAATTTCCTCTTTCATGTCCTCTCTTGCATTTTAACACAGTGGAGATTGTTTGAAGCCAGCAGCAAGCTACAGAAGTTTTTGCTGGCAGAATTTCTTTTTCAAAGAAGCCTTGCCATGGCCACTCCAGTCTCTATTAGCAGAGAAGGCCTTTGAAATGCATGAGGTTCCACAGCACGGTCATAGTAATCATGAGCATACACACACACACACATACACACGCACACACATATACACAAACCCCAAACAAAAACCAAACACACATACAAAAAAAGAGCTGTTTGTTTTAACTGTTGGTAGCCACCATATAATTAAAGTGATGAGAAGGTCTGGAGTCTGTTTGTCTTTTAAAGAAAGGTTACTCACACAGTGGTTTCTGCTTTACTACAGGTTGGGTCAACTATAGCGACTCATGCTGTGACTGCCTTGTTATTTATTTTTTCCCAGATGGATTTGGCTCTTCCATCTTGTCACAGCCTCAGTGTTTCCCTGCTAACCTGTGACTGTCTCCTGCATAGTAAATGTGAGGTTACCCACATGCAGTGCAATACCTCCCAGAGCAACCGCAGGACGTCTGGACTGGGAGACTGCCCACTGACCTTAGCATCCGACAGAGACAGGACAGGACCAGACGTGGTTTGGCCCTGGCCCCAAGGGGGTTTCTGTCCTTCACCAAAGCAGGTACAAGTTACAAATAACCCCTTGGGTCCTCAGAAGCCATGTGACGGGCCCAGAGTGAGGGGGGCAAAGGACCCCAATGTGTCAGCAAGGTCCTGGAGAAGTGTTTCACTTCTCAGCCCAGTGTCCTGCCAGTGGCCACCCCACCCTGTGCAGGAGCAGGCAGGTGCTGGCAGCAAGGGACTGGGTGCAGATGTAGTTAGAATGTTTGTTTTGATGAGCCTTCAGCTACTGGACCTGTCTGACAAACCCCTGCAGGGGGTGAGACCTCACCACAGCTTCAAGCCAACAGTGAAGACCGTAGGTGTAAGTCCTGGGAGAAGTAATTTCCAATGAAGTAATGCAAGGAGAGGCAAGAAAAGAGTCAATCTGTTTCATCCTATCTGTAAGCACAGAAAAGTACTCAGTTACTCTGTCAGGTAATCCTGGCCTGGATAGAATTAAGTTTGTTAGTCCCTCCAGTGAAGCAGCATTAGCTAAAATGAGAGCGCATTATATTCAATCTATCAAGCTAATCTGCTGTGCTAATGCGATAATCTTGGAAAGACAACTTGTGGGAGATCTCTAGGAAACTGGGGGTTAATTTTATTTTTCTTTTTGCCATTTTTGTGAGAGTTCTAGGCTAAATATATGAAACATCCAACTACTGAGAAGATATTGGAGTTTAAAAGGATTAGTAGAAAACAATATAGCCATGGAATGACAATCCATGGAACTTCATCATTGCAAAATATGCATTTTGTTACCTCTGTGGCAATGCTTCTTTATAGTTCATTTCAGAATGTAGCCATGAAAGATTAGACAAATATACTAACTTCCCAGGAGGGGTGTAAGAGCGTCCCCACAGCTATACACACCCTTGAGGTGGTTTACCTTCTGGCTCTCTTCTAGGGGAGTAGCTAAGGAATATTTGGTGCTGCTCTGGCTGGCCTGGCTTATTCCCCAAAATGCCACTTTGGATTATTACCCATAAATTCCTCAAAGCCATTTTGGTAATGTTGTGCTTCTGTCAGACCACTTAAGCTAATGTATCTCCATTTGAAGGGACGTCTCCAATATAATACGCTGGGCATTTTATGTAAGGGGCTGGAAAACCTGTCTGTGCTGTAATCACCTTGAATTCAACAATAGTATAGCTGCAGGTGCTCTATACATGTAGCCTATAGCTTTCATTAATCCAACTAGATGGATATGTGAAAATACTTGCATTTTATTCACCAGTGGTATCTGGAACTTGTTGAAATTTTTATTTTCATTAAACATGCAAGAACACTATGTACTGTGGTGTGATTTGAATGTATAATTTAGAGGGAAAATTATTTCTTTATATTTTATGAGGGTTGTTTGCTGCCATTTCTGCCTAGAGTTTATTAAATCAGATTTCTTTTGTAAAACCAGTTATATATAAGGTAATACAGGACGCAGCACTGCATTTACAGATGCTTTTGCCAAAAGCAATGCTAATCATGTATTTAAAAATCTTTAAAAAATATTTTTGTCAGTCTTTATGAACCAGCTAAAGTATGAGGTTTTTAACAAAAGGAATCTACAGAGTATGAAATGTTGACAAGTAATTCCCTGTATAATGCATTCACCGGGGCAAAGTAATTGTAATAAATACAGATTGCCAGATTTTGGCAGACAAACTCTCTGAGTCACTTCTACCTATACAACTGCAAAGGCTTTTTGGTTGGATCCCACACTTTTAGTCTCTCCATTCATCTGAACTTGAAACATTGTTCCATTACTTTTTCTACAATGAAATCCAGCAGAAAATTTCCTAGGCCTGTACTGGTTTTGATATAATCCCATCAGCTGTACTCAATCACATACTGCTCCAGACAGTCTAAAAAGCCTATTCTCCTGCACATGTATTTTATCAGGTCACTTATAAGTAAAGTTTACTTTAAGATGAGTGTGCTCACCATGGAGAGACCAGATTATGAATATTAATATCACTGTATATAATTGCACTGTTTAGTGTGAAATTCAAAATGCAGATACAGATATGCACCATAAAGCTCTTGCTTCCACAAAGTCCACTGAAGGAGAAAATAAGTTTTTGAAGCTAAGCAAGGCATGATCAAATAAAATCCCCTGACTGATACTCTGGATTTTTAAACTTGCTTAAGTTTTATGTGCCTTTGTAAAGTAATTTTCTATAGTTCACAAAACACTAACAACAACACAGCTGAAAAATGTGATCTAGTGTTTTTAAGGTCTTTCAAATTTTCAGGAAAACACATCACCATGTCATATCTGTTACTATGCATTAACATTGGTGACTATTTTGTTCTGTTTGTGGGATGAACTACTTTATCTAAACTGCATTACAACAGTAGAATTTCTACTCTCCTTATGAAGAACTTCAAAAATGTTAAGAGGTTGGTTAAATTTTGATTGCAAAAATTTTTACTGGAAAAAATAGGACAAATTGGAGAGGAGGGGAAAAATATTCCTCTATTTTCTTTCAAATTCAATTTTAAAAAAAGACAGAAAAATAACAAAGTGAAAATAGTGGGAAGACAAATAGCTTAGCTACATATATATTTGCTGCAAATGCTGCATGTATCACCATGAAGTGCTTGTAGCATTCACTTTTAGAAACCCTAACAGGGAAAAAAATTTCTCTGGTGTGCGGAGTTAGAGAGCCAATGTAGATCTTGACTTGCTCTGTGGCATGTCTGTGTTTAAGTAAGTGCTTAACTTACTGTGCCATGTAAATGCTTAACTGTGGATGGTTTTTTTCTCTTTGAGGAACTAAGGAGGATATGTTGGGCCAGATGCAGATGGCCATTTTTTTTTCCCAGGACTCAGCACGATATGCTCAGCACAAGCACCTAGACCTAGTGAGGTCAGTCAGCAGCAGGCAGGGAAGGCAGTGTCCATTAATATCCTCTGGTGTCCTCCAAGGATGTCACACTGCCACTCAGTCAGCCACGCTCCATGTTCTCACTTGGCAAATAGACCCTTAAATCTGACATGGCACATGACATTTTCCATTTTCATACTTGTAAGCTCTGCTCTGTCTTTGCTGAACCTTCACTGATGCCCTGAACGTGGGCTCATTAAAGGTTTTCTGTGATATCACCAAGGTGTTGCCACCAAGCTCTATTTTGCCTATCTATTGTGCCAGGGACAGCCAAATTTAGCTATGTTTATCAAGTGATGCATGATGAGGTGTGTGTATTTGTCATTCCCATGCTTTAACATGTGCTGTCACAGCATTAGCAGAACGAGGATTTATTTTGTAGTGGTAACTTTCATGAGGAGGTATTGGAAGAGATCCATGTGATGGAATGCAAAGTACTGTCAAGAGCTGGCAGGATGCCTGAAATTATCTCACTAATACTTCCCATTACAACATGGTAATCACAGGGGACTGGGATTATTTATAGATGAGTGGGTGAGGAGTCTCAGAAATTGTTTTACACACATGGGGAAAAGTATTCAGGATGTTTCTTGTTTCAATATGCCCAAGGAACATGAAAAAGAGCTAATCATTTGGCCAGAAATGATTAAGGATAGACAAATGAGTAGTTTTGAGGCAGTTGACATGATCCATCAGCTAGAGGCAGTTGCCATGTGATCTCAAACTTAGAAGCAAGCTGGAAAGCCCAAAAGCCATCCCTGGTTTTCTCTCGTACCTCCAGCCTCATCCCCTGCTATCACCAACATGTGTCCCTCTCACCTTCCTCCTGGGAAGGAAAGCAGTGTGAAAGGAGGCAGTGAGGCCCCCTGGATGCCTGCTCAGCATGGATACCCACCATAATTTGAAGCAGAACATGCCCTTAGCTACTGACAGACCTGGAAACCCACAGAGGACAGCAGCGGGGCAGAGCAGCATCTCTCCCTGTGCACTGCCAGGCTGTTGGGAGGGGTGTGAAGAGAAGCATCAGGAGAGCCTTGCTCCCCGTACTTGTACCATGTAACAGGAAGGAAACAGATTTGGCTCACCTGGCCCAGTTTACTGCCAGAAGCCATCTCAGCACACGGAGGCTTCTCTGGTGGCCAGCGAAATACCGAGAGGGCCACTAGAGGGCTCAGAAACTGCTACTGAGGAGACATTCACATCCTATATAATTGTCACGCACTGAAACTCAGCCATCACTGCAGCACACATCTGTGTGATTTACTGCGGCGTTTACTTCACTGACCACTACCAGGAATAAATGGCATCTGCAAAATATCTTCTTGACACATCAGTCCATTTCCTCAGGATGCATGTCAGCATCATCAGGTCCTATTTGCAAATGCAGGGCATTAAATGTTACTGAAACTGAGTCTTCAGAAGTTGAAAGCAATTATTTAAGGAGTGAATGAATTCCAAATTGCCACCTACAGGGGAGTTCCCATTTTGGAAAAAAATTTTTCTTTCATCTTACTGAAAAAAAAAAGAGATAATAATTTACTGAATACTTCAAAGGCAGTACAACAGGGAATTATGTCACAGTTTCAGGTTATATTGTGTGCAGCTTATCTGTGTTTCTCAATTACTGAATAAAAAAGCAAGCTGTTGCTCATGTCAGAATTACTGATTTCTGCAATTTTTTTTTTTTTTTTACATAGCCTGTGGAAGCTGTTCAAAAGCATTTTGACTGAACTATGTTCTGTCATTAAAATATAAACATATTTGCAGGAGTGTTTAAATTTAAACAAAATCAGAGATGAAATAAAAGTCTTACATAAGATTTCATCATGTCAATTTTTTTTTTCTTTTTTAAAATTGATTACTAACTCACTGACCGTACCAGAACATCTCTACTGAACAGCTAAAACTAACTGCTTTTCCTGGGATTTCTCATGGGCCCTAATCTGCTGAGTTCAGATACATAATAATGTGAAGTGATATACCTTTTAAATGCAAAAAAATCTTTCACATCAGGAAACTGCATGACCGACCTGATGTACTCCTATTTATTTTCACTATTTAAGTTTTAAGTTTAAAGTACAGACCTCACAGTTCACGTTCTTATTGTCACCTATCCACCTACAAAACAAAGCATTGTCTAAGCATCATCAAGTTCCTGCTTAATTCTACAGACACGGTGCTTGGGCTTACTTTCATTTTAAATATAGTACAGTGAATTTTATCATGAAGACATCATGACATAGTTAAAGAATGTCAAGAAAGCCAAGTTTATCAGAGTAAGTAATGTGATCTTATTTTATTGCCCTTAAAATAAACAATGAGATGTGTGATGGCTTCCATTTCACTTCTTACTATGAAGTGTGTAGGTAGGCATAACATTTATTAAATTAGCTGAATTAAATGAACATACTGTCAGACAAAGAGTTCTTATCTCAGTCTAACAATATTACATCAGAATAACATATTTCTAGCCCTAGGTTTTTGACCCTTTTTTGCCAGAACTGATGGAGATACTGTGTGCTCAAAAGTTTCTCCTAGTTTTCGCAGATGGTTTAACAAAAATATCACCTCTTTCTGCAAGCATTTGTTTGTACCAGATTTTGGAGTATCATGCTTAAAACACTACTCTGCTGGTATTTACTAAAACACTGATTTCTTTGTTGCCTGACAAAATTTGCTTTAAATAGTAATTTAAAAAATGTATTTTTTGCATCACTGAGTATTTTTGGTTCACTACCAGTAAATATTCATTTCCACATTTATATCATCAAAGAAGTGTACTGTGGAATTTTATTTTCCTAGACCTGGGAAGATTCTTCTTGTGTACAGAAGTCTGCGTTACAGCCCCTTTTTGTTCATAACAGTTAATTGCACTGCCCTTCCCATTATTAAATATTTCACAGAAGTAGCTCAGTCTAAAAATCTATGACATAATATAACTAAATGTCAGAGCTTCAATACTGAAAAAAAACTGAGCAAAATTCAGCAGATGCCAGGATTTAATCCTGGTGGAAGGTGCTGCATAACTCCAAGTCATTACACAATGGGTGTTGACTACAAGGCCCTGCTGTGAGCTGCCAACACCAGAGACCTACAGGGACCTAAGCATGGTGCAGGGAATAAAGACAGTCTGTTCTAAGAGGGGTGCTCCTGTTAGAGAAAAATTTTGCAATTCCCCTCTGTTTTCACTCTTGGTCTGCCAGGGAGTGCTGGAGAACCTCACTGTCAACAAGTGACTTTTTTGTTGGTTGCAGGAGATGGAGACAGCCCCTGTTGATGCCCCTCAGCCTCCTGAGAGGGCATTGATTCTACAGTGACTCAAAAGGAAATGTGTCACATAATGAATCACCTGCATTGCTACTCCCAGCACCTCTGCTCCAGCAATTTAGGTCTCCCATATAAGCTGACAGTGACCTCATCTTACTAGTGATTCCTTGGGACAGTGAAAACAAGAGATGTCCTCACTATGAGGCAAAATTATCATGGAGACTGCTCAGCTGTTACTCTGGACTTTGACATCTGTAGTCCTTTTTACTCTTCTTCCTTTTATTTGTTGTTGTTGTTCATGTTGTTGTTTGGTTTTTTTGTTTGTTTTTAATAAGGATGAACAACTGCTCAGGTTTTCAATAAATGAAAACCCAGGACAATATTGTCAGTACACTGCGGCCACTATCATAATAAGGATAAATATTACTTACAATAGATCATCGTACACTTTAGACTATGGATATCTAACTCTGATCCACAGCTGGACAAAAATTGGAAAATGTTTTCTCTTTTTTCTTTTTTTCTAATCTATTAAAAGAATTACTACAAGGAAGAATAGGTTCACTTACTAAGTAAACTGGAAATTAAGAAGGCTGGGCCATTACAGGAAGCAGAATGTGCCACAAAGAAGCTACTCCTAAATAATATATACTCTTTCAGGGGAGGACCTAATACAGTAAACAATCTCTGACTTTGTTCCCATTTAGACAAAGGTTTTGAATTTTACTTTTTAATTTGTTTTATTTTACTTTTAAATTTAATATTTCATTTTTAAAAAACAATTTAAATTTAATTGATTTTTAAGTGGGTGGTTTGTTTCCTGTGCTAGTGTTTTTAACAATTGCCCCACCCCCTCTAGTCTGGTTACTCAGAAAACACAAGAAAATACAGTAGCACACCGTTAAGGGAAAGATGCTTCTCTAAAAGCTGGTATTTCTAGTAGTAAAATACCATAAAACATTTTCGCTTCTGTGTCTCTTACCAGAAGTAGATCACATTCTCCTGAAGGTTTTAAATCTCTTTGTTTGAAAAGGCACCAAACCCATTAAGGGCACCTGAAAAATGAGAGCCTGCCATAAGGTGCCGTGTGACCTTTGCCTTGTCACTCCAAACCCCATCCTGGGTGCCACGGAGCAATGACAGCTGATGTCTAAAAGATGGCTGGAGTCAAAGAGCATGACCAGAGGTGCTGCTGTGCTGGCATCAGGCATCCTTGCAGAGTTTAATCTCCTGATTAAAAACATCTCACATAATCAATGAGTTGCGCTGCATGAATCAGAATTTCTGAAACATCAGCAGTTTGGTGATGTGCTTTTATGAGATCTGTCATCAACCAATATGCATATAAAGGCTTTTGATTTTCTAATCAAAAGGATGAATTTATCTTGATTCCCCATATGCTAAGTGAGATTGATTAGTGAAAGATATAATATATCAAAACTTCAGCTGATTAAGACTAAATTATTCTTTGCAAAGAAGTTACCTGACAAGCTGATCTTGTTTCTGAACCAACCAAAAACCAATCTAACATTCTCAAGCTGTATTTTGGAAGTTATTTCCAAGTACTGACAACACAGGACAAAAACATTTCAGCAGACAAACATGGGCACTTAGGTTTATTGTCCATCAATGGAAGATGGATAAGTCTAGATAACTTGGACTACTATTAACAGTTTCACCAAATGTCTGAAAAAATATACAGACATATCTTATCCATCTCCTAGTACAACACTCTTACATATGAATTTTCTGTATCTTGCTAGAAGATATTTAGTTGTTAAGGGACTTGTTTTTTGTTAGAGAAGGGGCTCAGTGGGCATTTATTAGTGTATTTTTATGTTTCTGAAGGGATGGGTCTGAACAGCTGCAGGATGCAAAATGGTTGTCAACACTTCATGGCCTTTTCCAGGTTTTTCATGAACTGCAAGGCTACAATAACCCCTTTCTCATTTATAAAACCAGCTTTGCACACAGTAATAGTGTTTTTTCTACCTATAACATCTCAATGCTTCCTGCTACTTTCAAAGGATCCATTTAGCAAATGCTTTCTGCACTTCCAACTGACAGGTTCCTAAGGAAGCATTACACTTGCTATGTTGCCCTGTGGTAGCAACAGACCTTGGCATCCCAGTGGGATGCGGCCCTGGCTCCACTGGCTGCCACCTGCAGAGCTGGGACCAGTGCCCTCCCAACAGCTGTCCATCTGCCCCCAGCTTCCTTCAAGGCTCAGTAGCCACTAGCTAGGTAACACTGCAGGAAAGAAACCCAGGAAAGTGAGGGAAGGCTTTTGTAACCCCAAAAGCTACTATTTATTGTGGGGTACCAGGTATGCTGCGATGCCTGTGGGCTCAACCAGCCCCACAGCACAGCTGCCTGGATGCAGTGGTGCCTGCGACGGGGCCAGAGACATCTATGCCTTTATTAGGGCACTGGCTGGTGGCTAAGGCAGGCACAAGCCCTTGCCAGTGGGCTGGATGCCACATGAACAGATGAAAAGCAGCACACCCATGCCAGGGATCAAGATGACTTCATCCCAGGAGCAGCAGCACCGGGGTTGGCAGCATCACACCTGGAAGTTCTTGGTGCCAATGTGCTTGGCTAAAGATTTTAGACTGAGGTTAGTAACGGGTGGGCCAACGGACAGAGGAGCATGTCTGTGTCACTTCAGGCCAGAAGCAGATTATCCCAAAAATTTTAAATAGGAGTTTAATGTGAAAAACTGCATGTGAGAAACTGTTGGACTGAGTTTTTAAGTGAACAAAGAGGAAATGAACAGAGAGGAAACGAAACATATTTCAAGGAAGGTTTGGGCAGGGGTTTTGTCTTGTGGAGAGTTTTCAGGCTGTCAGATTTTTTGCATTTCAGAGTCATCAGATTAGAAACACTGTTTGAATTCTTCACACTAGAAAATGACTAGGATGATTGGTGTCTGAATTTTGATCAGGTTTTTGAACACTTTTCTTCTTTCAAACCAAAATATCTACATAAATGCATCTTTCAAGGAAAAACGTCACCCAGTTTGTTCATAATTAGAAGGATGTTTCAGGAAAGAAAAAGCTTTAATCTACCTTTTAAACATGAATGTCATATTTCCATCTGACTAGGAGGGTCACTAGAGCTTGAAACTGAGGTGCATAAAATGCATTTCCAGGAAAAAAACTGCTATGTTATTGAGCAAGGCTGCAGTTATTTAGACCCAATTCTCCTGTCACAGTTCTTTCAGACAGAAAGAAGAAAGGAGCCACCTACTGTGGATTATGTCTTTATTATTCTGTCTTTTCCCATCTCCTTTTGCAAGAAGAGTGGCTAACGAGGGGCATAATTTGCAGAGACTTGTGCTCCTCTAAGTATTGCCTGTCCTGGGTTGCCAGACTCGTGTGTGTAGCTATTAATAGCAATGCCAGACTTTTTCCTAATCCAAGCACTTTTTTAGCTGCGATCCTTCTCACTTCTATGACACAACTTCATGTGTGACACCAAAGCATGACTGCAAGGCCAAGGCTGGGGAGAGCTGGAGTACATGACAGGCAGCATCCTGGTGGGCCTGAAGCTGCACTCCAGCCATCGTTGCCTTCCACAATGAGAGATTTCACGATGAATAGTTATGGTCGCCACATCTTTGGCCTTGGAGGTGATCCTCCATGATATGTCATTGTTGGAAAGAAGCAGTTGTCCCCAAGGTGGGGTTCCCAGATGCAAAAGTTTGTTTTGGCATGGTGGGGGATGAGTACAATCCCTGATGATCAGTGTGGTCTGATGGCACTGAAGAAATCTATGTACTATACCTTCCCTCTGAGAGCAGCATCATAGCTAAGGGCTTATAAAAATTCTGTCATGTAGAAGAGTAAATAGGAGCTAAAAAGGTCATTAAGACTTCACACTGAGAAGAAAAAGGGGGATGCTAAAGAAAGGGCTGGATGGAGGCAAATGTAGAATGCAGAACTATAATGCAGAACTATACCAAGGAGGGAACACAAAACAAAGCTCCGAGGAAGCATCCAGGTTAGCAAAGTGCTTGCCAAAATTTGAGACATTGAGAACAGTCTAAAAGACAGAGGTTTATGGGCAAAAATGCCCTTTTCCACTGATGAGCCAAATGGAGCTGATGAAATCGTCAAAGGCCAGAGGGAGAGAGAAAGAAAGAGTCCCCGATGAAATGAAGAGAGTAACCTAGAAGGGAATCCCAGAAGGAGGGGGAGGAGGTATGACAAATGGTGTCATGAACAATAAAAGTTTACTGACCTGAATCCCAAATAACACAAAAATGCAGCAGGGAAATCAAGCAGAGATTTATATGCTAAATTTCTTATGACGCTTAAAATGAAAATAAGTGAAACATATTTAATTCAGAATTAGTGTTTCCACAAGATTTGCATTCTGGGACAACACAAACCAAATTAATAGTATTCAGTGGTTATCGCTGCTCCAGTGATGCTCACCACAGCTGTACAGGAGCATCCCACACACAGTTGGTAGATCATGATATAGAGATCTATGTGTCATAGACCTTTACTATCTACACTGACACAGGGATCCAGAGAGTGGCCTGAAGGCACCAATGGCAGAGACAGTGCTGTTGGTCACCCAGCTCAGGAGAAGCTGGCAACACAGGTCAGTGCTGGCACACAGCACCTAGACACACAATGGGTGTCCAGCATGGACTTTTTTCTTGGCTTACGATGCTCTCCAGACATTTCATGCAAGATCAGAATTTCATTTTGAAAGGTAGATTTAGAATAATTCAATGTTGAATATATGATTTAGAGAGTACCAGTGGATGAAAAATATTTCTTTTTTAAGATGTGAAAAGAAAATCACTTTAGGTCACTCCTTTGAGGAGGTAAACAGGAAAACGTTTTTATATGTAAGCTATAAACAAAATAGTAATGGATCTACAGTAGAACTGATATAGGGAGGTGAATATCTCTGACATTTTTGTTGTGTTATGGCATTTTGGTTCCTTCTGTATGTGAAGTGGATTTCATTTTTCTGGCAATTTTAGTTTGGTGTAGTAGTAGTGTTTCAATACTTCCACCACTGACATATGATTATCAGGGTATATCCCCTCTGGAAAAGCTCACAGTCTAAAGTAAGTAAGAACTTGGACTTAAGAAGTATGTCTGTTGGCCAATGAGTGCAAATCCCAGCTATATCTTGCAGACAAGAGAAATCAGAATGCATTTAAAAATATTTTGATTTTACCAAATTTTTCCAGTTAATTGTTATACCAGAATTTCAGGCTGGGAATGTTTGTGTGAAAATTATAACTGAATATCTCTTTTTCTCAAGAAACCCAAAAGAAAAAGAAAGTAATGTGATATGCAGCATCAAGGATGACTAGTGAGCTTTTATTTTGATCCCAGGAGAAGGGTTTAGAAAGTAGGATCCATAAATCCTCTGTTTTTCTCCAAAGAACTGTAACAGTACAGTATTCACACACAAGACACACATGCATGTGACACAGCCCTTAAATAACAATTCTTAGTTATTTTCCATGCTGTGAGTGGGTAAAGCCTCAATGCTCTTATAAAGAAGTGAAAGACTGTTTGCCCAGTTTGGAGAATACAAATGAGGAATTATTCTAAACTAATTCAATAGCTTTTCTTTTCCACAAACTGCCATAAAATGTAAAATATTTGATAACATTGTAAACAAAAACACCATTGTTTGCACTTTTCCAGATTAATTTGTACAAATGATTGCTCTATTATACCACAGGGATTTTAATTATGTTACAAATTATAAATTCTTTAATGCATTAGATATTATTGAACCTATGAAAACGCTCAGTGGTGGTAAAAATCATGTAAAGATACATTTTTATGACTAGGGTTAATGCCTTCCTCCAACTTAATTTTATCTATAGCATCAGGAACATCTTCTACGGAAACTACTGTGAGGCCAAGACACAGAAGTCACTTGACACTAGACTCAAGATATTTACTTGCTGATAACTACTGAAAATTTCATCGAATCATGCATTTCTTTTGTTTACAATGGCAAGAGATAATGCCCCAGGCTTTGCTGAAAAATGATAACCCTGGCTCCACGGCAGCTGGTTGTTGTTCAGGGAACCTTTCAGGGCAGGTCCTGACCTAACACACTCCAACCTGTGCTCAGTTAAACACAAATCTTCCACAAGTAATTCGCAACTATAACAATGATAATACCAATAATAATACCAATAATAATATTGAACCCTGTGTCCCCAAATCCTGCTTATGAAGGCCTATGGGAATTGCAAGGGCATCTATAAAACTCCTTAGGGAAATGTGAATTCACTCATGAAGAAATAAGCCAGCAGAGGTTAATGCCTAGCACTCAGTGTTTCAGTCTTAGCTCAAACCCAGATGATATTGGCAATGAGTGAATACTGCTCACTCACTGAGCAATGAGTGAGCATTGCTTTGTTGGTTCAACAACTGGAATTGATGGCTACAGATACTGCTTCAATGGTTGACGGGACAGTGAAAACACATCTGCACCAGAGGAGAGAGCAATGCCTCCTCAAGTACCCCAAAGGTTGTTTTGATGGCCGACTCATGCACTTCACCCAAGAAAATGGGGAAGAAACACAAAGGCCAAACTTTCTAGTGCTTCCCTGCACAGCAGAGCAATGCAAGGCAGCACTCTCAGGGTAGGTCCAGTTGCTGTTTTGCAGACAGATGTGAGGCCTCTCCCACAGCTCATCCTCCCTGAAAACAACACAACTTTGTTAGCTGAGCACAGAGATCTGATTACTAAGTCTCCTGGGCTAAGCAGCTTTTTGTCAGTTTGCAATGTGACTAGCTGTGGAAAAAATACCCCAACCCAAGATAGAGTTGTGATGTCATGATGCTCATGCCAGGTCTATACACTGCTGGATCACTACACACTTTGGTCCAACCCAGAATGGGCTTGCTGACCCACACAAAGCCAGTTCAAAGCTTTTCCTGGTTTTATGTTGACAGCTCAAGGATGGTCTGGCATGAAGTTGGGCTCTTGATTTGGCACAACGCCTGCTGCCACAAAATTACTCCATTTACATTTTTCTAAGCAAATATGAACCAACAGAAGAAAGGCCACTGTCTTTGAGAAACAATATTGGGAATGATGAAGTCAGATTCATTTTCTGACCAAACCTCAGTTGGTTTCAGGGCTCAGAGTACCAACTATCCTTTTACCAGTCGAGCGTGAGAGATATCCATAAATGTCCTCAATAAAGAAACATTGGAGGCTGAATGGGGAATATGGCACAGGGCCAGAGTATATCTGGTCCACTGAAGATATCTCAGATTAGCTCATATTTGGACACTTGAAAAAAAAAAGCATACTCATCAGCCTTTGGCTAGTAGTTTACCTGGGTCCTAGTACAAATTGCTAACAAGGATGTGGCAACCACAACTATTCCTCACAAAATATTTTGCCATTCTAACAATTCTAAAAATAATAAAATTCTTGCTCATGACATTCCATGTTTGAACGTAACTGTGATTTGTCATAGTTTTTCTCCCAAGGGAATACTTGAACTGGAAAGGCCAAGTTAACTGTAGGGTAATCTAGTCCATCTGAAGTCCCAGTGATCAGCTTTATCCCCTCACTGGAGTTTGGGAGAGCTTGTTACATGACTTATAGCAAGCCACTTCAGTTCTTTTTCATCATCTCCTCCATTTCTGTCTTGTCTGTTTTGACAGTAAGCACTCAGGAAAGAATGTCCAGCTATATATTTATAACACTGGAACCTTGATCTCTGGAGCTTGTAAATTAAAATAAATATGCATTCATACTAAAAAACCAGACATAACTTAATCAATATGAAAACAGTGGATGCTAGAATTGATGCCTACATTTAAAGAAGTTAACAATTTCATGTTAAGAAATTGTTTTCCTAAGTTGAATTTTCCAGCCTTGAAAAAGGCAGGGTCCTTTTGAAATTTTTTTTAGGAATACACATCAGGATTACATTATTTCATATCTAGGATCTTTTTACTAGATTCAATCTTGCAATCAAGAGAATATTTCTGATTTTCTTATGCCAACATAATATTTCACTATATATTTTACCATCTAGTGTACAAAAGAGAGACCTTTGTGCATACTTTCCAAACACAGGCCTGTGCAACAGATCTTTGTATTCATGCACAAACTTTTTTTTCAGGAAACACTACCTGAATATGCAGAAAAATTAATATTTAGGCTTTTCATTTGAGGAAACAGACTGTACAATTTCTCCCAGCTAGCACCAGCTATCCAAGTGCCACACATTCCACCTATGCCAGACCCCAGCAGGGACACCCACCCTCAGGAGGTAGCAGGAGGAGTAAAAATTCCCCTCTCTCCCCACTGACTTGCAGGAAGATTGGATTAATAGCTTCGATCAGGCACCGTCTTCTCAGACAGCTAAAGGTGGTGAGATGCATCATATCCCTAGCTTTCAGGTTCATCTGACTCAACATCAAAAAGTAAAATATATTTGTGTATATGAGATACATGATTCCTGCCAGTACATGATACTGTATCCTCTCAGTTACCAGTGAGAACCATCGCGTAGTTAGAAGGGAGAACAAGTGTACCTGTCCCCCTGCCACAGCTTCTGCCTGAGAAACTGCTGCAGAAATGGGGCTTTAATGTTTCCATTTCTGGCTATCACAGTCCATAATGAAACATCCTGGATGCAGATATCATAACCATAAGTTTTACACAATATGAGCCATGTGTTTCAGGCCTGTACCAAAATCTGTAGGGGGCCCCAACAGGTGCAGCAGTTTGCTTGCTCAGGAGCCACAGCTGGAGTGAGGTTAGTCTCTTGTATTAGAAGGATTTTCTGCTTACTGCAAGAATATTTATAACACTGTGCACGTGATCTCTAAAAGATGAGAGAAAGAGATAAAATGAGAGAGAGAGAAAGAGAAGCAGAGGAGGAGAGACAGAGGGAGAAAGAGAGGATCTATTTGGATCTTCATATCTGAAGATGCTGCCCCTTTCTTCAGTGCCAGCCCAAGCAAGAAGCAGAGCTAGACAAGGAGCGTGGCTGCAATAGGAATCCTGGGCTCTGCTGATGGTGATGGGAGCATGACAGGCAGCTAAATTTAAAATTCTACTTACTTCTGCTGAGACACGCCTGACTGAGGAAGCAGAAAACTGCCTTGGTCAGTTGATCTCCATGTGCAGAGCAACTCCGTTGCTCTCAGATGTGAGCAGCTCTTCCACTAAGAGTACTGAAAATTATGAGGAGGGTTGGAGTGGGAAGAAGTGTGAGAGGTTCAAATATTTGTGCATGTAATATTCACGTCTGAATTTCTGTATCATGAGACTTCACAAATAGCTTGGCTTCATGGTAAACAGAAGTCTGAATTTATGGTCATGAATGGGACTGGGGTAGGGAACCATGGTGGTATCCAAGGTGTCTGGGACAGTTTTATAAAACACTAGCACCCAATCAGCTGCAGCAAAACTCAGACCTAGGAAACTCTTGGAGGGTTCTGAGATGGGATGTGCACATATTTATGTATCTTGTTGGGCAGTGTAATGAAGGTGAATAAGAGGTAAAAAGTAGCTGCTGTTGCTCCATTAGAGAACACCATGATATAGTGGTGTTGCTCAGCTGGAAAGGCTCAGTCACAGCCCTGTGATGGTAACGGCTACTGGAGTTTCCCAGAAATGCCAGGGTTTGGGTTTATGTAAGCTGGAATAGAACGTAATACAATTCAGTGTGCTGGCTGCAGGCAGAGATCGCTGCAAGTTCCCTCTCTCACCAGCCTAGCAACATGGTGCTGGTTGAATTGGCTAAGGAGGTAAGCAACAGCTCTGGACTTAAGATGTGGGTTTCAGCCTTCATGGGGATGAACACAAGATACATCAGACCCTCTGCTGATGTTCAGGGACATCCAATGTGATGATCAGCATCCCAGCAAAGCTTTCAAAGTAGCTTAACAGCCGACTCTCCTTTTCAAGCAAACACAAAGCCCAGACAAATACTTGTGCAGACAAGTACCATGGGTCTGTCCACATGTGAAACTATCTGCAGGCTGTGGGGCCACCATGAGACACAGGTCTCATGAGCACCATTGAAGAACGCCACTGGGGAACTCAGGAACTCTTCCCCAAGTACAACCAATCTTCTAATAAAGAAATGAGTTGGCTAAAATTTCGACCCAGGCAGCAGTCCCTTGGGTTCTTCTGTAGCTTCATGGCCATACAGGGGCCATGGGCTCATCCTGCTGCCCAGTGGGACAGCGATACTGGAGTCCTCTGGGACGGCAGACTATCACCAGCTGGTGTAGTTAGAGTTCGTTTGTTGTGCTCATTAACACTTATTTAGAGGAGAGCACATTTTTGGAAATAGGCCTGACTGTCAATCTTGAAAAACTGTCAAAAAGCAAGAACCAGAATTCAGCACTTTCCAGCCCCCCAGGCTGCTCCCTTCCCCAGCCGAGACCTGTCATAAGGGAAAAAAACTATTCTTTTGCCTTAGATACTGTGATGGCTTTCCTCAGGCTGCTGGCTATATATTTGTCCATAATTTTTGAAAAAACTGTTGCAATAACTCTTTATTCCCAGCTTAACTTTTAATTATGACCATCTTAAACACTTAAGCTTATGTTTTTATCAATAGACACTGTAGCTTAATGGGGAGAATGTCCTATGTGGCTCATATACATTGTAACTACAACAGTTAGTCACATGGAAAAGTCATGCCAAGGAGACCCTAACACCTGAAATAAAATATTGCCTGCCTTTTGACATGATCACAAGTGATGTTCCCTAGGGCTCAGTACCGGGGCCAGTTCTGTTTAATACCTTTATTTATGGTCTGGAGGAGGGAGTTGAATGAACTTTCAGTAAGTTTACAGATGACACTAAGTTGTGTTGGAGGGTTGATCTGGTGAAGGGAAGGAAGGCTCCGCAGAGGGATCTGGACAGGCTGGATCGATGGGCCAAGGCCAATAGTACGAGAGTCAACAAGGCAAAGTGCTGCGTCCTGCACCTGGGTCACAATAACCCCATGCAGTGCTACAGGCTGGGGGCACAGTGGCTGGAAAGTTGGTCATCAGAAAAGGTCCTGGATTAACAGCTGGCTGAACATGAGCCAGTGTATGCCCAGGTGGCCAAGGCCAGTGGCATCCTGGTCTGTATGAGCAATAGTGAGGCCAGCAGGACCAGGGCAGTGACTGTCCCCTGTGCTTGGCACTGGTGAAGACATACCCTGAATCCTGTGTTCAGTTCTAGGCCTCTCACTCCAAGAAGGACCTTAAGGCTCTGGAGCATGTCTAGAGAAGGCAACACAGCTAGTGAAGGGTCTGGAGCACAATGAGAATGATGAGCAGCAGTTGATAGACCTGGGGTTGTTTAACCTGGATGAAGGAGGCTTAAGAGAGACCTCACTCCCCTCTACAACTACCTGGAAGGAGTTTGTAGCCAGGTGGAGATTGGTTTCTTCTCCCAAGTAATACGCACCAGGACAAGAGGAAATGGCCTTGAGTTGCAACAGAAAAGGTTTTGATTGGGTATAATGAAAAATTTCTTTGCTGAAAATGTAGGCATTGGAACAGGCTGCCCAGGGAAATGATGGCATAATCATCCATGGAAGTGTTCAAAGAATGTGAGGAGGTGACACTTGGGGACACAAGTTAGTGATGAATCTGGCAGTACTGGGTTAACAATTCAACTTTCTGATCTTAAAGGTCTTTTCCAACTTAAGCATTCTTTGATTCCATGATTCAATAGTTTCAAAAGAGAAATAGCACTTCTGACCAGGCAGCTCTCCAATGACCACCAGCTGACTGCAATCTTGAGAACTAAGATAAGAAGGGTTTCTCTTTCACCACTGCCTTAACTCCCATCTCTTCGGGGATAATGTTGTTCAGGAATGTCAGTCAGCACCTACTCTGGCACTGGCTTGTGTGTCTAATGCTTCTCTCCACCAGAAAACATATTTCCATCTGCATCATTATTCTCCTCTTTGTCTGAAAAAACACTTGAAACTGCTATCTCTAATTTTTGATTTATCCTCTCATTTACCAGCACTCTGGCAGCCTTCTTAGTTGCTATACAGCAATGCTAAGCATCTTATTTTGGGAAAAATGCTACATTTTATCTCCTCTTTGGGGTCATATTATTTTCCAGAATTGGCAGACTTCTTTTTAAACTCAGTATTTTTTCCCCTTGATACTCTGTTATAATTAGCACTAAATCAGACACTGAAGGCACTAGAGCAGAAGGCTGAGAAAGGGTTTCCTGGTAGTAAAAATATGAAAGACTGAGATAAAGATACTTCTGCTCCCAATATTCCCTCCTGGAAACTACAAATCCAGCAGATGAGAAGCCATCTGTGTGGATACCTTGTGATGCATTTTAACGCTAAAATAGTAATTGAACTGCACTTCCAGGGCTTCCCTTGCCAGCAGCCATCCCTGGAAATCCCCTGTAGGAGTGAAAGGATAGATAAGGACAGTGCTATGGAAACAGCTGATCCTTCCCCTACCTCTCCTAAATACGCTAGCAACTGGAGACTAACTTGCAAAAGTCAAACGAACTAATCTGCACAAATCTAAATATTTTTGGCTCAATTTCAGTGTAATAGCTAAGAACTATGAGAAAATACACTAAGAAAATATGAGGTCTCAGTGCTTTTATTCTTGAAAAAATATGTGTTGTCAATCCCTCTTTGTGGTGAGTTCTCTAATATTTGGTGTACATTTTGGCACACCTTTATCCTTGTGTTTTAGAAGTATTTAAAAAATCAAATAGGCTGTACTATTGAAAAAAATCTGCTGCATTCTTCTAGGGCAAAGATTAATGTAGAGCAGTGCTGTAACCCTACAACCTTCCAAAAAAAAAAAAAAAAAACAAACCAAAAAAACCAACAGAGAGACTCTTGAACATCATTCAGTAAGAAAGACATTAGGGTGAAGCTGCAGCTTCAAATCCATGACTCTCACACTCACATTTGTAATCCAGCAGAAAACAGAAACCTCTGCCTTCTGCCAGAGTGATATTTCACTGTTTTAGCTGATAAAATGCAGTTTGCAGTCAAGGGGCAGTGTCTTCTGGTTCAAGCTGTTTCTTCCAAGGGACTTAATCCCTAATCTGGGAAAGAAAAATACAACCTGTTTCAGTACTGCTGAAAAGCTGCCAACTCTTGCTCTAGGTGATTGCGCTGTATTTGTTTTTCCTGAAGAATATGGTGACAATATATAGGTGGGAGAAAGAAAGACCCCTGCTGCATTCCAATTAACTTTTTTGTTCTATTTAAAAATTACTTACAAGGTTGCTAATTCGCCATGCTCTGCCTCCACTCACAACTGAGGACGGTGGTCTTACTATGATTAATTTAATTTCATGTTTTGGTGAAGTGGAACAGCCTAACTGCCCTACACGTACTCTGGGCAATTTCTCCCACTTCTGCGACTGCACTGCCCACATCTACTGGTGATATTTTGAGTCACCAAACAACGATGAACTCTCTGGAGCTAAGCCTCAGAAAAACTGCAGAGAATTCTCAATGAACACTGAGATCTGTAAAGCACTTGGGGATTCTAAGCACATCTGACTCTCTTGATGACCTCTTCCCAAACTTTGCAGCAATGTGCTGTAGGCTAAAGCCCAAACGGCAGGTAGACAAGTATTGTGACTGCTTCAGAACACGCACGGTCAGGGCCCAGCTCTCAGGAACATTAGGTAGAAGGCTTTGTCAACAGCATCACATGGATTGTTGACTGCAGGGGTGTGCACACAGGATCACGTGCAGGACAGGTTTTCTGTAATCATGCTTTATAGTTCCTTCACCTGTGCTGCTATAGACAAAAGTTTTCGGAGTGACTCCTACAGGCATCCTTACACTGATTTAAGATGGATGTGTATCAGCCTAGCCTGTGAAATAAGTCAAAAGAATAAGACCATTGATTAAATGAGAATAAAAATAGCAGATGCATATCAGTTTGCAGACAAAGACTTAAGGAAGGAGGCAAAACTGTACCATACATGGTTCAAAATGGATTAGGACTTTCCACACAAATTAGCAGTCCTTGTGTTAAATGAGCTCAGGGCACTTCTTTAATTAAGCAGATGCAAGCATGGGAAACAGGCCTCACCTTTGCAGCAAAATGCATTGAGTCAAGACTAAAAGAAGCAAATGTATGACCACATACTTGACAATACACCTTCTTTATTGGTGGCCTTGGATGTTATTTTAACACACTAAAACACTAAATGCTTTCGCTTTCTTTAAGAAAATAAAAGAGGAAGTAGGATAGGCAGCTACTACAGCTTGAGTAATGAACTTCCTCAACTAAACACCATCTTAGGGAGAAGGACAGGTTAGATTTTTTTTCAATTAACAGAATTTAAATCACAATTTACACATATTGTGAGTGCTGGTTAAGTTGTTTATACTAAGCTAACCAGTCTAACGCAAGACAACACGCTTTTTTTCCCCATTACCTAGCTCTGTTGAGCTATTCAGGCTTCTTGTCCTATAAATGCTAATTGATTTGCTGTAAACTGTAATTTTGTAATGGACAGAGAGATCAGTTCATGTAGATGCAATGACAATATCAGGTTCCTAGTTTACTTGCATCATATTGTTGAGTATTGTCTTAAATTACTTCTCTTTGGGAAAATGGAATGAAAATTAGCTTTTCAAAAAGAAACTCAGACTACTAAAGTGTGAAATGAAACAAATGTTTATAAAGAGATATAAAAGAATCAGACTATGTAGACGCTTAATAACACTGAAGGTTAATAACATTGATTGTATTTCTCAGTCTAAAAGTACTGCTTTTACATTTGATTTGTGGTAAAAGGAAATGTTTGATTTTTCAGCCTGAACAACAAAAGTGGTCCAGTTCATACTTTAAATAGCATGTCACTTTTGGTACTTTCTAACGGTTTGATTCTAGCAAATGCATGAAGGTTTGAGTCACAAAGGAAAGGTTTCTGATTACAATAATAAAATGCAGTGCTTTTATTGTGTATAAACACATTCATTTCAATGACATGGCAGCCATGCTCATCACACAACTAAAGCTGGTGGTATTAAGAAACTGGTCTCCTGGCTTAAAAGTTAGACTGCTCTTTTATCTTCAAAACATATTTATGTTGACAGATATGTTACTGTAGTACCAATGTTTCTATAAAATATTAGTGTTGTGTAACCTACTGAATTCTTCAGTAATTTTAAATTCAGCTTGGAGGTTCAAAATCAAACCTGAGAAGAAAGCACACGTGAAATTATGGAAAGAAACCTGCTATTTCTGCTCATATCTTTGCTTGAAATTTTAAAGTTTATGATGATTATACAACCAAACTAAGGTGTCAGTGCCATTGTTTTTCTTGATAGAGCAGAGCAGCCAGTTCACAAATGATGTTGGCCTTCATCCTGTAAACACTTGTGCACAGGCTTAGCTTTTGTACCATTGCCAGTCTCATTGAATTCAAGGGGATTATTTGCATGAGTGTTTTGTGCATCAGCGCTTGCTGTATTCAAGCCATTGCTCTAACATACATGTTTTGAGGGTCGATAAATTAAAAGTCCACTTGTGTCATCTTGTAAATGCACTTCCATTTTATTAACACACTAAGTGGATAGCAGGACCTGTCTCTTCACTGCTACCACACTGCAGATAAAACAGTAACTTTTACAGAATTTACTCCATCGTCAGGTCGTTCCTGACCTGAAACCTCCACAGGATAACACACAGCCTGCGGAGGGGCCAGGCCGCTCCTTCTGCGCTCTGCAACGCAGGGGGAGTTGACAGAGCAGGGCCACGGGGGACGGGACAGCCCCTCTGAAAGCTGGGGCGCTTCCCAAGGGAGCGCGTGGTAGATCTCCACAGGCCCCGGCAGCCCCGGGGGTGCAGGGGTGAGGGGAGGATCGGGGAGCCCCACTGCGCCCTGACCCTGCTCAACCCCACGCCCCGATCTGGCCCGGCGCTCCAGGCCTGCGCGCCGCCCTCTCCCCTCACAGAACGGGATCTGAGCCCAGCGCGTCCCCGGCCGGCAGCGTCTCGGTGGGGCCGGCGGAGAGCGGCAGCATCCGCCAGCCCCGCGGCCTGCGGGCCCTGCCCCCAGTTAATGGTTTGTGAGGTCTAT